>OZ020191.1:65101314-65570766 GCA_963971165.1 Philopedon plagiatum | reverse complement strand
ATTAAATGGGCGGTTTTCTATATAAAAGGGTGATCCGTTTCTTTATCATAACCGTGTATATATATATATATATATATATATATATATATATATATATATATATATATATATATATATATATATATATATATGTATATATATATATATATATATATATATATATATATATATATATATATATATATATATATATATATATATATATATATGTAGCAGAACGTCTGTAATTAAGACGCCCTGACAACACAATAGGGTGACTTTCCATCTTTTTTATGAAAAAGCCAAAACAGACTGTAAGGGGCTGGTGAGAAAGTAAATAAGTACTTTAATTAATACATATAATAACTAAATTTATTTATTCTTCCTCGACTTGTAGTTTTAATTCATTTAAAAACTGTTATTAACAAAAATATATACACTGAAATAAATAACGGATCTCTACTTGTAAATCGTTACATAATCTTAAAACTAAAACATTTATAATATAAAAACTTCAAGGTCAACTCAGTACAACAGAGGGCACGAAGTGCCTAACCTCCACTACTGATGAAGAGGCAACAAAGAATAAAATATCTGCTAATACCAGTAATGCATTTGCATCACTTAATTAACACAAGAAATAAACATACAATCAATTTTAATATTGCTAACAAAAGTTTGGTTATAAATTTAAAAACACTTAAAAGCTGCTTGTGCTTTTTTAGTTCAACATCCTACCTTAGTCTTGTAGATTACTCTTTTTTGCACAACTTAAACACTTTATTTACATCACTGGTTTCAATTACTAAAGTTATTTACTGCATTTATTTAATTGTTCAACTTCTATTGTTTCTGATAAATGTGTATTTTACATTGGGAGACAACTGTGAACTGAGTATTAGCTTACTTAAGAAGGGCTTGAAAATCTTTAGATTTTATGTGTTTTCTGAGAAGCAATAACTACTGAGCTTGTAGCTTTCGTTACTGGAATTTACTTTAACTTTATAACTTGGAGATGGGTTCACTTATTGTGACTTAAATTTCCACTATTTAGGCCCAATTTTATAAAGTCGATTTAAATCGCAAGGTCCGGTTTATATCCTAGATTGTCAGAAATGGGCGTTTTATAAACTCGGATTGACAGCCAGGTCAGATTTAAGAGCTACTAACCAGGTCGTAAGTTAATCGGTAGAGAGAGTACCGCTTAAACTCAAGAACCCGATTTAGGACCTGCGTAGTGCGTAATAGAATTAGTTTATCTGGCAGAAGTGCATCACCATAACCTAAAAATTTTTGTTTTATATTTTACCGGGCCCGCATTTTATAATGGATATATTTAAAATTTTCAAAGTTTTATTAACGGACGACGAAGAATATTTGGTCAATACTATTGAGCAGCTCAGGCGTGACAGAATATTTCGCACCCGCGCCAACTATATGGAGATATATTAAATGGTTTTCAGGTTATGCAGAGGTTTACATTTCAAAAAATTTTGTTCAGCAACTGTTAGGACTTTTAAATAAGGGTTTAGGGCGCCCAACCAACCGGTTAGTACCAAACCATAGGCGTATAATAAAATGTTGGATGAATTTTTAGGTTATGGCTGTACGGCACAGAATACCATTGACATGAATGTCAATGCAGAATAATAACAGGACTGAACGGCGTGCCACAGCGGGCCGCGGTAGCATCGGAGCCACGATACACTTACAACGGTATGCTACGCTATGAATCAAGACACGTTGTGGCCGCGCAGATGACTTTATTTCGAGGGAAAATCAAAGCTACTATAAGCCGTTTAAGCAATGCAAAATCCCTCGAGGTGACGTCAAAATGGAAGGTGGCTGGCCAGTCGATCGACGCGTCGGCAAACCGTTGTGAGTGTATCATGAGTCAAAAGCCACCAAATAAAAAAGACGAAATCGAAATTTAAACTCTGATTTTAAAATGCACATTACAGTCCCGTGGTTTAAACCATGAATTATTATCCAGTTTAAGTCGAAGTTTAAATTAAGGTTTAAGAACACTTTATAAAATTGGGCCTTATGGAAAACGGTGAGTTTTGCAATTAATGTAGAGAAATAGAACTTTATGACTTTACTTTTGTCATAGGAGAGAACGTCGCTCGAGATTGGCGACACACAACAATGCAATTAATGCAGAGAAAGAGCACTTTTATGACTTTACTTTTAGCCAAAAGAGAAGACGTCGCTCGAGAATGCCGACGCCCCAACAAAAACACAACACCTCAAGCGTACTCTTGCTTGTTAACAGCTCGACTGACTTCAGTTCGCCCGGCGTGGAGCGCTTCGCCCCGTCGATCGATATGCAGCGATGAAGCCTTGCTATTGGTTGAAAACCACCACGTAGCATTCCGGACGACGACCTACGCGCGCTTCCTAGAATTCTAATCTAAAAATAGACTATTGATTTTTATATTTTAACTTTTAGCACCACAAATTAAATTATGCGACAGATATTTTTTACAGAGATTTTAATGTATTTTAGAGCAACAGCGTTTTTCTTTGTTGGAGGTTAGTTCTCCAACATACTGGGCCGCGTTGAAGGCTTGCAGCCTTCGAAACAATAAGTATATTACTACGGAGAATTGCTTATTAAAGCCGGAGAGAGGTGATAAAACGAAGTTTGTTACAACGGAGAGAGTGAGTTACCATTTTGTGGTAAAGGGCAAATTTTTGCAACAGATCTTTTATAGATTCCATTACGAGTTCTAATAGTAATCATTCTTACCTTTCCATCGGGTCCAGGAAAGGTCTCAATAACCCTGGCTAAGGGCCATTTTAAAGGAGGGGTATCATCATCTTTTAGGAGAACCATATCATTAACCTGTATATTTTTGATAGGGAGTAGCCATTTTGGCCGATTTTGTAATCTGTTTAGGTATTCGACTGACCAGCGTTTCCAAAACACTTGCTGCATCTGACTACACCTATTCCAAAACGATAGACGGTTTTCCGGAGTTTTGGTTACATCTTTTTCAGGAAAGGCTGTCAAACTAGCTCCAATCAAAAAATGACCTGGGGTCAAACTTTGTAGATCTGATGGATCGTTGGACAAGGCACACAAGGGTCGTGAATTTAAGATCGCCTCAATCTGAGATAAAACTGTACTTAATTCCTCAAAAGTGAGTTGAGAGTTTCCAAGGATTCTGCGCATATGGTATTTTGAGCTTTTAATGGCAGATTCCCAAATACCACAGTGTGGAGACTTAGGAGGGATAAATTTCCATTCTGTTTTGTTTTGAGTGAGGAAATCATTTATAGAGTCATTATTGGATTTGACCTTAAAAAATTGATAAAGATCATGTAATTGGTTATTGGCGCCCAAAAAATTTGAGCCATTGTCGCTATAGATGACAGAGGGATTGCCTCTTCGCGAGACAAATCTTTTGAGGCAAGCAATGAAAGCTTCTGTAGATAAATTAGAGACCAGCTCAATGTGTACAGCTTTGGTAGCCATGCACACAAAAATGGAGATATAACATTTCGTTATAGGGGCTTTGCGAAGTCTAGAGGATTTGATCAAAAATGGACCACCAAAGTCAACTCCTACTCTTTGGAAGGGTCTACCTACTTGAACTCTATCCTTGGGAAGATCAGACATTATTTGGTGAGCGGGTTGAGCACGAAATCGAAAACAGGTAACGCAATTTCTTATTACTCTTTTAATTTCTTTTAGGCCATTGAGAGGCCAATACCTGAGTCGAAAGTTTGAGAGAACGGTTTGAGCACCAGCGTGTCCCAACCGTTTATGTTCTGAAGCCAACATTAGTGTAACAACATAATTGTGGGCCGGAAGGAGAATGGGGTGTTTTTGTTCGAAAGGAATTTTTGCGTTTTCCAATCTTCCTCCCACACGCAACAATCCATCGACTTTACAATAAAAGGGTTTGAGAGACAACAGATTTTTATTTGATAAAGTTTTATCGTTTTTTAATTCAAAAACCTCCTTAGAAAAACATGTATTTTGTAACACCATTGTAATAAGATTTAACGAATTTTCCAATTCAGTAATTGATAAGGGCCCCGATAATCTTTCGTTGTGAGATTTTGTGTTTTTTACAAAGCGAAGGCAATATGCGATCGTGCGCTGGAGTTTAGAGAAATTAGAAAATTTTAAAAATATTCGGTTCCAAAAATCATCAGGTTTGGTTGATTTTTGAAAGGTAACAAGTGAAATCTTTCTTTCTTCCAAGAGGGCCTCCCTTGTCAATTCAGGATTTGTGCTTTGTGCATATGGCACTTCAAAATTTTTTGCGTCTAACAAAAATATAGGGTTATGGAACCAGAGTGTGCTATTAATTAGATCTTGTGGCATACAACCACGAGAAGGTAAGTCTGCGGGATTGTTTTTTGAGTCTATGTGTCTCCAGGAGAATTCTGATGTCAACTCTTGAATCTGAGCGACACGGTTTGAGACGAATACAGTCCATCTTGATGCATGAGATTGTATCCAAGAGAGAGCAATAGTTGAGTCTGTCCATAGATAAATTGAATTTATCGCGAATTCTGATTCATAAATAGAAAGTAAGTTTTTTACAAGCTTTGATAAGAGAAGCATAGCACATAATTCTAATCGGGGAAGTGATACTGTTTTTAACGGAGCAACACGAGATTTTGAAGAAACTAAATTTGAAGAGACAGTTCCATCGGAGTAGAGAGTTCTAACATATACGCAAGCTGCGTAAGCTGACATACTGGCATCAGCAAAACCATGCAACTGAATTTTAACCTTTGTTTTATTCTCAAACAATTTTCTCGGAATTGTTATCTGTGACAGATTGCCAATATTACTAGTAAATCTTTCCCAAAGTGAACGAATATAGGTGTCAGTGATTTCATCGTCCCAACCCTTCTGCAGAAGCCACAATTTTTGCATTATAAGTTTACCTACTACTACAATACATGAAACTATACCGAGGGGATCGTACATTTTTGCAATGGTAGAGAGAATTTTCCGTTTAGTTAACCGTTGTTCGATTGGGATTTCTGGTACAGAGAACATAAAAACATCAAGGGTAGGATTCCACTTCAAACCTAATATCGAATTGGGACACTCCGTAGGATTCAAATCATATTCTAGGGTTTTTTCTGGAACGAATTTTTCAAGAAAAGGTTGGGAATTTGTACACCACTTGTGTAGTTCGAAACCACTAGAATTTAGGAGAGCATTGAGTTCATTATAAATTATATCAAGATCCTCTTCGGATTCACTGCCACAAATAATATCATCAACATAGGTCTGCTTCAATAGAGCATTAGAAGCCAGGGGGTACTGCGAAGCATTTTTTATTGCCAAATCATTTAAAACACGGGTCGCCAAATACGGAGCACAGTTTGTACCATATGTCACTGTGTTGAGTTCTATACATTTGAGTTCTTGATCTGGACTTTCTCGCCAAAGGATATTCAATAGAAAACGATGACTTGAATTTATTTCGATTTGACGATACATTTTTTTAATATCAGAGATGAGGACATAATTAAATGATCGAAGTCTACATAATATATCGTAAAGGTCCGGCTGGACTTGGAAACCTTTGAACGTTACATCGTTCAGAGAGTGACCAGTGCTTGTCTTGCAACTGGCATCGAAGACTACCCGAATTTTAGAGCTAGTGCTGCTTTCACGGAAAACAGCATGGTGGGGTAAGAAATATTTATTTACTTGTTTACTGTCCGAATCCAACTTAACCAAAGAGAGAGGAACATAGTGACCATGTCCTAAGTCGACATATTCATCAATAAACTTTGTATAGTCACGCTTGAGAGCACTGTTATTTTCGAATTTTCTTTCAAGATTAACAAATCTTTTCTTGGCAATATAGAAAGAATCACCTAACTTTTGATTTTCATTAGGAGTTTTCAACGGCAAGTCAACTTGATACCTTCCGTCAGAGCAAATTTTTGTGGTGTTTGTGAAGATGGTTTCTGCACTTTCATCTTCAGGGAGGAGAGAGGTTTTTTGTGAGAGTTCTTCCACGGTCCAGAACTTTTGAACCAAGTCATTTAATTCAGACTGTTTACTTTCCGTTTGGAGAAAAAGAGATACATTTCTATGCACAAGGTTTTGTGCAGGAGGAGTGTTCGCATATGAGATGCCCGGAACAAACATTAAACTATGAGGGATACGACCAGCGATAACCCAACCTAGATGGGTTTCCTGTAGCACAGGGAGATTTTTTCCTAAATGGTAGATACCTTGGGACAAAAGGTCATAATAGAGGTCAGCGCCTATTAACATGTCAATTTCGTGCGGTTTTCCAAAATCGGGGTCGGCTAAACGCATAGTATGGGGAATATTTAATTTAGCAGAGTTTATGCCCATTTGAGGCAAGTTACACGTAATGTTTGGGAGAACTGCGCAAGACAGTCTAAATTTTTTATGCGAGTAGACTTTTGAGTGCATGGTCAGATCAACCATCTTATTGGATGTCGACGCAGTTTGAGAAATTCCTGATATGTGAAGATTTCTGTCATAAGTTTCGAGTTGTAATTTATTAACAAGTTTTTGAGTGACAAAAGAATTTTGAGAACCGCTGTCAAGTAAAATTCGAGCAGAGATACGCACTCCTTTAGCGCTATAAATATAAACAGAAGCAGTTGCTAACAAAACTTGTGACGTTTCTGTTGACACCGCAGAAAGAGAATGAGTGGTTTGGGAGTTATTTTGAGAGTTATATTGTTGACTATTACGAGTTCTGTCCTGACGTGAATTTTGAGCTCGGAAATTAGAACGAGAATCATTATTATTTACCCCTTGAACACTAGAGTTACGAAATTGATTTTGTGGAGCTTGAGAGGTCCTTTGATATGAGGATGAATGAACGAATGATTCATTACTTTTATTTTGAGCACCAAATTTTTGGGAATTACGGTCATTACGATGTTCAAAAGGTGGGGGATTATTTTGCGGAGTATGGGTAGTATTGCTAGGTGAAAAATGCAAAAGCGAGTGGTGTTTTTGCGAGCATACAGAGCATAATCTAGTTGAGAGACATTGTCCTACCTGATGCTGAGAACCTAAACAATTAAAACACATTTGTTTAGCCTTTATAAAATTGTGTCTTTCAGATACCTTTAAACCTTTAAATTTATCACAAGAGTAAATTTTGTGAGATTCATTACAAAACGAACATTTTTCATTATTTACATGATTATTTTGAGCGTGTAATGACACCTGGGTTGTTCTTTTTTGTGAATTGTCACCGGAACAGTCCACATTTTCTAAAACCTTGCACCGACCGTCAAGAAAAGTAATTAATTCTTTAATAGTAGGTAATTTAGTTTGATCCCTATTTGCTTCAAAAGCTTTTCTTGTACCGATGTCTATCTTTTTTGTTATTAACTTAATAACAAGTAAATTCCAAAGTTCTGAGTCAGTTAAATTTAAATTATTGAGTGATTCTATTTTTTGTTTACAATTAGTTATTAATTCTCTTAACACTTGTTTATTACATTTTGCAAAAGAAGGGATATTCAATAAACTGTCTAAATAGCTATTTATGAGAGCGAGTTGATTTTCATATCTTTCTTCAAGTATCTTTATAGCTATGATAAAATTTGCATTAGTTACTTGGAGACTATCAATTAATTTTTGGGGGTTCATCTTTAAGCACTGATTTTAAATACATAAACTTCTGGATATCATCTAAAGAGGTATTATTAGTTACAAGAGCGGTAAATAATTGGTAGAATGAAGTCCATTCCGAGATATCTCCTTTGAAGGATTTAATTTGAAGTTCTGGTAACCTAACTTGAGGAGTTTGGGTAACCTGAAGCCCTGCTTGTAGTACAGGTGGGGGTGGGCTCTGCGAGCCTGTATTGTTTAATACTGAAAGAGTTCTAACTTTACCCTTGAATTTAGCGTGCAAATCATAATAATTATTTTTAATACATTCTCGGTCATTATCATTCGGGTTAAGTTGTTCAATTTTATCTTGAGTATTATTATATTTAATGAAGGCATGAATTAATGCTTCTAATCGAGTTTCAAACTGCAAATCGTTAGTTTCAGTATTATGGTTATTTGTATACCACTTGCTTAGTCGAGTGATAACACCCTTGTGACCAGCGCGTTCCCTAGTCAAAATTTCAATTTCAGTCATTTTTAAAGTTTATCAACTTTTTTATAAAATATTATTGTATTTGTACAAGCAACTTTTACACAAATATACCTGTAAATATATGTGATCTGAACAGAGCGAGAAGAATCAATAAATATTTAAATGTATTTATCTTGAGAGAGCTGCAATATTATGCAAGCAGTAGCTTATTTTTTAAGCGAGAGACTCTATTACAATTTAATTTTTGACAAATAGAGCATCCGGCTCGAAGGACCAATTTATGTAGCAGAACGTCAGTAATTAAGACGCCCTGACAACACAATAGGGTGACTTTCCATCTTTTTTATGAAAAAGCCAAAACAGACTGTAAGGGGCTGGTGAGAAAGTAAATAAGTACTTTAATTAATAAATATAATAACTAAATTTATTTATTCTTCCTCGACTTGTAGTTTTAATTCATTTAAAAACTGTTATTAACAAAAATATATACACTGAAATAAATAACGGATCTCTACTTGTAAATCGTTACATAATCTTAAAACTAAAACATTTATAATATAAAAACTTCAAGGTCAACTCACTACAACAGAGGGCACGAAGTGCCTAACCTCCACTACTGATGAAGAGGCGACAAAGAATAAAATATCTGCTAATACCAGTAATGCATTTGCATCACTTAATTAACACAAGAAATAAACATACAATCAATTTTAATATTGCTAACAAAAGTTTGGTTATAAATTTAAAAACACTTAAAAGGTGCTTGTGCTTTTTTAGTTCAACATCCTACCTTAGTCTTGTAGATTACTCTTTTTTGCACAACTTAAACACTTTATTTACATCACTGGTTTCAATTACTAAAGTTATTTACTGCATTTATTTAATTGTTCAACTTCTATTGTTTCTGATAAATGTGTATTTTACATTGGGAGACAACTGTGAACTGAGTATTAGCTTACTTAAGAAGGGCTTGAAAATCTTTAGATTTTATGTGTTTTCTGAGAAGCAATAACTACTGAGCTTGTAGCTTTCGTTACTGGAATTTACTTTAACTTTATAACTTGGAGATGGGTTCACTTATTGTGACTTAAATTTCCACTATTTATGGAAAACGGTGAGTTTTGCAATTAATGCAGAGAAATAGAACTTTATGACTTTACTTTTGTCATAGGAGAGAACGTCGCTCGAGATTGGCGACACACAACAATGCAATTAATGCAGAGAAAGAGCACTTTTATGACTTTACTTTTAGCCAAAAGAGAAGACGTCGCTCGAGAATGCCGACGCCCCAACAAAAACACAACACCTCAAGCGTACTCTTGCTTGTTAACAGCTCGACTGACTTCAGTTCGCCCGGCGTGGAGCGCTTCGCCCCGTCGATCGATATGCAGCGATGAAGCCTTGCTATTGGTTGAAAACCACCACGTAGCATTCCGGACGACGACCTACGCGCGCTTCCTAGAATTCTAATCTAAAAATAGACTATTGATTTTTATATTTTAACTTTTAACACCACAAATTAAATTATGCGACAGATATTTTTTACAGAGATTTTAATGTATTTTAGAGAAATAGCGTTTTTCTTTGTTGGAGGTTAGTTCTCCAACAATATATATATATATATATATATATATATATATATATATATATATATATATATATATATATATATATATATATATATATATATATATATATATATATACAGGGTGTCTGGAAAAGGTCTGTACAAAATGCTACCACGTATTCGTGAGACTAAAATAAGACGATTTAACCCAACTTACCTATATCCAAAAGTGTTTCGTTAGGGAGATACAGAGCCCCAAAGGCGTACTTAACGATTTACTTTTTTGGCTCTAACTTTTGAACCGACTTGTACAATTTAATGAAATTTTAATATTTTATGTTGGCCATAAAGACTCATAAAACCATACTACAGTAGATGTTTGACATCGTCAGGGAAGTCAGGAACGGACTTGCCACCACACTCGGTGGGCCAATTTTTGACAGGTATCATTTTACAGAGCTCAAAACTGATTTTTTAAATACTTTGGTCATTCCTCTTTAAAAAAGGTACTCTACATTTGTTTCGATAAAATTAGCCGTTTTCGAAAAAATTAAGGTTTTGTATAACACGTTATTGAAATAATACTACAACACTACAATAAAACACCAGTCGTTTTTATTTCGTTAACAATGTGATATTGACAGGTAAAAGTTAAATCATAAAAAGTACTTAAAACTGAATCTTTTTGATATTTCAGAAATCGCTCAAACAGAAAAATGTTAAAAATGTGAAAGCTCTCCTTCTTCTTGTTTACTTGAGCAGATTTTCGAAGTGGGCTCCCTGTACCTCTATACATTTTCTTATCCGACGGATGTTTTGTTGTTGTACTTGAAACAGCATTCCAGGATTGTCTCGAATTTCGTTGCAATGGTGTGTTATTCTTTCTATCAGGTTTTCCCTGGTGTGAACTGGCGTTGAATATACAAACCTTTTTAAATTTAATCACAAGAAGAAATCTAAAGGAGTCATGTCGGGCGACCTCGGTGGCCATACAATAGGCCTACCTCGACCTATCCATCTATCACCAAAAGTATTTGATAAGTGCTGACGAACTAAATTGCTAAAATGGGGCAGTGCACCGTCGTGCATAAACCACACCTGATTTCTAATTTCTAAGGGCACATTTTCTAATAAACCGTTTAAGTTTTGTTGCAAGAATTGCAAATAGATGGCACCATTTAATCTGTCTTCAATAAAGAACGGTCCAATGAGATGATTCCCAATAATCCCCGCCCACACGTTAACCATATAAATCTTTGTTGATGCTTTGTCTGTTCTATTGTATGGGGATTTTCTTCATGCCAGATATGCAAAACCGGCTTCGTCCGTGAACAAAACAATACTAGTAAAATTTGGATTTTGCCTAAATCGTTGAGAAAACCAATTTGCGTAATTGACTCTTGCAGGATAATCAGCGGGAGAGATGGCATGTACCTTTTGGACGTGATACGGATGTAGCAGTTGTTCTCGAAGGGTCTCATGAACAACCCACTTTGTCGCATGAACTTGAACCGACAACTTTCTTACACTATTAGAGGGATTTTCAGCAATCTCATCCAGAATTTCCGCCTCTAACTGAGAGTGTCTTGCTCTTCTTGGAGGCCCTTCTCCACCATGCGGCGCGGCAAAAAACTTCCTAAAATGGATTAGCAAAAGATTCGCTATTTTTAGCATTTTCTTTTTATTTCACTTGACTTTTTACCTGTTTCTCTTAAGCTACGATCCACCCTTTCAAAAGTTCTTCGGTGCGGTAAACGTCGATTTGGAAATGTACCAGAATAAATTCTTCTTGCCTCCACACGCACAATTGCCAAGTGCTTGTCCATAAATTAGATGCATGTCAGCATATTCGCTATAGGAATAATGCTCCATTACTTAATTCTTGTATAATCAGTCAGACAATTTTGAAAAGTGTTGTCAATAACACATTGTTAACGAAATAAAAACGACTGGTGTTTTATGGTAGTATTCTGATAAAATTATTTCAATAACGTGTTATACAAAAACTTAATTTTTTCGAAAACGGCTAATTTTATCGAAACAAATGTAGAGTACCTTTTTCAAAGAGGAATGACCAAAGTATTTAAAAAATCAGTTTTCAGCCCTGCAAAATGATACCTGTAAAAAATTTGGCCCAAAGAGTGTGGTGGCAAGTCCGTTCCTGACTTCCCTGACGATGTCAAACATCTACTGTAGTATGGTTTTATGAGTCTTTATGGCCAACATAAAATATTAAAATTTCATTAAATTATACAAGTCGGTTCAAAAGTTAGAGCCAAAAAAGTAAATCGTTAAGTACCCTTTTGGGGCTCTCTATCTCCCTAACGAAACACTTTTGGATATAGGTAAGTTGGGTTAAATCGTCTTATTTTAGGCTCACGACTACGTGGTAGCATTTTGTACAGACCTTTTCCAGACACCCTGTATATATATATATATATATATATATATATATATATATATATATATATATATATATATATATATATATATATATATATATATATATATATATATATATATATATGTATATATATATGTATATATATATATATATATATATATATATATATATATATATATATATATATATATATATATATATATATATATATATATATATATATATATATATATATATATATATATACAGGGTGTCTAAAATAGGTGATACCACTATTGGTATCTTCGAAACGGTAAAAGATACGAGGCCAGTTAAATCAGAGAAAATGTGCCATTTTTAGTCCCTATTCATATTTCGTTTACGGAGTTGCCAAATTCTCTATAGTTTCTTATCTACAGGGGATTTTTAAAAATTAGTCGAAAATTTAATTCTTAAATATCTCGAAAACTATTTTAGTTAGAAAAAAATTGCTTTAACAAAAATCACACTATTTTTTACCTTCTCTAAAGTAACGTTATTGTTTTGTTTATACCATTTGTTTTTATTGAGTTACTAATACTAACTTGTTTTTTTTCAAATACGGACCTGGACTTTTTGCTCCATTTTTTGAAAGAATACTTTATGCCCTTTACAACTGTGTATATCTTGAAAATATTTTCCGACGTTTTGATTACGAATAGCAACATCAGGATTTTCTAACAATACGGACATTGGATCTTCCATGTTAAGACACAATTCATAACCTATCGCTACGGTTTGTGGTTTTTGTGGTTATGAAATGGCGCATTTACTTGAAAAATGACAGGTCCGTATTGGTAGAATATCCTGATGATGCTTTTCTTCACCAAAACGTCGAAAAACATAATCAAGTGATATACAGATGTAAAGGGTATGAAGTATGCTTTCAAAAAATGCAGCAAAATGTCCAGGTCCGTATTTGAAGAAAACAAGTTAGTATCAGTAACTCCATAAAAACATATGATATAAACAAAACAATAACGTTACTTTAGAGAAGGTACAAAATCGTGTGATTTTTGTTAAAACAATTGTTTTCTAACTATAATAGTTTTCGAGATATTTAAGAATCAAGTTTTTCACTATTTTTTAAAAAATCCCCTGTAAATAAGAAACTATAGAGAATTTGGCAACTTCGTAAACGAAATATGAGTAGGGACTAAAAATGGCACATTTTCTCTAATTTAACCGACCTCGTATCTTTTACCGTTTTGGAGATAGCAATAGTGGTATCACCTATTTTAGACACCATATATATATATATATATATATATATATATATATATATATATATATATATATATATATATATATATATATATATATATATATATGAAGAAGGGTAGTCGTTGCTGGACTAGGAACAACGTAGCAAATTGTAGGGTAACAGCAAATGAAAGTACACTCTTTTAAGATAAATCCGAGCTTTCGGAAATGTTTATTTCCATCCTCAGGGACTGAAAAACAAAACGATACTTTTTTATTTTATGTAAGGTAATTAAAAACCCAAGTACTCACATCTTAGATGAGATTGTTCATATTTGATGGTATCGTTTTATTCTTCAGGAGAAACATACACAGCATCGTGAAACCAAAAGTCTTAAGTCAATTTAAAACACATTAAAATACATGAATGGTCAAAACAAACAATACAATAAGCAATTAAAATCAAAAATCCTTCATGCAGACATCGTTCTCTGGTATGAAAACACATCATCCTGGAACTGAATATGCAAATTGACAGATTTATTGGTTAGGTTAAGTTAGTAATGGGTAAGTACCCACGGCCTGAACCGTAACTGCACCTTATACCCACACTGGAGCGTCACTTTTTGGATTTAGTGACACAATTAAGTTTTTTTTAATTTAAAATACTATCAATATTGCAGATTCTACGTGAAAATTCGGCATTTTAAGACAATTAATTGATTTTTTGTGCAAGAGATAGAGTAAGTTGCTGTCACCTTATTGATAGAAGTACTCGCATCCTACAAACTTTCAGACATGTATAATTGGTTCCCATTGTTGTGTGGTGTCACATCTAGTGTTAATAAGTAAGAATATATTTCACTCAAATGGTGTATCTCTGTTCTTTTGTTCATTGTTGCCTGTTCTTACGCAATGAATGCCATTTCTAAGAAAAGTCTTTTTTTATAATTATGTTCAGTGGCCAGGACCTTAGTAGCCTCATAATTAATAGTGTGTTTAGATTTATTCACATGTTCTGCCAAAGCACAACGTTCCATACGACAATGGTAACCAATTATACATGTCTGAAAGTTTGTAGGATGCGAGTACTCATTTGCTGTTACCCTACAATTTGCTACGTTGTTTATTTATATATATATATATATATATATATATATATATATATATATATATATATATATATATATGTATATATATATATATATATATATATATATATATATATATATATATATATATATATATATATATATATATATATATATATAATTAATGTTCTGGCAAAGGATATACCTTTGAAACAGAACGTTTAACACGCACTTCTGGGTTTTGACAGTAGCTACACGAGTAATACCGTCGGCGCCCGGATGCGACTCTACACGTCCTAGATGCCAAGTTAACGGGAGAGAGTTCATCCTTAAGCAACACTAATGCATCTAGTTTTATGCCTATTGAGGGATCATACCATTTCGCTCTTTAGTTGTTTTTTTCTTCTGACAGCCCACGAAGACCAAAGTCTAAGTACTATGTACCGTGGGTGTACTGGGGAATCGACTCACAGATCCAGAGCTGGAAACATCCCTAGGGATTTCACCAGCCCTTTAAGAGGATGTGTGGGGTGGTACTACCTCGGTCGAGGAAGAATTCTTCTACCACCTTCCAAAACAAGTAGATACTGGGTTGTCTGACATCCAGGATATAAGTATTTATTGTGGGTGTTCTCTATTATAAGACGAGTCAATCGGTGATCGTTTGGCAGTAAGCAGGGATGCTTACGGTCATAATAATATGATAGGGCAGAATGGGTTAGACGTCCGCCCACCCTGAGAAGACCAACCTGATCAAGAAATGGACTTAATCTTTTTAAATATTTTGGAAGGAATTTTAAATTAGAAGTTGTAGTTTTAGAGATTTCATTTATTTATTTCAAGAAAGAGGCAGCTTGAATCTGTTTAATTAAAACTAAGAGTGCTTTATCAAGTTCTCTAAGCGAGAGAGGACCTTTCTGAGTATATTTAGAGTCTTTAAGGCTTGCAATAAATCTCAATGAGTAAGCGAAGATACGATGTATTTTTGAGAAAGAGGAAAATCATTCAGTAAGGGCATCCCAACAGTTGTGGGTTGAAGTAAGAGCCGTTTTCCGGTTTTCCAGGGTTAAATTGTTATTAATTTTAAAGGGCTTATTGCACCAAGGTTCATCATGATGAGTTAAAAAGGTGGGTCCCGCCCACCATTTTTTCAGCAGGACTAGCTCCGGCGGAAGAATGCCTCTAGTAGCGCAATCGACCGGGTTTTCCTCAGAAAATACATGAGACCACTGGCTTGGAGCCAGCTTCTCTTGTATATAAGTCACTCGGTTGCTTACAAACGTAGCCCATTTATGAGAACAGGAGCGTATCCACGATAGAACCACGGTTGAATCTGTCCAGGCGAATATCCAAGTGAGATTTATAAAATTTCTATATGTATGATTAACGGCAGAAATGAGGTCTGACAGTAGAACAGCTGCACATAGCTCAAGTCTGGGAATAGATATCTTCTTTAAAGGTGCAACCCGAGACTTAGCACAAAGAAAAATTGTGTCAGCTTTATTGCGGTCTGAAATGGTCCTTAGATAGACAACTGCCGCATAAGCACCTTCCGAACTATCGCAGAAGCCATGTAGTTCGCAAAAGTTCATATCGGGAGGAATAACCTTTCGAGGCAAGGCGAGTGATGAAAACGAAGAAAGACCATCTTTGAATAATAGCGAACGTGCACTTACAGATTTTGAAGCGGGTTCATCCCAGTTGATACCCAAAGGCCACAATTCTTGAATAAGTAATTTAATCCAAACCGTGCTTGGAGTTAAAAGTCCTAGGGGATCGAATATCCGCGCTAGATCAGAAAGGACATTGCGTTTGGTACACTCTATATGGTGTGATTCTATTTTGTAGGTAAAAGCATCACCAGATGGATCCCACTGCAAGCGCAGAATTTTTATATTCGATTCAGTTCCTTTATCAAGAGAGAGGGGGTTAAGCTGCAATATATATCTAAATGAGAAAGAAGAAGAGGATTGTTACTTGTCCACTTTCTGAGCTCAAAACCTCCAAGTGTAATAAGGTCAATTAATTCCTTTTGTAGTGTCGGTGCAGAATCGACAGTATCTGCTCCCGACAGTATATCGTCTACATAAATTTCGTTTTCCAAGACTTTAGCAGCACGCGGCAATTGGGATTGATGATCGCGAACCAATTGGATAAGCGTTCTAATAGCTTGAAATGGAGAAGTGACTCCATATGTAACTGTGTTTAATTTATAATCCTGTATAGGCTTAGACTTCGAGAATCTCCAGACACTACGCTGATAATCTCTTTGACTTTCAGACACGATGATCTGTCTAAACATATGTTTTATATCATCAGTGAACGCAATGGAATACGTGCGAAAACGTAGAAGCAGACTGAATATATCTTGCTGAAGTTTTGGACCCACTAACAAAGTATCATTTAAAGATATATTATTTGCTGCTGATAATTTGAAGCATCAAAGACAACGCGGAGTTTAGTAGTGGAACTTTTAGGTCGAATAATGCAGTGATGACGAATGTAATATTGAAATTGAGAATAGGGCATGGGCAATGCAAGATTCATATGTCCAGACTCAAAATAGATAAATTGCTTGTATTCATCGTAAAGTTCTGGATGGGCCATCAGACGGCGCTCCAGAGAGTAGAACCTGGGTAAGGCAATATCTCGAAAATTTGCAAATACAGGTAAATAAGAGCCCTTGAAGGGAAATTCAACTGTATAATGACCATTAGGGCCTCGTGTGAGAGTATCGGTGAAAAAATTTTTGGCAGCGATGTCTTCAGGAGCGAGAGCGACAACTTGAGGAACTTGCTCGAGTTGCCAAAATCTCTTGACGGAGTCATCAAGAGAGAAAAGTAGTATAGAACACAATACATTTTTGGAGGAAACTAATGGCGTCACCGGAACGCGACCCATAATAATCCATCCTAAACAAGTATTAAGACCTGCGGGTTCTTCAACAGAGTGGGAAATATGACCCTCTTTAAAAAGAAATCCAAGTACATCGCAGCCAAGAAGCATGTCAACTGGTCTCGAGATATTAAACTTATTATCAGCTAATTGTAAGTGAGGGAATTTACTAAAATTATTTGAGGGTAGATCCGAAGGAGGCATGTTCCCACAAATTTGAGGAATTACTGCAAATTCAAGGGTTATCTGGGGTTGCTCTGAATTTCTCGGAACGAAAGTACATGTTACTTCCTGAAAGATATTAGAAGTGGTATCCCCCAGGCATTTTACTGAAAGGGAGAGGGGGTATCTGTAAAGATCCAAACGATTAGAACGTCGATTAGGTCGTGCTAAAATTCACTTGACTTGCACTGTCAAGTAAGACACTGGCTGATTGATGTCGAGTCAAGAACACGGATTTGTGCAGAGACCAATAGAAACGTGTCCTCCTTTGGACTACTTTCGGGCATTAAATTAGCTAAAGCGACGGGCTGATTCTCCGCATCCCCGATTTTGGGAGTAGAAGCACTATTAACAGGTACACTATGATTAGAGGGAGAGGGTAACTGAGACTGATTATGATGTAAAAGAGTGTGATGCCATTTTGAACACGCAACGCTCGCGAGATGAACATTTAAAGTGTGTTTTGTGCCAAGACAGTTTGTGCACCTTTTATTAAATCAAATTAAATTGTATTGTAATGGAAGGTGGTAGAGGATTTCTTCCTCGACCGAGGTGGTATCACCCCACACATCCTCTTAAAGGGCTGGTGAAGTCCGTACGGATGTTTCCAGCTCTGGATGAGTGAGTCGGATTTCCCCAGTACACCCACGGTACATAGTACTTAGACTTCGGTCTTCGTGGGCTGTCAGAACATAAAAAAAATCTGTCGTCAGAATTTTTTCCGAAAAATTCAGGCCAGCTATAAATTAAATGGCCTTTTTTATTGCAAGCATGACATAACTTCTCAGAATTTACAAGGAAAGTTCTCATTTGTCCTTTATTTGTCGATTTATCCTTTTCGTGTGACTTCGAAGACGAGGAATTGGAAATAGTGTCTAAACCCACACATTGCCTCTTCAAAAAATCCATTAAAATATCAAAATGTTTATTTTTATTATTAAGATCGTCCAGAGATTGTCCGAATTGAAGTTCAAATCGAGTGGCTGTACTGGAGTCAAGGCTGTCAAACAACATATAAAATACAATAAAGTCACATTGGCGAACGGGGTGACCAGCATGCTCCAGAGCTGAGAAATGCTCGGCAAATGTATCTAATAAAAATTGAAGAGAATTTACAGCACGTTCATTTGTAAGTTTTTTAGTCTTTTCTATTGCGCGCCAGTGGCTGACAGAGATTAAGCGGGAATTTTCGTAACGACTGATTAAAGTGTATAAGCAATCAAATACTTACCATCGGTTAAAGGGTTACATTGAGCTATACTAAGTGGTGAACCTTCTAAGGAATTAAGTAGATAAGTAAATTTTTCAACATTTACTAAGCTTGAGTTATTGGGAGTCATCGAATTGAAAAGGTGAATAAACGTTTTCCAATTGTTAATATAGAACCGTTCAATTTTTTTAGTTCTGGTTTTGGCAGCTTAACATGATTTGGAGTAGCAACTGAAGCAGTGTTCTTAATGTCGTCAAATAGGTCAACATAAATGGCCTCTATTGCATAATATTCATTATCAAAACCTTTCGCCTTTTTTGGTGCGAGTCCATATCAGGATTTTCAAGTTTAACTAGAGCATTTAGTATTGCAGCATGTTGACTTTATTAAAGTTAATAATAATTGCAGGAATATGCTTATAACGAATTTTAAAATCAGTGTGAACTTTATTATTGGCCAATGCCTCATCAGCCACGACCTTAATTTCCCCTAATCGAGCAATGGTGGTCTCCCTTTGAGCTATATAGCCTTTAAGTTTTTTATCAGCCATTTTACCACAAAATTATAAGTAAGACTTGCTTATGGGGGGAGAAATAAATTTGCAACAATTATGATTAGTGATTAACTATCACCTGATTAATTAATTATAAACAATCACATTTAAAGTATTAAAATGTGATGTGAGAAAAAAATTTGCAGCAATTATAATTAAGTATCACGAGATTATTTAATTATAAAGAATCACATTTAAAATAGGAAAATGTGATGTGAGAAAGCGTTATAGCAAAGTAAGATCAAAATGATATGAGCAAGCAAATTTTCTTTCAGTTGAGAAAATCAGAGGGTACACTAATTGGCGTAAATTATTAAAAATAAATTAGTGTATTATTAAACCATTAACCTGAAAAAAATGAGAGAGAGAGAGAGAGAGAGAGCGATGGAGAGCGAGAGCGAGAGTATGGGGAAGCACCCAAACATATTATTATCCAAGCTAAAATAGGGCTCTACGACTATAAAATAAATCTTATCATCTTTAGCTTGTAGAGAAAGCAATAATATTAATTATTTAATATTGCTTGGCACCATTATTAATAATATTAAATGTAAATTAACTTTATAGGAGAGTATTATATATTATATATTATATATTATATATTATAAATTATATATTATATATTATATATTATATATTATATATTATATATTATATATTATATATTATATATTATATATTATATATTATATATTATATATTATATATTATATATTATATATTATATATTATATATTATATGTTATATATTATATATTATATATTATATATTATATATTATACATTATATATTATACAGGATGTTATGAAATTCACTGCATATATTGAAACTGGTAAATCCTGATATGAATTCAGATTGAATAAAAATAGTCATAAATGGCGCTTCACTATAACAAAATGTTGATATCGGCCCTGAAAAATTTTTTCTTAAGTAACAGCTCACCACTGGCAATAAACACATGGCCATATAAAAACAGCGGAAAACGTCAGTTACAGAAAAAATCTTTTGTTTTGACATCAGTAGTCACTAACTGACGTTGCCAATTCTCTCTAGAATATTCTTATGTAACAGATTTGAAAAAATAATAGATTTGTTATCTTTAAAGTAAGAAATCATACTAAATCTTTTAAAACATTCAATTTCAAAACGTTAAAATACAACAACACAAAAAATTCAGAGAACAGCTGTTCAAAACAAGAGTAAAATTTTGTTCAACTAGGCCGACCAGAAATTTTTGGAAGAAAAAGAGTACCTATACAAAAATTTTGGTTCCCAATTAGCTTTAAACAAAAAACTCCCAACACTTAAGAATGTACTTTTTTTTATTTGCCTATTTTAAATCATATTTAACAGAAGATTTGGCATTTATTAACAGGTTTATTTACCTTTATCGTCCTTAATTCGGTGGTTTTATGGCAAAAGGTGCTATGTCGATATTTTGGCCAAATCACGTTTTTTGTATTACATATTATAGGTATGGCAATAAGATCTATGTTCTCTAAAAATCATATGGCCCGATTTGCCTTAAATATAATTCTATTTTAAATTGTCAAGATGAGCTAAGTTTGTTTCTATTACATATTTTTATGGCAGAATGCTTCTTTTGCTCGCCTGCAAAATTTTACTTTTCTCACATATCACCTTTTGCCATAAAACCACCGAATTTTTAAGCGAAATTCGTCACAACTAAATTAATAATAAACTTTACCTTCATACCATATACCATCTTCCAGTAAATAGCCAACACTATAAACACATACCACATTAATAATTTCAAAACGTTAAAATAGTACTGCCTATAAAACAAATTTAATAAAACTCTCTAGAGAAAAGCTGTTTAAACCAAAATAAATACCCCAACTTCAACTAAATCTAAAATGCACCACACTAAGCGACGAAACGATATTTTGTTAATATTAAACGGCTTTAACTTTTGTTAATATTTAACGGCATTAACTTTTTCTTTCACAAATTAAGAAATAACAGCTGACGATGACGCATGAGCTCGGTTCAGCCAATCGGAATCACTCTAGCGGGCGGAATGGGATCAACAACCCTTGAGCGTGGCTTCGGCAAGCAAGCTTCGCAACCGTGTGATATTCCAGGGACGGCTCTAACCTAGTTGGAAGTAAATCCATTTGAAAATAAAATACAAATATATTTATTTACCCACATTGTGTTATTTGAAAATGCGATATACGAAAATACTTCGGTTACAGTGATGTACCATACAGAGTGTCTGAAAAGTCTTGGCAAGGGCAAATATCATTACTATTAATAAAGATAGAGACACCAAATTTTAGTTGTATCTTATTGGTTAATAAATCTACTTTTTTATGTAATTTGACTTTTACCACCCCCTTGGGGGTTACGCTAGGGAGTTGACGTCAAAAATTTTAAATGAAACCCTATACCGTGTGGTACCTCATTGTAAAGGTCTTTTCCAGAATGGCAGATGTTACTTCTTGGCAGAGTTCCAAAATGAACTTTATTACTGGCGTTCATGGTGGTCATTCTAAACAACTTTTACCGTAATAAGTAAGGCAGGCACTGCTGGTCCGTTACCGGACGCGTCGATACCGAAAATAAGTACGTACGTATTACGGTATTTGACAGAAATAATTTAATTCATGGGCGTTGCCGTAATTGTATGAAATAAAAAAAACGGTTGAGTGCGAGTTCGACTCGCGCATAGAGGGTTCCGTGCCACACACAGCATTGTGAATTTCTCACAGGACGCAAAAGTCTCAATAACTATCGTAAACTTGAATAAGTAACAGGAGGCGGCCATGCCGGAAATACGTCAGTGCGTATAGGTTATATAAATTATTATAAAGGCTGGCACGGTTGGTCTGTTCCCAGAGGCGTCAGTGCCGAAAATAAGTACGTACGTATACGGTATTTGACAAAAATAATTTTATTCATGAACGTTGCTGTGATTGTGTAAAATAAAAAGACGGCCGAGTCCGAGTTCGACTCGCGCATATAGGGTTCCGTACCACCGTAAGATTGTGTTTATATATTTTTAATAAATTTGCTGATGTTTCATCCCATATTCTTGTTGTGCGGTGTCACAATGGCACATAGTTAAGAATGTTCAAAAGAGTAAGACGTCATAAAATCGAAGAAATATGTTAAATACGGAGTTGTAGCTTTACTATTGGAGATATATTCTTCAAATTATGTAGGTTTGAACGTAGACACCAGAGTACATCCCCTGAAATTTCGTGCGCATGTCTAGCCCTCTTGGTTTGCGCGTGGTACGCATTTTGATCTACTGCGCAGATGTCAAAAAACGAAAAATATAAAAAACGACAAATGAAGAAGTCCAAAAAGTTGGAAAAAAGTTAGAAAGAAAAGTGCCCCACAAAACAAAAAATAAATGTGCGAGCAGACTGGTACTGTATGGCACAAGAGGTCGACTAACGGTCGACTTATGCCTCGCCCGATTATACGATTTACGGTTTATAATTTTTATAGGCTTGCCACTTAAAAATGAATTAAAATACGGAGTTTGCGGTAAAATGTTTCTTTTTTGAAGACTTTTAAAAGAAGGGACCACACGGCATAGGTTTGCATTCAAAATTTTTGACCTCAACTCCCTAGCGTCACCCCCCAAGAGGGTTGAAAAAGTCAAATTACCTGAAAAAAGTAGATTTATTAACCAATAAGGAACAACTACAATTTGGTGTCTCTATCTTTAATAATAGCAAAGATATTTACCCATACTAATACTTTTTAGACACCCTGTATGTTATATTACTTTTATCGAAGTATTTTCGTATTTCGCATTTTCAAATTACAGAGAGTGAGTAAATAAATATTTGTATTTTATTTTCAAATCGGATCCCAATTTTATATCCAAGTAGGTTAGAGCCATCCCTGGACTAATCCCCGTTTCCAAAGCTTTAATGATATCAATACTGTTTTCTTGTTTAACTTGAGAAGAAAGTTTTAAGTAATTAGTGTAGTGTGTTCAACAAAGTATTTTGTTGAAGCTGATAATTTTTACTTTTGCTCATTAACAATAAAAAATACGTTTGTACTTTGATCCCAGTGTTTATTAAAATTATCCTAACAAATATCCTTCAACTGGTTCTCGACAATACGCTACGGACGCACGCTTGTTTGGAAGCAAGTAATGGAAGACATTTTCAACATACCTATTCTCTGCTATGTAACAAACTAAAACCCCTACTACGGACCTGTTCCCTTGCCCTTGGATATTTTGTCGTCATGCGGCTCATGAGGTGCTGCCAACATGGCCCGCAAACGAACTACGCCAAAAGGGACAGAAGATGTCAGTATGTCAGTAAAAGCGAGAGAAAGGGAGAAGAAGAAATACTTCTTCCAGACAAGAATGGGGAATTAAGTAAAAGTGTCGTGTTTTAAAATAGTGTAGCATTTGAAATGCTACATTGTTTTGAAATTACTTTTTAGTGCATTTGGTTTTCTTGACAAGATGGTGAAGATGATTTTGTAGAAAATTTTGACATCACTTTAAGGCAAACACTAAATATCTCATAAAATCTTATTTTATTAAATTATTAATTTCTTACACAAATAACAAGCATTTATGTTTTACAAGGATGTAGGTTATGCATTTTGGCATCCTTTTTTTTATCCTATACAGTTCAAATCCATGGTACGCAATGTTGTGCGAGTCAAGAATGTTTTAATCTTATTTCTACACTTAAGTTAAATAACTCTAAAAGATCAAATTACAGTATTTTATTCATTGTTTAATTCAGCATTTCTTAAGAATATTACCTTTATCATTGAGTATACTTTAAGAACTACGTAACGACTGGCCCTGATAAAAAAAAAATTCCTATTCTTGTAGCACGTTTCTCCCATTTTAATTGTATATAGTATATTTTGATTAATTGTAAGCTAAAATAAAATACTAATTAATAACTGATTACTAATTCTAATTAACGAAGCCAATACTTTGTTTTTCTAAGGCTACAGTGTCTGCAAGTCCAGAGAATCTTCCGTTTCTTTTCTTCTTATTTCCTAATATGATTGCCATTTCAAAACATCGTGTTTACATTTGAGAACAACCAAAATATAATTATGTAGAGGCTGAGTTTTGAACGGCGCACATTCGGGCTGACGTCGAATGCTTTGATTGGTTCAATGTGACACATGGAGTTCCAATTGTGAGGGGCAAGAAATTGATGGCGTGGGAGGTTTTTGGGGTGAATTTAAGAAAGGACAAGGTGGTTGTGGGGGACAGTCTTGGCCAAACAGTCTTGGCAAGAGAGGGCCGTTAGTTATAACCAGTGAGCGGAATCACGATGCGACAACAGAGTCGCACTCAGGACAAAAGCTATTTTACATGTTATTAAGTTATTAATTTTTTCCAAATACTAAACAGATTTTACAGTAGAATATATATATATATATATATATATATATATATATATATATATATATATATATATATATATATATATATATATATATTCCTTTCTGATAAACAACGCTTGGAGTTGCATGGGTATTGCATGGTTGCAAGTATTGTTCTTTCGCAGAAATCATAAATTAAAAAAGTTGTAGCCAAATATATCGGTATTTTTTATATATACACCTATTATAAAAATTGTATTTAATGAAATGATGACCCACCTAAATTGATTTTCAATGACCAACTTAATAATTTATTTTTTAAAACCACACTTTTTTGTAAAAATACTTAATGCACGTTCCTCAAGAAAGAATCAAGCCGAGCCATCGTCGAAAGATATCAACATGCCGGTCCCGGTTGGGTTTGCTTGGGTTTGCTGGGTTTGCTGCAATACACTCGAACCGCCCCGTGAAATATACTATTTAAAAAACATTTGGGTTTGACAAAGAAAAACTAATTAACTACTATGCGCATTGTATCTGTATTGTATTTATTAAAGAAAACGGTGTTTCGGCTAGCGTTCCTATCTCATTGTATAATATCAATATGTGTTTGGGTATTATTTGATATTTCGGCCAAGTTACAGCAAAAATGCAATTGTAGTACCCTGTAGCATAGTCGGATTAAATAATGAAACGGATAAACTGTAGAAAAACTTAGATGTATTGTAAATCACTAAAAATACATGTTTAACCAAACTGGTTCATGGTACAGTACATTCGTTGATTCCTTGTATTGCCTATTTATTCTAACACATTACGAATAATCATACTTTTAGTACAAGACGCGACATCTATTGAGGAGACGTATCAAAACGGGAAGCGGCTAACAATCTTAGACTTCTAAATCACATAGAAAAGCATTACTAAAACTAAAAGTCATAAACATCTAGAATAGAAATGTGTAATATACTATAGTATCTATTTTATGTTTTGTGCGATGTTTATTTGTAGGTAATTAATTCCTTGGCGAAACTAGGCACATTATTAAAAAACCGCGACGGTCCAACGCCCGGCCCCGTGCGACAGCTCACTATACCAAGCGGCTAGCCATACCAACTGTACTTAGGCTGCTGCTGCCTGCATACACATTTTGCGATAAGCATGTTGCGCTTCTCGGCTTCTACGTCCGGCGGGACTATTTAATTTAAAATTTAATTTACGTCCGCACATGCACATTTGACTTAGTGATACAGACCTTGCTACGCTCGGCCCGTATAAGTCAGTAAAAAATATCCCTGGCACAGGAACTCGGGAGCTTCGAAGCGCCAGCGTGGATTCTCATTTAGTATGAATTTGACAAGAATTCAAAAAAAAGACCATTCGGGCCCGGCACTGAATCCACTACGAACTGATCCGATCCATAAGCGGATACCTTAGCACTAGGGTATTTCGCCGTTGGTACAACTTTTGTAAAAAAATCAACTCGCCTGAATACGCGCATACAACGGCATACAAGTTTAGAAAAACAAATGTTTGGGTTTATTTTGCATGAAAAGGTATGTAGGCACACACAATTTTGATTTATTGTTGGCCTTTGACATTCAAATAGAAGAAAATCCCTAAGCTAGGTTTTCCTTTCAAACCAAAGAGATCGCATATTCTATCTATTGTGAGCTCTATGTGTGTTCAGGAGGCTAAAAATGGACAACTCTAAAGCTATAGTATATAAAAATCCTAACTATTATAAGTTTAATTGTGTATGTGGGAAACAATTTACTGCAGAAAGAAACTTTAGGGCGCACAAAAAAGAGTCCATGGCGCAACTGATCCTGACTTCAGAATAAAAGACAAAAAGTGTTCTTTATATAATTTTAAGGTATGTTTTCGGACATAATTCATGAAACATTGTTAACCACTCATGATGTGAGTCTTGTGCAAGAAAAACATCTGTTTCAATCAAAGGAACACTTTTTAACCTGGAAAATCTATAACTTCGGTAGAAATAGAAAGATCGTTCAATAAGGGGATTGTTAAAACGCAAAAAATAAACTATTGCTACGAAATTGAGAAACAATTTTAATAATTTATTTTGCACACAAGATTTAAGAACTTGTTTTTAATATAACCTTATTGAGCTTTTTAATATAAAAAATGTTTTAATTGAAATTTTAAGTTAATGTTCCATTATCTACAACTCTACACTCATGGTTGGTTGACTATAGTATAGCAAGGCGCCTTAAGCGTTTACACCATCGGATCTCATATTTATTATAATTTCAACACAATGACAGGTGATGTTATTTAATGATACTTTAATAGTTTAATCGACTGATATATAAATATAATTATTAGGAATCCATAATTTAAGAATATACTGGTATAATGCCATAATTTCAATTTAGTTTCAAATTTGAACTAAATACTCTGGTGTAAATACCTAACGTTCATGACCTCTAACAGTGCGAGCTATAGTCTAGTCGCTTCGGACGTGGCACAAAATTACATTATTTAAAGTAACCAAAATCAAATTTTTTGTATACCCTAGGTTATTATTCACATAATAACTGATGTAATTTAAAATGCTGTATTGAATGAAAAGCCAATAAAAATAAAATACGTTCAAATATTGTGTTTTACGCGACTGAAAATGTCTAGTAGTTTAAGGTACGCCGGCAGTCCGATTCTGTTAGCGCATCCAAATTTCCGCTCTATGGTTATAACCCTCGTTTTATAGATTGAAGTTAGTATAGTTTGTGATTGTGGCAAAAGTCACAATGTGGCCGATGGTCGTTTATTCATTTTGGTAACCCTCCAATGGGGATGAGGTAAGCAAAGCTTTTATTCTCCCCGAATTTCTTAGAGTGATTTGTACTGTTGTATTACAGGGTTTTTTCCGGGTAAAGGAATAATTTTCGACAGTTGAAAGGATGTTTCATGGTGGATGCAACCCCCGGTCCATGGTTTTCTGCCCCTCCTTTTAAAGAAATGTTGTGAGACAGATGCAATTCCCGTACCTGTTTTTCCCTCTACTCCTTGCGAAGAGATGTCCCGAGATGGATGCAACCCTATGTATGTGGCTTTCCACTACGCCTTCTCATGAGTTTCTATCGTCAACACCATAGAGTCTGAAGGGGTACTTACTCCAGGTGGTCCAGCCGCATCACCTCGATACAACCTTGGGACCATGCCGATCCACGTCTAGAGGGGTAGCTTTTCAGAGCTTTCCTCCTCCGTCAGGATAGTCACCCTAAGCACTCAGTTCCGCGTGCTACGGTGGATTGTACTCCATTCTGTCTTTGGGTAAGGCCTGTACGCCGATTTTTGGTTATAATTGCATATATAAAATGTTAATTTATGAATTTATTATTATTACATAATCCCTTTTATTTAAAGCTTCGCAGTATAAAGTCTCCTGTGGACTAGTGTAAATTTTGTAAAAATAAGTATTTAAAGGTAATATTATGACGTAATTACCCCTATTTTAAATCGGCCGTATTATGTTTTTTGATTACTAATGAATATAAAATTGTATATATTTTTTGGTACCATGCGGCTTATCAAGTGAGTATTGACTTAATAGAGTGTATAAAACTGTTTTGGTAAGTTTTGTATCATTTTCTTTAGGGCGTAGCGAAAAGAATCATGATTTTTTTTGGTATCTACCCTCGTTGCGTTATCTGATGGTTTAACTTATCTGTTTTATTAGGCTGTTTGTAGCAGGGTGTATATTTTATATTTACTAAACAGTACATGCCAAAATGGTACTGAAAATATTTGATAACCTTTCATACTGTAATTTAATTTAAGTATCTACTACCCATATGTTCAAGTAGGTAACATATTTTATAACCAAATCCTTTTAGCTGTCGACAAGCTTTTCTTAAATAAGAATAAATATATTTTATTTTGGGGAATGGTTTGTTTTATTGCCTGCTAAAATACATGCAAAGAATTTTATAACATTTTTTTAAAATCAAATATCAGCTTAAGTTCTGAGTTTATTAAGCTGTAAGGGTATTTTTCTTTAACAAAAACTCAGTGGCGCCCTAGTGCCTTGGAAAACCTAAACAAAGAAGAGGAAAAGGGAAAATTAAAAAACCTACGGCCCATAAATGCTCCTGGCGAAAAGCTGCCGCGCACTTGTAGCACTTCTGGGTAGTTAAATTTATCAATTTAACCCCAGAACGCTGCAATATTTGGAACGATATTATTATTTAGCTCACGGGTAAGCTTAAGAAGGTGCTACAGTTTAAGCTTAATCACGTATAACTCATAACTTTAGTCCAATCCTGAAATAAAAGTGAAAAACTTAATGTTCGCGCTTTATTTCAAGACAACGACGTATAAAATAGTTTGTGCTCTGATTATAGCGTTTCTTAAATTAGCCTAATACGGTTGAAAATCAAATTAAATAAAACACTAATAATATATACATATTATGGTAACATTTGCGGGTGCAAAACTCATTTATGGGGATCTTTTCAAAAAAATCGGTAAGTTTAAGATAATTTCTTCTTAACTGAAGGACGAATAACAACTTTCTGAACATGCTGCGTGAAACAGAATAATGTGGTTTTTTTTTACAAATGCTGTAATGAAAGAATTTTGCTTATACTTTTAAAGTACTATGTAGTCGAGCTCAATTAGTATTGTTCGTTTGGATTTTAAACTTTTTCTTAGCAGAAAGTTTATTTAAGCTAGTAGGAATACCGCTTATCTTATTTATAACCTAATATAAGGTGTCATAAATATTAATTAAAACTGAGGCTACTACAAAAAGGATTGATTTCGCAGTGCCTTTTTACTATTTTTTATTTGTTTTTTTCTGAGGAAAAGGTTTTTTTCTGAGGAAAAGGTTTTTTCTTTGTCTTAAATTACGCTTAAAAACAGAAAATAAATTCTCTTAAAGATTTATATCTCTGGCAACGTTACAACAAATTCAATTGTTTTAAGTTTTTCTCGCGTAATTTTCTGTCAAGAGCTATGACGGACCATGTGCTCGCTATCCAGGTGCGGCGAATATAGACTGGTTTTAGGGTATTTTTGAAAATTTTTAAAATGTTCGATTTAAGTAAAAAAAGTATTGGGTATGTCTGTAGACTACCCCAGGAGTCACCCATTCCAATATATGCAGTGAATTTAATAACACCCTGTATATTATATATTATATATTATACACTCGCCGGCACAAAATTCCACCACCCTGAAATTTTGGCCATGTTTGATGTTTTATAACTTATTTATTTTTTATCCGATTTTCATGATTTTGTTATCAGTTTGTCGATCCATTTATTCTGTTTTTCTTGAATTATTTTATAAAGTATCATTTTTCGATTAGGCTATATTATACAGGAGGAAATCAAAATGTTATTTTTTGTCGTAATTTCAAAACACCCTGTAGGGAAATTGAGGTGGATAATTTTGTTTACATACTGTTTCTTGTAATCTCTGATGAATTCTAAACATTTCTTTTTTTGATTCATTCCATTATCTCATTTGTGCTGAGAGCTGCAAAATTTTAAATGAAACGCTGATTTGAAGCCTATTTTTATTAAGAAAAACAAACACTAGGTATATCATAAAGTTAATTAACAAAAACAAGTTAATAACGTGTATTTCCTCCTCTCGCAGCAATGACAGCTTGCAGTCTTCGTGGCATCGAATGAATAAGGTCACTTATTCTTTCTTGAGGAATAGCTTGATATTCTTCGGTCAGCGCCAATCGTAAGTTTTGCAAGGTTTGTGGTTGTACAGGACGACGACGAACGGCTCTTTTAAGTTGATCCCAAAGATGTTCGATTGGGTTGAGATCCGGGCTACATGCAGGCCATTCCAATCTTGGAAGTCCAACTTCATCCAGATATTCGCTTACTACATGTGCAACGTGAGGTCTAGCATTATCATGCATTAATGTAAATTGGTTCCCAATAAAAGGAGCAAATGGAACAACAACTTCTTGGAGGATTTCCTCAATGTGACGGTGGGCGGTTAGAGCTCCATTTTCAACAAATACAAGATTGGTGCGTGCTTCGGTAGAAATACTCGCCCAAATCATGACTGAACCGCCATGATATGAGATTCGTTCTGATATGGTGCAGTCAGCATATCTTTCATTTCTACGTCTGTATACCCGCTCACGACCATCCGGCGACCTTAAACAAACCCTGGATTCATCTGTGAATAGTACGTTTCCCCACTGTTCTAGAGTCCAGTCAGAATGCGATCTTGCAAACCTCAGTCGGTGTTGTCGATGCTGAGGAAGTAATCGTGGACATATTGTTGGCATTCTGCCAATCTTCTACGTATCGTTCTTTCACTTACATTTACTCGACGATGTTAAGGATATTTAAAATCTACCTTGAATATAATTTTAAATTAGGTAGCGCCCTCTTAATTATTGGAACTACATTAGTAAATAGGTATTTTATATTGTATTACAGTTTACTGTAATAAGTAGTCGGAACATGCAGTTCCCTAAGAATAGTTTGTTAGCGGTTAATATGTATTACAATAGATGGCGCTGTAAATAGGAATTGAAGGGAAGGTTGTAAAAAGTAGGCTAGTTAGTTGATGAAGTGTTTCTACGCAGGGCTTAGTTTAGTTCGTTCATTTTGTTAACTTCTAATCGTTAAAATATAATTAGTAAAATACAAGTAATATGAGTTTCACTGCATAAAGTCAACAGGTTATGGGCCCAGGCAACAGTGAAACATAAAATAAAACCAGTAAAATAAGAATCGACAGAATAAAAATCTTAAAATAACAATTCGTGGAGACGTGACAAAGAAGAGAAGCAAAATGGCCGACATGGCAGAAGAAGTGGCCCAAATACAAAAACTATGTAATAGCGAAACGTACCAGCTATGGAAGTTTCAGATAGTCGTATTATTTAAAGCCCATGGTTTGTGGGAGATAGTAAATGGTGAAAAGAATCTTGGTGAGGACAAGGATAAAGCAGATTTCATGAGAAAAGATGCACTCGCACAGAAGTTAATTGTGACGTCAGTAGATAAAAAACTCTTAACTCACATAATGACCTGTAATAGTTCTAAAGAAATGTTTGATAAACTAAAAAACATAAATGAAAAACAAACAGAAGATGAAAAATGCAGTCTACTACAGCAGTTCTTCAATTTTACATATCAGAAAGATACAGACATGGCACTACATATTAGCAAACTGGAAAACCTAGCTTATAGACTGAAAACACTAAACCAGGACATCACAGAAAATATGGTGATTTCAAAAATTTTATCAACATTACCTGAACAATACAGACACTTTTCTACAGCTTGGGAGTCGACACCATTTTCTGAAAAAACGCTAATAAATTTAACTAACAGATTGATTTGTGAGGAAACAAGAATTAAGAAACAGACAGAAACAGAAAATATAGCTTTCAAAGTAGTGGACAATAAAAGTTTTCAAAGAAAACATAAAAATGAGAAAGTGTGTTATCAATGTGGAAAGCAAGGACATTTTGCTCGTTACTGTAACAAAAATGACAAGGCAGTACTTCAACAGGTAGAGCATGTAGTATATGCAAGAAAACCAATCACGCAGAAAGAAATTGTTTCTTTAGAGATAAAAATGCAAAAGGAAGACCTCAGAAAAGTCCAAAGAAAATAAAGTAGCATTTCTAATTGAAGAAAATATGAATAGTAGTGATAAGAATAATATTTTTGTCGTTGATTCAGGAGCAACGTGTCACATGTCAAATAATAAAAGACTGTTTACTTCAATGGTGGAAGAAAATTCAGAAATATGTGTGGCAAAGAAAAATCAGACAATGTCAGCAGAAGGAAAAGGAGAAATAGAAAATAATAAATGTATTCTTGAAAATGTTCTCTATGTTCCAGAGTTAAATAAAAATCTAATATCTGTTAAGAAAATAACTGAAAAAAATGGAGAAGTAATTTTTACAAAAGACAAAGTGGTAGTAAGAAAAAATGATGAAAAAATACTAGAAGGTGAGAAAGACTCTAATGGACTATATACAATAAAACTTAAAAATGAAGAGAATAGTATGTTGACAGAAAATCAAGACGTTACTACATGGCATAGAAAGCTTGGCCATTTAGGAGTGAAAAATATGAAGAAGTTAATAGATTTATCGACAGGCTTAAATATAAACAGTACTGATTGTGACAAAATAAACAAAGTATGTGAAGTATGTTTAAAATCCAAGCAGACAAGACTACCTTTTACAAGTGTAAGAACTCGAGCAACTCGACCGTTAGAAATAGTACACACAGATCTATGTGGCCCAATAGACCCAGTTACATATGATGGAAAACCTTACATATTGACAGTGTTAGATGATTTTTCCCATTATTGTCAAGTTTACTTATTATCCAATAAATATGAAGTATCACAGTATTTAAAAGAATACATTCAAGAAGTTGAAGCCTATAAAAATATGAAATTGTCAAAACTACGATGTGACAATGGTGGAGAATATGTAAGTACATATTTCAAGATGTGGTGCAAAAATAAAGGCATTGTTTTAGACTATACAATTGCACACAGTCCTCAATTTAATGGCAAAGCAGAGAGATTAAACCGAACATTAATGGAAAAGGCAAGAGCTTTAATTTTTGATTGTACACTGGAAAAAGAATTTTGGGGTGAAGCTGTTCGTGTTGCAACTTACCTACATAACAGAAGTCCTACTGAAGCAATTGAAACAACACCCATAGAAAAATGGACAGGGAGAAAACCAGATTTATCAAAATTACAAATCTCTGGATCAACCGCTTATGCTAAGGTACTCGGCCAAATTAAGAAACTAGATAGTCGAAGTAAAAAATACACTTTAGTTGGTTATGCACTAAACGGCTATCGTTTATGGGACATTGAAACTGGAAAAATTATTTTGGCAAGAGATGTGGTTTTTGAAATGCCAGAGACAGAAGAAAATAACAGTATAAAAGTTAATATAAGAGAAACAGAAGATATTGGAAAGCCAGAAATTTATGAGACAAAATATCAAAGAGAACCAGAAGAAGAAGTTCCAAGTTTGGGAGAAGGACCAGAAATAGAAACAAGAACTGGAAGAAAAATAAGAAAACCAAAATATTTAGAAGATTATGTATTGCTTACATATCAAGAAGCCGTAAACAGTACAGAGAAAGAAAATTGGACTAAAGCAATTAATGAAGAAAAGGAATCGCTAGAAAAGAATAATACTTGGACCTATGTAGATAAAGATCAGGTTCTGGACAAGAAAGTTCTAAGTAGTAGATGGGTTTGTAGAGTTAAAGAAGATGGTAAATACAAAGCCAGATTGGTTATTCGTGGCTGTGAGCAACAATATGGCATTGATTACAAAGAAACATTCAGTCCCGTTGTAAGTATGAGCCCACTTAGAATATTATTTGCTTTAGCTGCAAAGAACAACTATATTTTAAAGAAATTTGATGTTAAAACGGCATTCTTATATAGCAAATTAAGAGAGCAAATTTTCATGGAAGTTCCTGAGGGGTATGATATCGAGAACAAGGTATGCTTATTGCAAAAATCTTTGTACGGTCTTAAGCAGACTCCTTTAAAATGGAATGAGCATTTTACCTCGTTTTTAAGATCAAAAGGCCTTATCGAACTAAAAAGTGAACACTGTATTTTTAAAAATGACACTTCTACGTTATTTCTTGCTATCTACGTGGATGATGGAATATTGATGGGACATAATAGTGATGAAATAAATATTTTACTTGGAGAATTAAAAACAGAATTTGAAATTGTTGCATTCAGTAATCCTACGTCATTCTCGGGAATTGAAATTAAAATTAGTGATACCATTATACTGTCACAAGCACACTATGTGACATCCATTCTTAAAAATTTCCAATTAGAAGATTTAAGACCAGTACTGACACCTATGGAGCACAATTCAAAACACGAAAATAATATCCCGACAAATAAAAATTTTCCATACAGGGAAATAGTGGGAAGTTTGTTATATCTTGCTAATAAAACTCGACCAGATATTTCCTATTCAGTCAATTTTTGTAGTAGAAAGCTAGAAAATCCAACGAACCAAGATGTAGTCAATCTTAAAAGAATTTTACGATACATAGTTTCAACAAAAAATGAAGGTATAAGTTACACAAAAGAATCAAATTCAGTTAAACTAATTGCATACAGCGATTCTGACTTCGCAGGAGATATTGATTCCAGAAAAAGTACTACAGGTTACGTAATTATGTTTTGTGGAGGACCAGTAGCTTGGTGTTCGAGAAGACAACCTATAGTTTCCCTATCAAGCACGGAAGCAGAATTTATCGCGGCAGCTGATTGTGTAAAGGAGGTTTCGTATTTAAAATCAGTTATAGATGAACTAACAAACAGTGATATAAGGTCGACAATCAGAGTGCTATAAAACTAATTAAAAGTGGACTTTATATTGTATTACAGTTTACTGTAATAAGTAGTCGGAACATGCAGTTCCCTAAGAATAGTTTGTTAGCGGTTAATATGTATTACAATAGATGGCGCTGTAAATAGGAATTGAAAGGAAGGTTGTAAAAAGTAGGCTAGTTAGTTGATGAAGTGTTTCTACGCAGGGCTTAGTTTAGTTCGTTCATTTTGTTAACTTCTAATCGTTAAAATATAATTAGTAAAATACAAGTAATATGAGTTTCACTGCATAAAGTCAACAGACGAATCATTTGCAAGTCATTTTTTAGACACACAGCAGTAGATCTTCGTTCTCTTAAAGAACTAATGGTGACAAAGTGACCATCAGCTGCAGTGGTCATTCTCCTTCTGCCAGAGCCTTGCCGTCTAGTAAAAATTCCCGTCTGTATATACCTATTCCAGGCATCTCGAACTGTAGACCGCGGAATTCTCAGAGTACGGGCGACATAACTTTTGCTACGGCCATCCTCTATTAACGCAACAATTCTACCCACGTCTGCTGGAGTTAATACCATATTGACACACAACAAATTATAATATTGTCACTGTCAAACATTCTGCCACAATAATCGCGTCCTTAGCCAACGTCGATAATTTTTAACCGAAAGCTTGACATACATTTTCAAAAAATAACATCGTTTCATTTAAAATTTTGCAGCTCTCAGCACAAATGAGATAATGGAATGAATCAAAAAAATAAATGTTTAGAATACATCAGAGATTACAAGAAACAGCATGTAAACAAAATTATCCACCTTAATTTCCCTACAGGGTGTTTTGAGATTACGACAAAAAACAACATTTTGATTTCCTCCTGTATAATATAGCCTAATCGAAAAAAGATACTTTATAAAATAATTAAAGAAAAACAGAATAAATGGATCTACAAACTGATAACAAAATCATGAAAATCGTATAATAAATAAGTTATAAGACATCAAACTTGGCCAAAATTTCAGGGTGGCGGAATTTTGTGCCGGCGAGTGTATATTATATATTATATATTATATATTATATATTATATATTATATATTATATATTATATATTATATATTATATATTATATATTATATATTATATATTATATATTATATATTATATATTATATATTATATATTATATATTATATATTATATATTATATATTATATATTATATCGGCGAGGAAATTATTAGAGGGTAATGCATAATATGCTGAAAACAAATTTAAATTTGACGATGCCTTATTATTTGCCAAAATGCAGAAGCCGCGCTACGGTGGCCGCGTCGAGGAGTCGCAAAACCTGGTGCGCGTTCGGTACCCCAAATTTTGAACTTTGGTCCCTTCCAGGGACGATAGGTCCGAATGAAAATGCCGTATTGAATTTTGGATTACCAAAAAATATTTTATTTTAGGTAAACTAAAATCAAATTCTGTAATTAAAAATTAATGAAAATCTCAAAAAATTCGCGGTCGAATTGACCAAAAATGTACGAGGAAGAGCGTGTAAATTATTCAGTTTTTACGACGACGATCATATGACAATCTGAGAATTGAAAATGGCCTATCTGGTGTCTGCTATGCTGACTGTCTTTGGTTACAAAGATGGTCTTGATTCCAATCTTGGAGATTTATACACTGAATGTTTCTAGCTTATTCATAATTATATCACATTTAATTTTAGGGAAGTTTTTTAATGATTAGCCGGCATAGTAATTAATTTATTTAAATTTATTGGGAATTGCACTCGCACGTGTGTATTTTACATATTTTGGTTCGATAAGGACTCTCTTTTCGACCAACCAATTTCTCCTGCACTTCTACGCCTTCGCGCGTGACTCTTGGCCAAAAATAGTACAGATTGTCACAAATAACGCGAGACAATATTTAACGCGAAAATAAAAAATAAAAAGAAATTAATTTCAGTTTGCATAGAGATTACTAATAAATTACCCACGAAACAATACAATAAACTCTAAATATTATATTTCGTTAAAGACGACACAAGAATACTGGCATAAATTTTTCACAGTTATATTACATTTAATATTTCTGTAACTATTTTTCTATCATACAGATGATATTTGATTGAATTTATAAAATAATAATAATAAATTGGTTACAAGGACTGGCATTTAACAATTTACAGGTTCCATTACTAAGGCTACGGAGCCAGTTCAGTCATATATTGTCCCAATACATAAATTATTGTGGAAAACATAAATAAAAAACAAGTGATGTCTTTATTTTACAGAAATAAAACATATATATCTGGCACGAACAATACTTACTTTGATTTTACAGCTTTAAGATTCCTATCCAGATTCTTTTATTATAAAATGCTCTTTGCTCTGAATGTTTCCACGTTTTTCTTCTAACTTAAGTATGCAGTTCCTTAACAACTTGTTCTCTCGCCTTAGTAATGCTCTTAACCATTATTTCCAAAAGAATGACGTTCTGCAGCAAGATATCGAATTATATACGTCTACATTTTAGATAGTTGTTGGGTGGGAAAATCCTTTCTTTAGCAAATCAACTGTTTGTAATAATTTTGATAGTTCTTCACGAATATTTTTCATATCCACACTGACTGGTTTGAGAGCATTTCGAATAGCCATATTGGTGTAAACTTTTAGGATTTTTTCGAGGTCCTTAAATTGGGTAGACACACGATCCAGGTTTGTATCCAAAATTAAAGTCTCACTCTTTAATTTGTCGTGAAGTAGCTTAAGTTCGTCGGATACCGAGTATACATAATCCTTATTAGTTTTTGTAAAGGCCCCCATTTGCTTTACAATATTTACAATACTACCGATAGAGTTGTTTACTTTTTGTTCCAACACATTTACTTGTCTCAGCATCTCCAAGTGGGATACTTGTATTTTATCATTCAGCGATCTATCAAGGGTAGTGGAAAGTGAAGCTAGCATACTAGCTACAAACTTTTTACTTACAGCATCAGTGACATCTGTTGGTGATTTGACGTTACAAAGCCGATGATCTTGAATATTGTAATCGCTATCTTTTGTAAGAGTGATCAAGTTGGGTGCTTGCAACACTCTTACTCTTTTCTGATTAGACGAAGAGGGTAAGGAACGTCCAAACTTATTCATGATTACTGCGGTACTAAGACATAGCAGCTTTAAACAAACTTATTTATAGAATTCAATTACTCCCAGTTCTTCCAATTCCTGCAAAATGCTCCAAATCTCGTTCATGTTATTATTGTTGCCAACCTGATTGGACGCTTCTAGCTTCTTTAGTCTTTCCACCAACTCGTTTACGTCATCATAGTACAGAAATTCTTTGGATTTTTCGTTATATTCCATTAAGGCAGATCCAGATTTCTCAGACTTCGATCTTGTCATTATTTTACCCCCGGGCGATGGAATTTTACTGATAGAACTTTTAGAAAGTAGTGGTTTCACAATGGCATGATATTTGTGTGATCTATTACCTTTTAATTGTCCATTTTCTTTCAAGTATAAATCTGTTCGCCTTAGAATCTCAGCATACTGTTTCTCATCGTCAGCGGTATTAAACTTAGCAACCTTGAGAAACAGTAAATGGTATAGTCCTAGAGTTCCTTTGTACATAATGGGACCTACTTGAATATCGCCAGTCTTTAAGAAATTAACCGGTTGTGAACCTAATCTCCAAGAATCAGTCACTATATCATATTTCATGCCGTTAGCATCTATTTCGGCAGAGTCCATCCAATATTGTTTCAGATATTCTTGAGCAATCTTAGGATACTGATCGATCAAATTCTCAAACACCTCAGATTTCCGAAGAGAATCTTCAAAATTCTTTCTTATATCTTGCAATGATTGTTACGCAGGGTTCTGAGCTGGTTCTTCAAACACATCACATCATCAGCATCCCCGTAGTGAGTTTCACCTGTTAAAAATTTTACAGGAGGTTTCACTTCTCGAGTTACTATAGGCGGTTTAAATTTTGGTTTTACACCATCACTCTCTTTCACTGTAATCTTACGTTTCTTAGATTTTGCAGTGGTGGAAGCACCCACAAGCTTATTCAGAGGATCTGTAATAGGCATTAAGAATTTATTAAGCGCTTCATCTTCTTCACTTCGCTCCAACTTTAATGCTAAATACTTCTTTCTTATTGTTCGTGCAGCTTGGATAATCCTACGTTTAACGTCTTTATCGAGTTTATTAATTTGGGTGGCCATACTGCAAACAGCTAAAAACAGACCCCCTGTTTCTGGAAAAACAGCTAAAAACAGACCCCCTGTTTCTGGAAAACAGCTAAAAGCAGACCCCCTCTTTCTGGAAAAACAGCTAAAAACAGACCCCCGGTTTCTGGAAAACAGCTAAAAACAGATCCCGTTTCTGGAAAAACAGCTAAAAACAGACCCCCTGTTTCTGGAAACAGCTAAAAACAGCTAAAAACAGACCCCCTGTTCCTGGAAAACAGCTATGAAACAGCTAAAAACAGACCCCCTGTTTCTGGAGACTTAACGCATATAGCTTCTAGGACGTCAAGTATCACACTGAACCTCAAGGGGTTTAGGGTATGATATAAGTATCAAACTTGTTACGATATCGGCCTTTAGTAATATCATTGTCTTTTACCACCACTAGGAACCCATACCTATATTTCCAACATTCGGAACAAATATGTTTAAATGCATCGAATGCCATGTCTGTATTAACGTGATCGTCGTAGATATGTTTCAAGTTTAAGTCGTCCTGCTTAAATAACATTAATACATTAGCATTATCACGAACCAGTTGTTCAGGTATTTTCGAGTAAGTTTGCGATAAATAGAATGAATCAATTGCATTATGACGACCCATACAAAAATAAGTACGTATTTTATCCTGCTTCTCACATGCTACGTCATCAAATATGAATACAGAGTGAGGTCGGGCACTGGAAGGATCTAAAACTTCATCATTATCACTGTAACCGAAATAGCCTAAACGGGAATGTTTTAAAGCCTGTTGAAGAAAGTCGTACTTGTCTTGATGCAGAGATTTTGAATACACATACACATTCTCGAATTTTAAACCATTTTCATCAATCAAAAGACTAATCATTACATTGATTTTGCCACAATTACTAGGACCACATATTAACGCTCGAATTGTAGAAGGCAAAAGTTGACCATGTTTGCTACTTCGGGACTTGTCTTTTTTCATATCGCAATTATAAACTTGGATTTTGAGTTTCTGCTTCTCTTGACGCATCTCTATAAATATTACTCTACACCCTCCGAGGACTTCATTACTAATGAAGACTCTGCAGGGTGCAGGTGTGTTAAATACAGTTATCAACAAGCTCCCGGTCGAGCTCAATTTGCCTGGTTATTCCTATTGCGGTCCTGGAACCAAACTTCAAGAGCGACTGGCTCGAGGCGATCGACCAAAGAACAAATCGGATAGTGCTTGTCGCTATCACGATATCGAATACGCAGTCTAAAGAGTTGGTACAAAGACATCGAGCCGATCGAGTGTTGGAGAATCGAGCTTGGGAACGAGTAAAGGCAAACGATTCCAGTTTTGGTGAAAGAGCTTCAGCGTGGTTAGTAACTAACGCTATGAAGGTAAAACGCAAGTTGGGTGCTGACAAGAAGAAGATGAAACCCCTATCATCAGTGGTCACTCTGCTTAAGAAACAACTTAAACATACGGGTACTGGTGATGTTAGTAAGAAAAGGACTCTCAGTAAAATACTTAAAGCTGCACGAGTAACGGTCAAGAAGGTGGGAGGGCGTAAGAGGATCAACGTACCACGAATAATACCATTACCGAAACAGGGTGGGTTTCTACCACTGATTCCCATATTTGCAGGACTTAGTGCCCTGGGAGCATTAAGCGGGGGCGCCGCGGGGATAGCGAAGGCCGTTAATGACGCTCAAAGTGCCAAGGAGAAGTTAAAATAATCGAAACGACACAACGAAACAATGGAAGCGATTGCATTGGGAAAAAAGGGTAGCGGCCTGTAGTTAAAGAAACACAAAACTGGCTATGGATTGTTCTTACGAAAAATGCCAAAAAACTACCAATAAAGCTACCTGAAAAACCGTTATCCGATCACGATATTAATTCGTACGTCACTCGATTAAAAATGCCGCATTTTAGAGGAGTATTTATGCGAGACACTTTACCGAACGCACCCCTCAAAAGAGAGTGTGGTGTTATTAATTTGGATCGGAACACAGGATTCGGGACACATTGGGTAGCCTACAAGAAACACGGTAATCGAGTTGTTTATTTTGATAGTTTTGGCAACTTGAAACCGCCCAAGGAATTTGTCAAGTACATGAAAAATGTTAAAATATATTTTAATTTCGAACAGTATCAGGATTATGGAATGGCAAATTGTGGACATCTTGCTCTAGCATTTCTCTACAACGAAACTTTATAAATGCAGGTTATTGATGCTTCTTGACATCAGTCATGCCACAGACATTCACGTTAAAAGGTCGCTCTCATCGACTTCAAGCATACTTTGTACCTCCCATAGAGCTCGATTCCAGGTTTGATTACTCTTTAGCATTAATTTCGCTAAACACTTGGAACACAATCCCTAATATAGAAGAGGGACGAAACAAGTTTTATTACATTGTCAATAATCAGGAGGAGCGAGTATTGGAAATACCAACAGGGTCCTACGAGTTGGAAGATATTGAACAGTTTCTACAACGTAATCTCCTAGATCCTAGTGCTTCCGCAGACGAACGGAATCGCATCTTGTCGCTTAAACCCAATAACAATACATTAACGTGCGAGTTAACCATAGGCGGTTCTAGACCTCTATTTTTGGGGGGCTTCAGTTCCTGATTTATATATTTGGGGGGGGGGCTTAAGCCCCGGTTTATTTATAGGCGGCTTGGCCACTCAGTTGGATTTGGAGGGGCTAATTCGAGATTTGGGGGGGCTTAGCCCCCCCAAGCCCCACCTAAAATCCCCTATGGAGTTAACCAATGTCTACTACATAAACTTTAAGCCAAAAGACAGTATTGCAAAGTTGTTGGGATTTTCGCCTCACCTGTTAAAGTCTGGTAAATTCCACGAATCAGATCAACCTGTGGATATTATACAAGTTGTTACTATTAGAGTAGAGTGTAACATCATTTCCGGCTCGTATTACACATATAATCCCTCACATACTCTTTACGAATTTTCACCAACTGTCGATCCCGGCTACAGTATAAATATCGAGCCAAGGAAGCTAATCTATTTACCTGTGAACCAAAAAAGCATCTATAACATTACTCTCACGCTAGTAGACCAGGATTCTAGACCTCTTAATTTTCGAAGTGAAGACGTAGTAATTCGATTAGAACTTAGACGAAATGGTTCTAGTATTTAAAAGGTATTTAAACACTAAGACCTCAGCTAACAGATCATTCAGTGATCAGAAGTCGAAGGGGTCACTCACGTTTTCAAATATATTATATTTGCAGTCTAGAAGCAGTCATTACCGCTACTATGTCAGAAAAACTTCAAATTTTCAATCAGATCAAGAGCGATGAGTCGGTCATTCGCGAAGAATGGCACACTTATGACCCCTTTACCAACTCCTTTAATAACAATGACGAAATCGAGATTGTTATCAATCAGCAAGATGTCTTTTTGGATATGAGTGAAGCTCAACTCTACATCGAGGGCACGTTTAAGGTGGAACCAGATGCCGCTGGTAAGACCGGTACTTGCGATTTAACCAATAATGCTGGCGCCTTTCTCTTTGACACAATTTCCTATGAAGTTAATGGTAAGGAGATTGAAAAGATTCGAGATTCTGGTATTGTTAGCACAGTTAAAAATATGCTAAGTTTAAATGAGCAGGAAAGCCGTGCTCTAGACATAGCTGGATGGAATTGGCCTAGTGGAACTGCCAAGACCTTGGACGAAACTTCTAAAGACTTTAATTTTCGTATACCGCTTTCAATATTGTTTGGCGTGTTTGCCGATTACCACAATATATTAATAGGAGACAGAAAATTAAACTAGTTCGTGCTCGTCTCGATGACAACTGCTACAACTGCAACAATAACGTTAAAAACGGTTGAGTTGGAAGTTAGACATATTTACCCGAGTGATGCAGTGAAATTAAGGCTTTTGGACGAAATTGCAAAGAACAAACCGATATATATATATATATATATATATATATATATATATATATATATATATATATATATATTCCGTTTAGAAATTGGGAACTACATGAACTGCCTGCTTTGAGAACAACAAAGCGTGAATTTGGACCGTTAAGATCATGTCTGAGAGAGCCCGATATGTCATTGTATTTTTTATGAAGAAGCGAAAAGATAACTCTGAAGCTGATTGTACCTACCTTGATAATTTAGACATCACCGACGTTAAGTTGCATTTAAATTCTGAAGTTTACCCCTATGAGTCGTTAAACCTAAACTTTGACAACAGACAGTTTGCAGAAGCCTATCAGATGTATACGGACTTTCAAAAAACCTATTTGGGAAAACAACGGTGTGAGCCGCTCTTGGATTTTCTCGCTTTCGCTGGTAGAACCCTCTTTGTTATTGACTGTTCCAAACAAAATGAAGCCCTCAAGAGTAACACTATTCACGTTAAGTTGGAGTTTCAAAGTTCCGAAAACTACTCGGATGAGTCCCGGGCCTTTTGTATAATTATTCATGATCGAGTGCTCGAGTATCAGGCTTTAACAGGTCAAGTACGTGATCTGTTGTAGTCAGTTACTATCCAACCTTCTCAGCACGATGAAGTTTGTTGTGGTTGACGTTCAAGGATTCAGCGTTCCAGAATTTCAAGCTAAAGAATTGGCTATTTACGATGGAAAGCAAATAAAGAACTATCTTTTTAAACCAGTTAAACCGTTTTATGAACTGTGCTATGGTTGTCAGAAGCAAGCAATGTTTCTATATAGGAACCGACATGGTTTATACTACAATTCTAATGAAACCGATTACAATGAACTTCACCGCATTATCTACAACGATCTACGGGATGTGTATGTTATCTATGTGAAGGGATATGTAAAGAAGACCTTTTTACTGGAAACTTTTTCCACGGTGAAATATCTTAAGAATGTGACAAAACGGATACATCTATATAAAATAACAGATTAAATGTGGGTGGTCTTCAAAGATGCCATAAAATTAAAATGGGGTTTAGAGTATATTGAAACTAAGAACTAATATTTATATTACCCATTGTAAAAAGGGGATCAGTTTTCGGTTAATAGAAACGTGGTAAACAAGCCCGCGTTTCTCGTTTGGGTAAGAGAATCCAAAGTACAGGGGCGTATCTAGAAACGTTTTGTCGATTTATTGATTATCTCGAGATAACGAATATTCTTTTTATTGAGAGAAGATGGACTGTCCATACATAATAAGTAACTATTAGATTTATCAAGTTCGAACTCCTTCTGTATAGGCTTATTGGATGTGATTTTTTTTTACCTTTGGAAAGTGATAATAAAGGTTTTTTTTCGATCACGTATTCAAGAGCCTTAGCATAGATTAGTATAGTGTTTTAACCTGTATACAATGGATAAACCATGCATTAAACAAAGAAACATTTAATTCAATATTATTTTGTATAAAACTCGGCATACTACGCCTATGGTACCGACTGGAGATCACCCTACGAGGGGATGCAAAGGCAAGATTTGGAAGGGCCTCGGTACCGGGGAGGAACATGAAAGGCAGTTCTGATCGAATCGTTTTAAGTGCTAGAGGGTGTGTAATAAATCGGGAGACGGCAACTTCTCTAAAGTCGCGTTCGCGTGATTCGCGCGGGAGTGCGAACTTAATTAACATGTAGAAAGGGGTCTTTTATAACTTCACGGGGGTATCACGATTACTAACCTACACATACGCAAGTCTACATACGTATGACTTGACATTTTTTAACCCATTAACCATAATTAAGACAGTACGTACAAAGTTAGACTCAAACTTAGGATTTACAATACCTCAGTCATAATTATTCCACCCCCTTATAAATCGGAGTAAGTTGTAGCGAAATCTGTTGGTAGTCCGCCGTAAGTGACTCTTACGTGCATGGTTTACCTGAAGTAAGCCAAAGCTTTAAAATCTTACGAACGGAAGTTGATCTGCGTAGGAGCAGTGGAACATATGTTGTTGGAATATGTCAGTAGCCCATTCCCGAGGTGCGTAGTTCGAGAGGAAAGTAATGTTTGTGTATGGGAACACGTATGTAACGAGGTGCGTAGTTCGATAGAGGAATTACGAGTTTTTTTTGTGCCAACAGGAGTGTAATGGATGTAATTCGGAAGAATTACAAGTTTGTTTTATTACTGTAACCTGAGAAATACCTACACAGCAAAGAGAAACAATATTTTCAGTAGAAAATATACAAGGGACGAATAAGTCAGGGAAGTTTGGTTTAGGAAAGCACTATCGTTTAAGTTTGGTAGCCACATGAAAATTTAGGAGATAGAGGTGAGAAGACAGCAGTTTTCTTGGGAGTTTAGAAAAAATTTTTGTTTTGGATTGAAGAACATCTAAGTATCTCATGTAGTACCAGTGGTCTTAAGAAGAGCAAAATTAGTATCTTGGTAGCATTTGTAGCTGTAGATTGTAGCTAGTGGTTTTCAACAGGAAATCGATATAGATTATAGTGTGTACGGTACTACTTACTGAATGTGTAGTAATTAAAACAGGTAACATAAACGTGTAACATTTAAAAGTAAATTTTTAGACACCCTAGTTGTGGATCCTTGATGATTTTTGGACTTTAACAGAGTAAAGTAAAAACTGAGTAAATATTACAAAATATTTTGAATTATTTTAAATATAAAATCACGAGTAAACGATTGAATTCGTGGAAAATTTATTAAATGACAGATGTAGTCATGTTAACTTATCGATATTTTAGTCGATAGTGATGTTCAAATATCGATATTTTGGTCGATAGTCAAGTTTAATTATCGATATGTTGGTCGATAATCTTGTTCATTTATAGAGTACGATAAATACAAAGTTTCTTTTGCCTGTCATAACTTATAACCCGTACAATTAAAGTAACTAGTAGGTTATATTATTTTATTAACCATGTGTTTTAGTTTTGGTAGTCCTTTTGTCAGTAAGGCTATGTCCTGAGTAGATTAGAGTAAGTTAGAATATAACTTGTTAGAATGACATTACTGATATCCACTTGTGTTAAAAGTAATTTTTTTTTGGCTTATAATGAAAGCTTTATTAAAATCACTAGGGTGTTAATTTTGTGAATAATGTTTACTTTCATTAAGTCTAATTGGTCAATTTTTTTTTTGTTTAGTAAACTTATTCAGTTTAAATATTTGGTGTCTTTAATGACATTGTCTTTAGATATTTCGAAGTAACACTAAGTCGCTTTGTCTTAGAAAGTTTCTAGTTTTGATTGTTTCAGTACTTAGCAAAGACTTAATAAGAGGAAATTGATTTCATTAATTTGGTTTTTTAAAGTTGATCAAGGTACGTTTCAGTATATCAATTTTTTTTGTTGTTAACACTCAGTTTTATTCTTTGGCGAGCTAGATATTTATTTAAAGAATATAAATAAGTATAGAAGCTTTCATAAATTTGATTTATGAATGGTAAACAATTAGTAAAGTCATTATACAGGGTGTAATTTTGTTTAGTGTAATATAGTTTGCATTTCATCGTAGGGCGATATAGACGACGTAGTGTATTATTAGTAGTTTAAGTTTAAGATTAAGACTATTTAGTGACCACTTGGTAACGAGAAGGGTTTTGTTACACATCAAGTCGAAGTACTGTCGAGTCATCCAAAAGACAGCGGACATCTGAAGAGGCAGGAAGTGTAGTGTTGTACCGTAGAAGTTCCCTATTGTTAGTAGATTGTAGTTCGTAGAAGTTCATTTGTGTTTAATTAGTGGAAAAAAAATAGTTGTTTTTATATTGTGCTTGTGTTTTGAGTATTGTTAATGGTGGTGGTGTTTGACGAGGTCCAAACAGGGTGGTTATTTTCAATTTTCTTTTTAAAGATCGAGATCAGGACCGGACTTTGGGAAAAGTCGGAGGATCCAGTTGAGATGGAGGACATCAGCATCCATCCCGGGGAGCCACACCTCGTTCAAGACGAAGGCACAGATTTTGGGAGGACGTTTGGGGAACCAGGAACAGCGTTGGACATGGTACAACCGAACGTAGTGAGAGCTACACCGGAAGAGAGAAGCCACCAGGGTTTAGTTTAGGAAATGTGTATTAAAAACCGGATGGAGAATTTGTAAATCTACAAGGCTGATATTTCATTCTTCATCTTTTCTCTGGAATAAGAATCTTCGTTCTTAAGGGGGGGCTAATTGTGACAAAACGGATACATCTATATAAAATAACAGATTAAATGTGGGTGGTCTTCAAAGATGCCATAAAATTAAAATGGGGTTTAGAGTATATTGAAACTAAGAACTAATATTTATATTACCCATTGTAAAAAGGGGATCAGTTTTCGGTTAATAGAAACGTGGTAAACAAGCCCGCGCTTCTCGTTTGGGTAAGAGAATCCAAAGTACAGGGGCGTATCTAGAAACGTTTTGTCGATTTATTGATTATCTCGAGATAACGAATATTCTTTTTATTGAGAGAAGATGGAATGTCCATACATAATAAGTAACTATTAGATTTATCAAGTTCGAACTCCTTCTGTATAGGCTTATTGGATGTGATTTTTTTTTACCTTTGGAAAGTGATAATAAAGGTTTTTTTTCGATCACGTATTCAAAAGCCTTAGCATAGATTAGTATAGTGTTTTAACCTGTATACAATGGATAAACCATCCATTAAACAAAGAAACATTTAATTCAATATTATTTTGTATAAAACTCGGCATACTACGCCTATGGTACCGACTGGAGATCACCCTACGAGGGGATGCAAAGGCAAGATTTGGAAGGGCCTCGGTACCGTGGAGGAACATGAAAGGCAGTTCTGATCGAATCGTTTTAAGTGCTAGAGGGTGTGTAATAAATCGGGAGACGGCAACTTCTCTAAAGTCGCGTTCGCGTGATTCGCGCGGGAGTAACAACTTAATTAACATGTAGAAAGGGGTCTTTTATAACTTCACGGGGTTAACGATTGTAAGGGTAAATTTCTACCTTTATTTTTCTGAGTAATTGGGGAATTAATATATCACAGAACAATGATTTTTATTTTGATATCTTTTGTCATTCGAGTCTTATGTAAACGCTTGTCCAGCATTGTTCAGTTCATTATTTAACATTCTTTAAATGCTTCTTTGTTATCTTATATCTTTATTATTATTATAATCTTTTTATCAATTGTTATATCTTTCTTTGTACAGTAATTTTTAATTTAATCAGATAATATATCTATTTGTGTTACAAAGTCCAGGGTTTTATTTAATGGCAAGTTGACATTAATTATTAAGTTCAAACTTCATCGGTGTTAAAAAGAAGACGGCGCGACCGGGGAAATCGTTATAGATGATCACTTCCAGAGCTTCGATCTTCAATGGGCGACAACTTGTCTTCTAGATCCACTGCTAGAATTAGGTTTGAGTAACGTAGAGTCATGTACTAATATTCACTAACTTTATAGATTCCTTTCATACGAATATTACTACGACTACCGAAGGCATCGTTACAAATGCGTAATCTATCTAGATGATTTATAAGAACCCTAATATTGTAGAATATTGTCATAGGTTGTTTTGGCTACATCTGACATAAATAAGAACAACAACTCAATCTGTGACAAGAATATACCCGATATTGTTAATTTAGAATTTACTAGGGACAGTGTTAATATACCGAAATTATCTCTAAGTAAGGCCACTTGTTCTTATCATGGTTTAGAATATTGTACTTGTAGTGCTAAGAATACAAAAATCTTGTATGAATATATTTATGATTTTTACCTAAATAAAGAAGTTAAATTGTATTACATGTTTACTTTTATCCTACATTACTAGAACCCCTTGAGAAATTTGGGCATTTAGTCTCGAGTACATGACAAAGACAGTCGACTTGTCTGTTAAATTAGACGAGGACTTGAAAAAAATACGCAAGCTGAAAAGGGACATTAAGTTTTACAAAGAAAATAAATCTTTAGTTAGAATATTTTTGATACTTATCATTTAAACTTACCTCCTCCTCTTCCAGCTGGGATAAGGTGTTTGAATCTCCTTCTAGATGTCCTGATGTTCCAACGATAGTTCTTAAGACTTAAGCTGCGCTCAGAATTGCCGTAACGTAAGCTTTAAGACGTAACGTTAATCCGTAAGAAAAATAAACAATTGATTAACAGTAGATCCATTCATAGTACAGCCGTAACAAGTTAAGCCGTAAGGTAAGCCGTAAAGAAATGGTTCAATTTCATTTCTTACGTTACGGCTTATCGATTCGGTCGGGATCGGTCGTACTCATGCCTAACCGCCATGTTGACATTCCCAAATTTGACACATTGCATAGCATTGCTTCCTTACTAACAAGTAGCAGCAGAATATTGCTCCAGCAATAATAATATCTTCGTGGACAGTAAAATCAAAATCCATATTACCAGCTTAATAACCAAACAAATTGTTTTGAAGAGATGTCAAAAAGCAAAAATCATAACCTAGAAAGTTGTAACCAGATTCTTAACTACTTAGAACTATGAATGGGTATGTCGTTACGGCTTAACTTTTACGTCTTATCGACTACCGATTACTTCTTACGGCTTACGTTACGGCAACTCTGAGCGCAGCTTAAGCCTAACCGAGTTTACGAGATTGAAGACTTTATAACTGTCATTTTTACTACGTCCGAAGAGGAACGCAAACAAGTAATTTTGGATACTATTGGTTAGGGTGAAATTTCTTTCTCTAGTGATGAATTTGAAGAATTTTTAAGCACTTTTGATTGTTTCGATACCCATTGGGTAGATATATTTATGATAATTGGACAGTACACGCTAGCGTCATCGCAATGGTGATAAGAGAAGTCTCAAGTTTGAAGATGCCACAACAGACAAGTATCTATTTCGATGGACGGAGAAGCTAATACACCTATTTGCAAAGCATGTTTATGAATTGTACAAGCTTACTATTGAATATTATACTGTTACTAAATAAATAGTCTAACGTCAATTTGTTTTTTTTCTTTGTTCGAACTAAGGAAATAAGACGCCAATATAAACACAAAAACAAGCATTTATTAACGTGTAAAAAATTTAAAAAAGTAAAAAGTGACCGAACAGTGGTCTGTAAATAGTAAATAAAGTAAAATAAACAGACAATATAAAAATAAATAACTAGAGTAAACTTGGGTAAAATATGCATATAAAGTAAATAGGTAAATACATTAAATAGGGTAGACTAGGGTGAAACAAATGAATACAATAAATAGGGTAGACTCGGGTGAAATAAATGAATACAATAAATAATAAAATAAATAAAATATATACCTACTCTAATATCACAGCCTCTAAAGTTACACATTTAGCTACCAAAGGTGATTGATGTAAAGTTAGCTGTCGGTGATCAGTCTTAGCTCATGGAATTTCCGACGATTCCTTACACTTTACGATATCTCGATGACCCCACGCAAGCGTGTTCTCCAAGTCACCGGGAATAAGATAACGCTTATCGTCCGCGTGTGATAGCGCTACCTAATTTATAAGTTCGACATACATATCGTGTAAATGTGAACGGAAAGTGTTCACCTGTCGATGAATGTGAGTTCCTTCTACGTCAACCGCCTCCCTATAATCGTCAAGAGTCAGTTCTTTCTGGGTGACGTAACTCCCTTAGCTTTTTTCGTTAACTCTCCCTCCACATTAACACAATACGCTTTCGCCCCGGTACCGTAGAAATCCCAAATTATTTTTCCTGCATACTCATCTTTCATTTTACCCAAAATTGATTGGTTTACAGGAACATCATGTGGGTTATCTTGTGAGTAATTGGATGTATCGAACCTATCTAAATTTTGTTTCATGTCACTATAGAAATTTTCGGTTGTAATTTTTAAAACAAGGGAATCGGTGTCAGTGTAGAGTAATACCGCGTTGTTGCCGTATTTTGGCTTAATATACCCGTACAGAAAGTCATACATAATAGTCTTGGATATTTCCAAGATGCTAAAACCTACATAAATAGGTTTATTATAAGTGACTTTTTGTTTTTTCATCTGGATAGCTACCAGGTTCTCGTTGAAAATAGTGCGGTTTTTAAAATGAGGTTTTGAGAGGCTCCCAACCTTCTACCAATATTTTTCCAATGAGAAACAAGTTTAACATCTACCCGTTTCTCCACATTTTCCATCGTTTTACCAAACACAGCGTTGTTCATAATTTTAAAGAAATCTTTCTCAAACTTATTTTTCGCGCAGATCGATATATGTCTTAAGCCATGGCGATTGGTTAAAACTTAATACGCGATGAATTTTTATGAGCTTAAACCCATGATCTAAAGCCTGACGCAAATTTTGATAATGAATTATATATTTACTTTTAGACTTGAAATTTGGAATTAATTTTTTAATATCCTTAAATTTGGATTCTGGAGAAGCAATGGATTGTGAGCAAAAGGGTAGTTCGTTGTGTAAATAATGCAACTGTTCCGGATATTCTAAATCTACCTCTAATACGTAGCCAGTTTTAGAATCATTCGCGACATTCATGTACTCTAAGTTTTGAATTTCGGTCTCATCTAACCACTTAAAATTCCCCGTTGGTAAAGATTGTGACATGGCTGCACCATACAGGTTGGTAGCATCCAAATACATGATGTGGGAAGTAGGTTTGGAAGCGTCATAATGAGGTATAAATTTATTATTCGCAAAAGCTTTTCTAACGCTACACTGACTGACCCCGCCGCGACTAACGTGTTTAAAGAACTGTACCATGTCTAGATCTGTCAGTAATTCCAAGTTAATTGATGTGGCCTTGAGTGCCGAGTCAAATGACAGCGATGGCGCTGTGAAATACTGCGCAGGATCTAGACCGTAAGTGTTCAGGCACACGTCTCTAAAACTTTCAAAAACATCTGTTAATAATAAAACGTCGGACTTTAAATAAATATCTGAATATTCGTCTAAAGTTTTGCATTCAAATAAATTCCATACAGCCCAAGCACGCTTGTAATCCTCTTTACTAATGTCATCTTTCTTTAGCTGGTTGTAAAAGTCTTTATGTGATGGAAGCTTTGTATCGTTCTATTTTGCGAAACTATCCACGTAATTATATGGGAAGACACCCTTCTGTCGAAAAAGCTGAAACTTATTTTCTTCCGCGAAATATTTTCTAACTTCTCGACATTGTTCTGGTTTTAAATTTTTACTAAGTTTATCTAGACCGCTGGCCATGAAACGAAAACCATCGAGAAAGCGTAATTTTAAAAATACCTGTCGTTGTTTACCCTCCTTGTTTTCGATGTTATCCACCACAACATGCTTAGTAAATGATATATACTTTTCCTTGTTTTGTGGGATAACATCCAGCTTTTCTTCGTTGGAAGCCAATTCCTTGACAAACAAGTGGGAATCAAAGTTGGACATATGAAAAAAGATGGGTATAAATTGAGGGATTTTGTAATTGAGGTTACATACAGAGTGCGCAGCCGCACGATATAAGCCATTTGTGTGGCTGTGGTCGTGCACTCGATCATTTAATGCTACATCAAATGGCTTTTCGCAGATATGACACACCGCAGCATTTTGATGCTCAATCTCTTGTTCTGCAGAAATAGGTAGCATGGGTACTACTTCCTTCATAAAGCGATTATAGATTGATTTACAATCAGTCTCTAAGCGTTTTACGAATTCTTTATGTGCATCCGGACCCCTATAACTTTGGTAAATTGAATGAGCATCATCAAAGTCGCATTTGATATAGTAACCGAAACAGTACGGAACAAGCTTGTGTGTTCTCAAAGTGTATGACGTATCGGGATCCTGAGCATTTTCCTGTGTATCGATAGGTTCAAGGATAGTTTCGAAATCGGCATAAACCACGAAAGGTACTTTTAATTTATTTTCAAAGTTTGTAAATTTCAGAATATTCTCAGGAATCTCTTCGCCATATATTTTTTTTAATTTGTTGTTGGGACTCTAGCTAAAACGTGTCCGCAATCATGTTCTTGATGTTCTTTTAATTTTGGTTCTGAATAAAAATACGATAAACAACCATCGCATAAATACTTGGTACCATGGCGTGAGGATAACTATCTTGAGATCAGGCGAGATAAACTTCTTATTAAGCAGTAATGACTATTACCATAGTCATCACTGATTACTAACAAATTTACATGTCGCTCTCTATTACAAGAATTTGTAAAGTATAAGGGACCAACAACTTCAATAATATTTTTACCCTCTTCGAACCCTTTCTCCAGTCCGTATACGTAGACAATAGAAATATCTATTAGCGAGAAATATTAAACAGTTTTAAATTTGTTTTTTGCAATAGTTTTACACTCACAACTATCCTTTTCCCTAAATACTTTCGGTCTAGGATGGCGATGAACTGCTCGAACAGCTCCTCCAAGTCCGTAGTCCCATTCACCAGCTGGTGCTTGATGTTGAAGGACTTCACCACCTCCTCCGACTCGCTGGATTGAAGGATGAAACGTCCGAAAAGCTCCAAAGCAATCTTCAGATGATCGTACCTTAACAGAATATCCCCTACCAACTTCGTACATTTGTTCTTCAGATGCCCCACATAGTTCTTTACGTTGGTAGGGTCCTGGCTTGAAGTTAGTCTATAGGTGGTAATGCGGTTTCGAAAAGATGTTTTCACCAGTACCACATCCTCCTCCTCCTCCTCCTCCTCCTCCCGTATCGTCGCACAACACTTCTCCCGATGGTTCAATGTTCTCAGGTGGCCACTCCATCGATAGACTGGAACGTCCAGCTTACACTCCTTGCAGTGTCATGTGGCTGATGTGGATAGTTCTGTAATTAAGAATAATACTAATTAGTTCTCAATTCCTAAACTTCACACTGAAGCTTTAAAAACATTTCAATTGAAATACTCACCATCTATCGAAGCGAGTCATGCCCTTTTCGTCGTGGGAGCTTGCGGAGAGTCGGCGGCGGCTATTCTCTTCGGGTCTCCGTGTTTCTGCCGTTGATGGAGTTGTAGAGCTCTCTCAGACTTGGCAGTTCCTCCGCACGTCTCGCAGACTTTGCCTGACTACCTGCAGTCCCCATGACATTTGAGGCTGTCCTTCCGGGTGAATGAGGCGTTGCAGAATTCACATACGAGCATTTTCTATAACACAGTGATTTGAAAAGAATTTTAGGTAAAACAAATTTGAAAAAAATTTGAAAACAGAGTTTGGGAGAAAAATTTTTCTGAAAAAATTTTTCGGGCAAAATTTAAATACCTATTTTAATTACTACTCCTCCTCGTCCTCGCAGAACTGGTCGTAGCTATCCGCACTTTACACTAATTAAACTGCATGATCTTTGTAAATGTAATAAAACTATATTAATTGCTTAGTCATCATGACAACTTCAAACCACTTTACTCAGGGTGGTAGCGCTAGGCACTGAAAACGACTGTTGCGCTGACCTTGCCTCGTGCCGAGTCATTTTAGCTCGCTTGAGTTAGTAGTAGTTTTCCACTGACGATGATGCAATCTTTATCGCATGTAATATTGTGGTATACGAGGTAGACAAATATTCGAATATACGAGGTATACTGATTTCTATCTTACTACGCAAAGATCCTTGACAATGGCCGTTGTATATTATGTTTTGCCATTTAGGTATTAGGAGTGCTACAGGCTTTAGCGGTAATCCAAGTGAGGATGTTTAAAACAGTTTCGCTAATAGAAAGGTTTTTTTGACTTCTAGCTCCCTCATCCAATTCTTTTCACTCTCAGTCATTAAGACATTAAGGAAAGTGTGAAGGCTGTGTGCACTTTTTAAATATGAATGAAACAAAATTTTTTGTATTAAGTGGATTAAATTTGCACTTCATACAAAAAATTTTGTTTCATTCATTAAGACATAGACGTAATAAGCGATAACTCACGAACGAATTGAACGATTGACCTCGGGTTTTTTCCAAACGACTTGTTACGTCACGTTGAACACGTGACGCATCTAAAATATTCCTTTTAACATTGAACAAATGGCAGGTGACAGTTGATGTATCTTAAATGACAGGTGCCAGCTGACATACTTTTATATCTGACTTATAACATCTTATTCAACATGTTACGTATGCTAAATTTTTCTTTGGGTATTTCACAAGTGGCAAGTGGCAGTTGACATATCTTAAATGACAGGTGGCAGCTGACATCCTTTTACACATGACTTCTAACATCATTGTCAACACGTGTCGTATGTTAAATTTCTAATTGAAAACGAGGGCTCTTCTAGCTGCAAGCCTATATGCTATGAACTAAATATTTTATGGGAAGTCGATGGCGAGATCGGTTAGAGCGCTGCTATTCCACTATGCAGGTCCCCGGTTCTAATCCTAGTATGGGTAAAATAAATGAAAAAAGTTTTTGACGTCATCTTTATGAAATAATAATATTCTTAAGGAGTAGTACTAAGGTCCAATGCAGTTAGGTCCCAAATAGATAGTGCCCAAGTAGTTAATGTCCAAGTAGTTCAGGCCCCAAGTAGTTCAAGCGCCAAGTAGTTAAGACCAAAGTAACTATCGCCCAAGAGTGTGACATTTGACAGTTGACATGACAGATGACGTATGACAGCTGACAGATGGCGTATGACATGTGACAGATGACAGATGACGTATGACAGATTGGGTTTGATACTGACGAATGCGCTTTGGTTGGGTTTGATACCGACGCATGCGCTATGGGCGTTGAGTTTGATACTGACGCATGCGCTATTGATTTTGGGCGTGGGTGGATGCAGAACGAATCATCCATCTCTACTCATATTTCTAGCAAATAAATATCTAATAATTTCCAGTAATATTGGTGGCTTTATGTCAAAAGAAAATAGCCTGCATCTACATATGCAGTTATTAAAGATCTTTGAACGAAATTTTTATTTTAAATTCAGTTCAGTTCGAAAGGGGAATAGACTGGATGCTTATTTTTTTTAACAGATAAATGTCTGATTATATTATTAGTAGCAACATCAGTACCCTTATCTTTTTGAAGAAAATAGTCTGTATATTGTTTCTATATTAGCAAGTACGAATATGAATTACTGTTTCCGGAAACGAGATCCATTTATTAGTTGTTTCATAGCTCTTTAGGATATGTTTTTTTAGCTGTTAAGTGGTTGAGCAGTTAGACGTTTAAGTGATTTCCTGAAACATGGTCTGTTTATTAGTTGTTTTTAGCTGTTTCCTAGTTGCTTTCCAGAAACAGATGTTTTTAGCTGTTTTTAGCTGTTCTTAGCGGTTTAGTAGCGGTTAAGGAGCTGTTTTCCAGAAAGAGGAGTTGTTTTTTAGCTGTTGTAGCGGTTAAGGAGTTGTTTTCCAGAAATAGGGGCTGTTTTCAGCTGTTCTTAGCTGTTTAATAGCGGTTTAGGAGCTGTTTTCCAGAAAGAGTTGTTTTTTAGCTGTTTTAGCGGTTAAGGAGTTGTTTTCCAGAAACAGGAGCTGTTTTATAGCGGTTTCGGAGCTGTTTCCAGAGGACCTTGTCTCTACATTATAATATTTTTAAACCCCATACAGTATTTAATTATTGTAGGATATAAATTTACTAAACACTGCTTTAGTCTCTTTTAATTTGATATAATCATCATCATCATCATCATCATCATCCAGCATATATATGGAATATTAACTACTTGTATCATCCTCGTGTTTATTTTCATGTGTTCGCTAGAATATATTTTCGTGGAAACTACTTATCTTTGAAAATATTGCACTATATTCTTATATCTTGTACATATTCCCTAATATTTTGTATATATTTTTTCTATCTTTTTCTACGTTTTGGATGCGCATAGTATGCATAAAAGGGCATTTTAGTAATTAAAAAGTATATATTTAATAGTTTTCCGGTTTATTTACATAAGATTTAAACGAGTTTAACTAACCGAAAGGCCTTTTTGACTTATCCAATCTCTTCACCCCAGACATTACGACGTTGGACGTAAAGCGATATCTGTTGTATACGGTATATAAATATTAGAATATACGAGGTATACTGATTTATATCTTACTACGCAAAGATCATTTACAATAACTACTGCATTGCCGTTTAGGCATTAGCAGTGTTACAGGCTTTAGCAGTAATCTAAGTGAGGGATGTTTAAAACAGTTTAACTAATAGAAAGGCCTTTTTGACTTTGATCCAATTCTTTTCAGTCATTAAGGCATTGAACTTAATAAGTAAGTAAGATGGCGGCAAGTGCGGAGTTACTGTTAGCCGAGCTGAATAAAATCAACAAAAAGGATATCATCCAAGCGTTAGTTTACAAAAAGTTCGCGGATTCAATTAGCTCTAATGCAGTGTTAGGTGATTTTTTCACAGTGTTGTGCTTAAACCAAGGAACTGGTGACAAAGTCGATGAAAATACATTTCACGATACATCGGACGTCGTCCATACTGCTTGTAATAACCTTGAGTGTATAAGGTTGAAAATGACAAATACTGCACTTCAGAATGAAGCAAGACTGCTAGGTCAGACTATTTTTCACATGGAAAAGAGACTCGCAAGTCAAGAAGATTTGATTTTAGTACTAAAACAATCAAATCCTATAATTAAAACTACAACGCCAACTGTGCCCCCTGACGGTAACAAGCTGCACCACTCAAACAAAACGTTGAAGCAATCGGCGTCAAACAGTAGTGCGCAAAACCAAATCACCTTGAACCAAGTGAATCGCGCCGTTCAGATAGCAAGGTCAGGAACGACCTTGCGGCCTGTGACTCCTTCCACTGGTACTGTAAATAATACTTACAGTAATAGTACGGGCATTAATGATACCAGCCATAACTTTGTACGTCACTCCAATAGGAGAAAACCAATAATTGGATCAAATTCGACAAGCACTGGGATCAAATCAGCTCCCAAGCATGGATTTTTATATGTCTACAGACTGGATGCTGGTACAACATGTGAACAACTGGGTAATTTTTTAAAACAAACGGCACCCGAAATTAACTTTGAATGCAAGGACTTAAATAGAACTGAAAGGGGCAGTTCATTTTTGGTGTCCTTTCCAATCAAGGATGTCCAAAAGGTTTATGAACCATCCATTTGGCCTTGCGGTTCCTGCGTTAATAGGTACCACTTTCCTAGGGTATCGAAATCCACCGTCAATGGTACCGTCAACTCAAATTTCAACCAGCCTGCCTCAATAAAAACACCGCCATGGAACCCCATCTAGTTTTAGGATCAGTGAAAGAGAAGGTCGATAAGAACAGACAAATTTCTGTCTGCCATGTTAATGTTAGAAGTCTTAGAAACAAAGTTCACGAATTTGAACTGCTTTTGCAGTCCATAGGTTTCCCTGAAGTGGTCTGCGTCACCGAAACATGGTGTACTGCCAATGAAATTTTATTAGTTCATATTCAGTGTTATCAGCTTGCTGGCTCTTTCTGCAGATCTTCCCTTAAGGGTGGAGGTGTTGCAATTCTGGTACGTCAAGATATAGTATTTAAATCATTTGACAGACTATTTCATCTTAATGATGAACAACATTTTGAATTTGCCTTGTGTGAATTAATCATAAGTAACGAATCTATTACTGTGGGTTGCTTCTACCGATCTCCTACAGGAAATCTTGATTTGTTTTTTGATCTCGCATATGAGTTGCTATTACAAGCTTGCAAAACTATGTCCACTACTTTTGTATGTGGAGACTTCAATGTAGATTTTAACAAAGAATGTAGACTCTATAGCAATGGAAAACCTATTGTTATCATTTGGTCTTCAAAAATCAATATTTGAATTCACTCGTGTTCAAAACGGTTCTAGGACAACGGTCGACAACATTTTTTGTTCCATGAATCCTGAGTTAGTGACATCCAGAGTTATCCATGCGGATATATCCGATCATTTTATGCAGATGTTATCATTTGACTTACAGAGGGATAAGAAATCAAATACCACCATCCAAAAACGATGCTTTTACAAGGTAACTAATATTAACCGATTTGTTCTAGAACTTTCCAAACAAGATTGGTCGCCACTTCTACTCGGTGACAATCTTAACGATAAATTCAATACCTTCTTTGATATATTTATGGAGAATTTTAATTATTGCTTCCCTCTTGAATCGTTTATACCTCAAGCTAGGTCTTTTGGAAAACCGTGGCTCTCACAGGAAATTATTGAGGAGGGTGATTTTCTGAGAGATATGTTTAAAGCTTGTAAATATACGTCAGATCCCGAACTATTAGTTCGTTATAATATTTTAAAGAAACAGCACCAAAAAAGAATTCTCATAGCAAAAAAAATCATAACGATAATCTACTTGCAAATTCTAAAAATAAATCTAAAACAGCCTGGCAAATAATAAAAAACGAAACAAATCAAAACAAGGTCAGTGACCTGCCAGATTTCTTTGTTGACAATAACGGCGATGACAAAATTTACAAGCTTGATTTGGCCGCTCAGGCATTTAATGATTATTTTATTGACTCTATAAAGAACATTACTTCTAACATAAGGGTTTCTCATAATAATGAAAACGATAAAAAAACATTCAACGATACTTTATTCTTATCACCTTATTCAAAGGAAGACATTCGTGTTATAATACTGTCGGTTTCAAAGAAAGATTCTTGTGGTTTTGATGAAATACCCTGTTCACTTCTGAAGCACGTAATTGAGTATATTGTTGATCCTCTAACGTATTTGATAAATATTTCTTTTTTTGAGGGCTCGTTCCCCAAAATTTTAAAAAACACTATTATTCAGCCTATTTATAAAAAGAATAACAAACATGATATATCTAACTATAGGGGCATAGCCCTTCTATTTTTTCAAAAATATTTGAAAAAGCCTTTTATGCCAGACTTTTGTCATTCCTTGAAAATAAAGATTTTTTCAGCCCTAACCAATTTGGGTTTCGTAAGGGAGTATCCACACACCATGCCATAGTTTCATTATACAATAAAATTATGGAGAGCATTGACAGCTCTAACCAAACTGCATGCCTTTTTTTCGATTTAAAAAGGGCTTTCGAAGTGATTGACATTAATCTATTACTCTGTAAGTTGAGCAGATATGGAGTTCGCGGTAACTCGTATGACTGGCTGAAAGATTTTCTGTTAAATCGTTCCCAAAAAGTTATTTTGAAACAGAATGGCATCACTTATTCCTCAACTGCCAAAACTTTGGACAGCGGCGTTCCACAGGGAAGTTTGTTGGGACCTCTGTTGTTCATAATTTTTATAAACGATATTGTTTCTGAGAGCTTTAGAAACTCTTTTATTTCTTTATTTGCGGATGACACTGCAGTGGTGTGTTCTGGTAACAATGTCGAGAACGTTAGCAAGAATGCTAATAGTGCTGTTGTGCAAGTTCAGGATTACTGCCAATCTAATGGCTTAATCCTTAACTACGAAAAAACAGAATTAATTTTCTTTTCATTGCGAGATTTGAACAAGAGCCTCTTGGTAAAAATTAATCAAAAAACCATAGAGCAAAAACCAGTAGCCAAATTTCTTGGCGTTTTTATAGACTCAAGGCTTTCATGGTCATATCAAATTGATCATATTTTGAAAAAGTTATATATTTATCTGTTTGTTATCCGGCAACTGCGCTCAAAAGTTGACCTAAATCTTTTGAAGCTGTACTACTTTTCGTATGTCCAGTCTTGCCTAGCATATGCACTTGTGTCGTGGGGAAATAGTTCAAGGGCTAATGAAATATTTATACAACAAAAGAAAATCATAAGAACTATGCTATTTAAATCACCCCGACACCCATGTCGTCAACTGTTTTCAAGTTTGGGTATACCAACCTTCCCCTCACTTTACTTGTATAATTCAGTTAAGTACGCAAGAGAAAATTCTTCTGTTATTGGATTGGCTCGGGATGTCACTGACCATTATGGACTGAGGCAAAGTTTTAATTTAAATATCCCTAAGCATCGTTTGTCGACTGTTGCAAATAGCCCACTGGTTCTGCCCATTAAATTGTATAATAAGCTGCCGACTGTTTTAAAGCAAATTTCTGCTTCATGTAGATTTCTTAGAGCTATTAAACAATTTTTTTACTCTGGAAATTTTTATTCAGTTAAAGAGTACTTGGACTGCAACACCTAGGTAAAAAAGTATTAGGTATAATACTTATAACTACTATCCATTTCTAAAGTTTTGACCCCTCAGTCTGAGGGTCAATAACAAAAAAACCACGGGGCAGAATAAACTGAAAAAATTACAGCTTGTTAGGACGTTGTCCAAGAGTTTCTTCCAAAAAATGTATTATTGTAGTGTAAACGATATTGAACTTATTCATAATCAAGTAGAAAAAAACAACGATTTTACTGCGTTAATACTGATAAACGATTTTCTCATGTCTATATATTGGTTAATTTTTTCCCTATTTAAATGCAATTTTGAAGGTAGATAGAAAAATATCTATACTTTCGCAAGAGATTGGTAGTATGTGCCTGAAATTCTATTTTTTATTTTTTAGTGATGTTTGTGTATCAGCTGTACTGTGGACAATTTAAAACCTTAAAAAAAATCTTTACACTCGTAGACGTAGTTATTATTATACAAATATATTTTATTACACAAAAGTAAAAAAAGCACCTTTAGTTCTTGTAAAAATTGTAATAAATATTAAAAGCCACATAAGAAAGAGATGCAAAGTCTTAAATGCCTTTACCCACATAATCACAGTACGGTGGCGTCGTCGTAAAGGTCGTATGTAGTCCGTAGGTCCATGTATTTTTATTTCTTTAGAATTTAATCTATTTGTTATGTATTGAAAAGATTTGTAAAATAATATTATTTAGTTGATTGTGGTTGTTTATATCTACTTATTGTTGATTTAAATTTTTGGTTTTAGTGGTAGATAGTAATTTGAAATTATTATTGTTTTCACACGATTTTTAAGATTATCTTGTTCGAATTTATATAAATACCTGATGTGATCTGAACCAAAAATACGGTACCAAAATACAGTCTAATAAGTTAAAATGTCTCGTCAGTGCAACGAACAAATGAAAAATATTATATTAAAAGTCAGAGCGTACTTTCAACAAGAGATAGACAACGGGTTGGAAAATATTTTGATTGAGCAAGTGGTTAAAAGAACAGCAGATTGCCTGGGTATTAGTGAAAGCACCGTTAAACGTGTTGCTGCGGAAGAAAAAAGTTCCGGTATTATTATACCATCAAAAGGGAGAAGTGGAAGGCCCCGATTGGAATGTGATGAGATTTTGCAGGGCGTCATAAGGAGAACAATATTAAATTTTTACCTGTAGCGCCGGTTTCCTTCTATAAAAGAAGTTTACCAGAAATTGAAAGAAGATGTCGATTATTTACCAGAATTTTCAGAAATGACTTTGTACCGCTGGATTAAAGAACTTGGGTTTTCCTATAAAAAACTAATTAATAAACCAATTTTAATGGAACAAAACACAATTGCTGCCAGAAGAGCGGAATTCTTATACGCCATAAAGAGATATCGTGAAGATTCTTGGCAAATATTTTATACAGATGAAACATGGTGCGGTGCAAATCATTCAAGGAAGTTTGGCTGGGTTGAAAGAGTTAATCCCACAAAACGGGATAATTTTGACGAATACAGAGGTGATATACAGGAAATTAATGGCTTTAGAGGTGGAATAAAACGGCCATCAGGATCAGGACAACGGGTTATTATCTTACATATTGGTAGTAAAAATGGGTTTTGGATGGCTGCCTGAAGTGTTTCGTTGGGAAAAAAGTGCGGCGTCAGTGGATTACCATAACGAGATGAATAAACAACATTACGAAGAATGGTTTAGAACAGTGCTTTCCGTAATACCTGACAAATCAGTAATCGTAATTGACCAGGCACCGTATCATACAATGTTGGATCCTAATTTTCGAAATCCTACAACTGCCTGGACAAAACAAAAAATAATAGAATGGATATCCCAGCGAGAAGCAAACATTGCCCGATGGATTTACAACGTTTAATGAATTAACCAAACCAATGCTTTTAGACCTATGCAAGAACTATCACTTTCCAAAAACGTATCTTTTAGATACAATTGCAAAGGAGTTGCAATTGATAATGTAAAGCTTCTATGGTTGCCAGTGGCACACTGTGAATTCAACGCAATTGAATTAATTTGGGCATATGTATGTGAAAAATAAAGTGGCAAAATTGAATACTACGTTTAAAATCACAAATGTACTAAATTTGTGTCTTGAAACGATGCAGAACGTGCCAAATTCTGTTTGGGAAAATTGCGTTGGACACGCTAATAAAATTGAGGAATGCTACAGAGAAAAAGACCACGTAGTTGATGTTGTTGTAGAACCATTAATTATAAAGTTAGATGAAGATGATGAAGATGATGATTCAAATGAAGACTTTAGTAATGATGAAGAAGGAGAAAACGATCCACAAGTGTAGGTATTCTTCGGTAAAAAAGAGCAGTGTAATCCAATCAGGTTATTTTTAGTTTTAGGTTTAACTAAATTTTATTAGGGCTTTGTACCTTAAAAGTTAAATCAGATGTGATTCTACGTAAACAGGCCACTTTCACATATTTCTGTTATTATTAAGCAAAGGCAAATGCAGACAAACTTACCACAGCATTTGTTACAATTTTCCAAATATGCGAATCATAAAAATAAGGGAACATCAAAAATATTGTTTTTCTTTTAGGTGAATTATAAATAAATAAAGCTAATTGGCCTATTTACGTTACTCACTTTGAAGTAATATTTTTAAATTACTATTGCTCTACTACACACGTTTTGCCTATTTTATAGATCTTAATGAAACAGTCGAAAATCGTTAAATACAAATAAATGTAAATATTTACCAATGCATATACTTATTTTTTCTTAATTTTACCAGTTACCTAATTTATCATATAGAGCACAAAAAAACCGTCACTATATTGCATTACTTTAATGATTATTACCTTAACACCCATACTATTGCACCTTCGACGCCCCGCTCCATCCCGCAAGCACAATGCTGCTATCCTTTACACAAATTAATTGTTTGTATTTACATTTATGACAACTGCCAAAACAAAATTTTCGTTAAACGTAAAGTTACATCTCTTTATATGTAATACAAAAAAACAAAAATTTTTGCTGTAAGATTACTGGTAGTAATTCCATAACCACAATCATTTTTTGCATATTACTACCAAACCTAAGAAAAAAAAATAAAACTAATATTTTTTGGGACTAAAGTAAGGTTCACTTTATCTCCTGCAAAAAATTAGTTAGGCCTGGGAGTACCAGTAAGGCACAATACATTTTTACAATTGAGTAATTGATGAAATAGGGAAAAAATGGTGACAATTTTACACTTACCTTCCCATTAGAAAAGTACCAAGGCATCTACGGTTACAAAGTTTTACATGTGTAATAGAGACAAGTAACTTGACCGAAATATGTGAAAATTATATTTTTTAAAATTGTACTTTTTACTTTACAAGCTTCCAAACTGAGGGGTCAAAACTTTAGAAATCGATAGTAGTTAGCGTGCTGTGAACACTGTTCGTTTGTCTCTGGATGTGCTTTTGTATATTTACTTTTTATTGTATATTTATATATTTACTTTTTCTTAACTGTAAGGAATTATCCACATTTGACAATATCCGATACTTATATTATTGTAAGTCAATAGGAAATAAATGTATTTTATTTATTTATTTTATTTACTTTAAGAGATAGCTCACGAACGAGTTGATCGATTGGCCTCGGGTTTTTTCCAAACGACTTGTTACATCACGTTGAACACGTCATATATGTTAAATATTAATTTTAACATTTAACAAACGACAGGTGACAGTTGACATGTCTTAAATGACAGGTGACAGCTGACATACTTTTATACATGTCTTATAACGTCATTTTGAACACGTGACGTATGTTAAATTTTTATTTTGACATTTGACAAGTGACAGGTGACAGTTGAGATATCTTAAATGACAGGTGAAAGCTGACATACTTTTACGCATGTCTTATAACGTCATTTTGAACACGTGACGTATGTTGAATTTTTATTTTAGCGTTTGACAAGTGACAAGTGGCAGTTGACAAATCTTAAATGACAGGTGACAGTTGACATACTTTTATACATGACTTATAACATCATTCTCAACACGTTACGTAAGTTAAATTTCTAATTGAAAACGAGGGCTCTTATAGCTGCAAGCCTATAATGAACTCAATATTTTATTGGAACTCGATGACGAAATCGGCTAGAGCGCTGATATTCCAACATACAGGTCCCCGGTTCTATTCCCACTATGTTTTTGACGTCATCAAAATAATTAATAATAATATTTTTTAAGGAATAGTACTAATGTTCGATGTAGCTAGGTCCCAAATAGATAGTGCCCCAAGTAGTTGATGCTCAAGTAGTTAATGCCCAAGGAGTTAAAGCCCAAGTAGTTAACGCCTTAGTAGTTAATACCAAAGTAACTAACGCCCAAAAGTGTGACAGTTGACAGATGACATATAACAGTTGACATATGACAGTTGACAGATGACGTATGACAGGTGACGTTCGCCTGCGCAGCTCTGGCGTATGCGCAGAGGACAGTAAGGAATTGGCGTTGAAAGCCCCATCTTACACTACTAACAGGTCAGCAGTTGCGACGTTAAAGTTAGAAGTATAAACATGAATGCTCGGAACACTATTCACCCTAACAAAGTAAATTCATATTGTAGTGAAATATTCTCTACAAGCTTAAGCTCGTAGTGATAGTGATTGTACAAATACAAGTCTCATTCAACAATGGTTTTATCCCTTAAATAAATCTATCAATAAATATCTATGCATTGGTTTTGTGGAAGATTTTAATCCGTACATCAAGCTGTCGGCAAATAAAGGAATTTCACTTCTTTTAAATGAAAGTGAGTGGAGGGAAATCCTGATTTATCAAGGTGTAATAACTAGTAACCTGTTTTCATCCGAACCCCATTGGGAGCCTTTAGAGTTCGGAAACAATGGATTACACTTTGAGAACATTCGAGACAAAAATCTCCTAAAAATTAAGATAAATGGATTTTACATCTATCTAGGTAGAAACAGTTTGCAATTTGTGACAGTTAATCCAAATGATAGAAAAAAGATTAACTCTTAAAAATCAACAATTTAAACAATATTTTTCAATCTTCAAAATCAATTATGCAAATTGTGAAGGTGACATTGCGAATAAAATATTTGAAGTATTGACTATGCAGGAAAACACTAGTGACAATATTTGCGCAATAATGGAGTTAGCTATTTCACATCCAACCATCTTGGAATGCAAAATTAAACAATTGTAACGATATGAAGGTGCATTTCAACCAGAAGATAAACGAAGTTCATACAATAATCGCTTGGAGTTTCGCTTGTAGACAAGCTAGAGAGAATATGTATGAACAATTTTCTAGGGATCGATTCCATTTTCAAAGAAGAATTTAACGCCTTTCTGCTATTTTAAATAGTTTTAACTATGGAACATCGAAATAAAATTCATTATAAACCTTTCACCTGTAACCAATAGATAGAAATAAAAACAGTTAAATAAATTCAATGTATTTTATTCCATTTTAAGAATTACAACTATATGATGTATATTATTTTAACATTTCAGTTTTCGGAATCCAAGAATTGTGATTTATCCATTCCCAACCATTTAACATAAACTTTGTCCCCTTTCCGCCTCAATACTTTTTCCACTAGATAGACATCTGGATGTTTAACTTTTTGCAACTCCTCTTCGTAAAAACCTCCTTGAATATCATTATATTTTTCATCTTTTAGTAAATAGGCTCTAGAGTTAGTTACTTTCATTTCTTTAACTTGGAAAACTTCATTAGACCAATTTGGAGGATACCCTTTTCGAAAGGCTTCTCTATATTTACTTATTCGAACAAAATCACCTTTTTTATATTTTAGGTTTTTGGGACCCAGGGTTTTTGGAAAAGTGTAAGTATGTTTTAGAATCTCCTTTTCATTATTTTTATTAACTTTATCAGGTTCTAACCCAGATGTTTTATGCTTTGTATTATTATACTTTAACACAATATTGTTTAAAATCTCTAAGCATTTGTAATTTCCCTGTTAGCTAATTTTTTTTCCACATATGATTTTTTAAAGTTCTATTGACTCTTTCTACAATACTCGCCTTTAAATTTGAGAATGTACTGTAGTGATTAATTTTGTATCTATTCATCAACTCTAAAATCCCTATTAAAAAATTCTTTTCCCATGTCAGTTTAAAGATTTTTTGGAATATTATTAACTACTCTTAAAATATTAGCCATAGCCAAAGTAACGTCTTGGGTGGTTTTTCTTTTGACAGGTTGAGTCCAGACCTACTTGGACAAAGTGTTTATTACTACTAAAATATATCGATATTATTTATTAAATTTTGCGTAGGGAAGCATCTCTACAAAATCAGCTTGCCACAAGTCATTTAACCCTTTAATAATTACACGCCGACGTTTAAAATTTTTTCTAGCTGGTTTGATTGGGTTTGATTGGGTCTTCAAAATCTTCAAAATGACCACCTTCAGGACGATGAAAAGAAAGAACACCCCCTTTCTTTAACTTTAATCCAGCAAGATCCATAGATTTTTTTCCATTAATTTTAAGAAAAATATATTTTTTGGACACTCTGTCCCAATTATTGTAGCAGATTCTATAGGAAAAATATAATTAATTCGCCTGTCTTGTAATAGTTGGTAAGCTCCATCTGGGTGATCATAGATACTGTATTCTCCCATAACAGGTAGCACCAAATTATAATATATTTTCACATCCCTGATATAAACAATTTTTACAAGATTTTCTCCACTAAAATTGGGTGAGAAGTTACTATTTCTATTATTCCTCCCAAATATGTGGGATCCAAACTTATCAATAGACATCTTTATAGTCCAACGGTCTAATATACACTATTTCACTTATGTCACGTATTTATGCAATTATTTTTGCTTCCCTTAATTTTTCTAAAATTGATATTTCATTCTGATGACCAGTGTGTCCGGTCATTTGCGATGACATCAACACTTTCAATCTATCTATGATTTCGCTTGGATCATCATAATACACATAATCCATTTCTTTCTTGGTAGATTTAACATTGCTCCCCCTTTTGTGAAGCAATTCTTGTTGTTCTTTGGCGCGTTTGAGGAGGCTTTAATCTCTCCAGGTTGGAGATACTAGTGATACTTGAAGTACTAGAAATACTTTTCGGTTTAATAATTTTGTTTTCTATTAAGAACGGTTTAATAACTGTAAGATACTTTGGATCAGTGGTACCTTGAATTTGTTCATTAACATCATAATTTCTCCTGTGAGCATTAGTTCGTGTCAAAATATCCATGTAGTTTTTAAGATCGGTGGAGGTGAAACTTTTGGGATCTTGAAAAATCAAAAGTTCATATAGTCCAGGGGTACCCTTACATGTTAGATTTTTAACTTTAATATTCTCTTTATCAAAATCAAGCAAGCTGTCTCCAATTCTCCACTTTTCTGCATCAGTATCATGTCTTAGACAGTGGGTGTGATCCAAATCTCGCTCACTTTTAATTGACGAATCAACAAATGCTCTTACTAGTGGGTGAAATGATGCAAGATATTCATTATAGGCTGGGCTTCTAGTTATTTCTAAAATTTCTTGTCTTGTATCTTCTAGTGTAGGTTGCAAGGTTGACTCATCCTGATTTTCTCTCGATCTAATTGTAGAGCTTAATCCGGGTCTCGACAAAGAATATTCATTATTATCTAAAAATGCATCATCACTACTCTCAAAAACTTCATCTTGTAAAAAAGATGGTAATTCATATGGTAGATATTTTTGATAAATACTAGTTTTTCTTCTGGTTATTTCCTTTTTTTGCGGTGTAGAAAACAATAGTTTTAATTAATTCTCGTAAAGGTCGAGTGATCGATTTGAATTCTTTTTCCTTACGAAATTCAGTCTCAGCAATATCTGATTTTAAAGCATTATATTTTTGTTTAACATCCTTTCTCGTTTTCATTAACTCTAATTGCTCTTTCATCTATATTTATGAAAGTAAACTGTTATATACTCTAAAGAAAAATAAAATTATCAAATCCTTTTCTATACCGAACATCATTTAATGGGGTCTATGTCAATTGGCCGAAAGTCAATTGGCCGAGAGTCAATTGGCCGAAGTCAGTTGGCCGAAGATCAATTGGCCCAATACGTCAATTGGCCGAATACGTCAATTGGCCGAATACGTCAATTGGCCGAATACGTCAATTGGCCGAATAAGTCAATTGGCCGAATACGTCAATTGGCCGAATACGTCAATTGGCCGAATAAGTCAATTGACCAAATACGTCAACTGACCAAATAGGACAAATGACAGAAAACGTCAATAGACGTAACAGATCAATTGTCTGAAGAAGTGAGTAGTAGGTTTAGTACATAATTTGGCTAAATACATAATACTAACCTGAACTAACCTGAACTAACCTGTAAGTGAAACAAGTATTAATCTTATGTTGGTCCTGAATTACCGTTATACAAGTAATAATATACGTATTATAATAATAAAATGTTAAAGAACAAACGAAGAAAGGGCAAACATGAACATACTTCAGTCAGATATGGCTAAGAACCTTAAGGAAAAGAATAAATGTCATCAAAAATTAAAAAAAAATCAAAAAATAATTTTTAAATAATATGTAAGAAAAAATATATATGTATATCGGCCAACTGACGTCTTCGGCCAGTTGATGTGTTCGGCCAATTGACGTATTCGGCCTGTTATCTTTCGGCGAATTGACGTATTCGGCTAATTGACTTCGGCAAATTGACTTTCGACCAATTGACATTCGGCCAAATGACGGGATCCCCATTTAATAGGCAATCTTTATCAAGTACGATGAAATCGTAATACTTTTGCCACCATAAAGCGCACATATCTCTAAATTCTTGAAACGACATATCACTGTTAACATGCTCGTTCTAGTTGCATATATGTTTTAACTTGGTGGCTTCCTGTTTAAAGATAAACAGCAAATTAGCGTTATCTCTTATTAACTGCTTAGGAACAGAAGAATAGGTCTGACATAAATAAAAATAATCTGTATTTTTATGTCGTCCAACACAAAAATAATCTCTCATAAGAGTTTGGTCACAGCACACAATATCATCAAATACAATATCAGAATTTGATTTTGTCATTAAGTGGTACAATGTCCTCAGCATTTGATGGCTCAAAATAACCTATGAATTTTAGCGGATTTAAAAGGGTTCTTAAATATTCATATTTTGGTTGGTACAATGATTTCGAATAAACATATACATTTTCAAATCTTAAACCATTAACTTCTGTCAGAAGATAAATTATTACATTGGTTTTTCCACAGCCGGAGGGACCTACAATTAAACAGCTTTTACAACTTCCACCAAATAATTCATCATGCTTTCTATACGCCTCTTGAGTAAATTCAAAATTTTTAATTGTTGGAGATATTTTGCTTTTCAATCTTCATCCATTCAATATCACTATTTAAATAAGACCATTACAAACTATTACACATTTTATATTTAATGGTCAAGCATATTACTTTAAATAGCAGTCACGCTAAGAGTGTTAAGAGGAAAGGTAGAGGTGTTGTTAACACCTTAATAGATAAACTACCCATAGAACTTCATTTACCTTAATAAAAGTTTTGCGTTCCTGGTACAAAATTAAATACTAGGCTTGCTCGACGTGATAAAGGTATAAATCAGTTAGATGAAGCGTGTAAAGAACACGTATAGCATATTCAACATCTTCTAATTTAGAGCAAGGGCATAAAGCAAATCAGGTTTTAGCTAATAAAGGTTTTAAATGATTTAAAGACAAACATTCTAGTATAGGTGAAAAGTTATCTTCGTTGGTTGTGACTGGAATAATGAAAGCTAAATCAAAATTGGGTATGGGTTTGAGGAGAAAAAGAAAACACAAGCGTAAGAAAGGTGGTCAGCTAACTTTTACTAATGCGGTTAGAAAAGCGTGTAAAGGTTTCATCGGGAAGAAGTTTCCTAATGTAAAAAATGCTGCTAGCACGGCCTTGTCATCCATTAAACGGGGAAAAGTAAAAGTTACAGGACCTAAGCAACGAATCATTCCAATTTCAAAAACTGGAGGAATTTTACCATTAATACCAATTTTTGCTGGATTATCTGCTTTAGGAGCTCTAAGTGGTGGTGCTGCTGGTATTGCACAAGCAGTAAATGCAGCTAAAATCGCGGAAAAATATTAGAAGAGACACAATAGGACTGATACATAAACGAATGTTTGTCGTTGTCTAGAAGTTAGTACGTCGACAGCTCCCGCGGCGATCGTAGCAGCTTCGACGCAATTTCAGTAATATCGAATTTCCCGCTTTATTATGGATACATTTTTTGTAGGTTTTAGATCATACACCAACTTTTATTAGAAAGAAAATTTTCTGAGAAATTAGTAATAAGTTTTCCACTTGTATCAAATTTCTTTGACCACCCTGTATAATTATCATTTTATCCTCATGGCATTTAAGTTAAATGTTAGGCTGTGAATGTATGTGAATTAGTTGTAGTCTTCTTGATGCTATGAGATTAGCGTATTTTGTAAATTTTCATGTAATAGCGTAAATCCGTAAATTTGGCCATAAATAAATAATTTAAACCTTTTAAGACTTGTTACAATATAAAAACAGGATATGAAACTAATATTAATTTATTTATCGGTTTACCTTATTTATCGATTATCTTATTGATCGATTTACTTTATTTACCGATTTTCCTTATTTATCGATTTACCTTATTGATTACGGCAGCCCTTGACATCAGTTGTAAAGTAACCTCGAGATTGTTCTGGACCGGCTGGTTCGATATAACCCTGAAGGCTCAACCTCCCGACCGCCGCGCAGTCTTTACGACGCCTCTCGGACCTGCTGTTGCTGCGGGTGTCGCGATGCCGCCGTCCAGTCCTGCTGTCGCTCAAGGGTGTCGGGAGGTAGTCGTGCCTGACACGATGTCTGGAGTTAGTGCCCCAATACCTACTTACCAAATTATCTGTTTACCGTTTATCCATTCACCGATTTGTCTATTTATTGATCTATTTATCGATGTATCTACTTCTCGATTTACGGTTTTACCCATTTATCGAATCTTCGATTGATCTACCTATCGATTCGTCGATTTATCTATTCATCGATCTATCAATCTATTTATATATGTATATTTATCTATCCATTTATTATATACTTGTTTACCTATCCATCTATTTATTTAACTGTTTATGTATTTATCTATCCATTTATTTATCCATCTATTTATTTATTAATTTATATATCTATCTATTTATTAATAATACGCAGTTACTTCATCAGTCCATTACTCCATCACTTTATGACTTCATTAATTCAGTACTCCAACACACGATCACTCCATTATATCATTGCTTCATTATTTAGGTACTTAATTAAGAATTTAGTTAAGTACTTACTGAATTATTCACTCACTTACTCAATTACTCAGTCTTTCATTTATGGATTGAATTGTTGATTGATGTATGATTGACTTGTTTATAATTTATTTATTTATTTATCGATCTACATGTGCGAATTTATTATCGACTTATTGATCGATTGACTAATTTATTCAACCATTCATTCATTTATTTGCATTTGATTACAAAAGTAAAAAATGGAAATAGCATTTAAATGATGGCCTAAATATTTGACCCAGTATCCCAATCGTTCACATTAAGAGCATAAATCATTAGCATTAGTGGATTTAATAATAGAAAAAATAGGTATTAGTTCTTCGGAACTAGTAAAAATTAGATTTCAAAATTTTTACATCACTGTACATAAGAAATTTTTAATTTAATTATAGAAACTATGAATATTATTTGATTTAATTTTATGGAATAATAACAGCAAAAATATGTATTAGTGGCGCATGCAACTTAGGAAGTTGCGGTTAGCAGTTTCCGGTGAGAAGGTTAGCTCGAACGTGGTAACAGCGGAAAGAATTGCAAAATATTAGCCTTGTACTGATAAATAAAACACACAATTATAAATTATTAACTTTATTTTATTGTTAAAATATTATCTGCCGGATGATTATATCAAGTTAAAAGAGCCTAAAACAATAGTACATACGAGAAAGATTGCATCATCAGTGGAAAATTCCCAACTCAAGCGAGCTAAAATGACTCAGCACGAGGTAAGGTCAATTTAGACGTGTTTTTCGAGGTACGAATATGTAAGAAAACTAGCAATTAGACAAATTGTTGATTTAACCACAAGACATCGATATTGAGCAAACGTATATGCAAAATTAGTGAATAATAGTAAACAAGTTAGGACTAGGAATACAAGTAAACTAGAAATACGGTTCAGAGTTTCGGATAAAGATGGGGTTAGGGTAGAATTAGTACGAGGAAAAGATGTTGCGACGGACGTAAATACTTTTCGAAATTCTCGACTAAGATCATCGATGCAGGTCTTTAGGGCTAAAATACGACTTTCAGATAAGTGCTCTAACGGTAGGAAGGGAAGGATTCCGAATGTGGGAGAGAGAGAGACTCGTTGAAATCGTAGGGAAAGAAGCCGAAAACTATGAAATATATACTTTTTAAGTACGAAAATACCCGTGGATGTATACTAGGGCTAGTCAAAACGGAGAAAGAGATAGAAAAAAAGAGTGACAAAATATGAACAGACCCCGGTCGGGAAAAACAGCTAAAAAACAGACCCTGTCCTGAAAAAACAGCTAAAAACAGACCCTGTTCGGGGAAAAACAGCTAAAACAGACCCTGTTCCGAAAAAACAGCTAAAAAAAACAGACCCTGTTTCTAGAAAAACAGCTAAAAAACATACCCTGTTCGGGAAGAACAGCAAAAAACAGACCCTGTTTCAGGAACCCACTGAAACGTCTAACTACCCAACCACTCAACAGCTAAACAACATACTCTGTTTCTAAAAACAACTCCTGAGCAGCTATGAAACAACTAAGAAAAAGGTCTTTGCTTCTGGAAACAGTAATTCGTATTCATACTTGCTAATATATAAACAACATACAGACGATTTTCTTCAAAAATAGAAGGGTACTAATGCTGCTACTAATAATAAAACAGTTATCTGTTAAAAAAAGCATCCAGTCCATCCTCCTTTTCGAACTGAATTTAAAATAAAAATTTCGTTCAAAGATCTTTAAGAACTGCATACGTAGATACAGGCTATTTTCTTTTGACAGAAAGCTGCCAATAGAACTGGAAAGACTTAGATACACAACAAGTTTGATACTCAGATCATACCCTAAATCAATATCCGAAAATTGCTCTAGAATACATATCAAAATATTGGAGAGTTAGCTGATACTGATCTCACACAGGGTCTTAAGCACGATATCGAAACTGATACATGGAAACGGGGCGAGTTACGGGTTGATTTTTTGAAAAATGGCGATATTCAAGTAGGCGATATTGAATACCGAAGAACTCATAGGCTCTACGATCCTCTGTTTTTTTAAAACCTATTTATCATAAAAAAAGATGAGGAACAATACAAAGATAGAGAGTGATGTAGACGAAATTTGTAATCTAAGTGGAAGAGCTGATAAGAAATGGTTAATATACCGTTGACCGGCAGACAATTAACATGGCGGAAATATTAAAAATTATTCTTGCCAACATTGAAGAAGTATTCAGTCGGAACCAGTATTATGGGTCCTGTTTACCTGCAACTTTAATGGTTTGGGAACTTGCTAAAAAATATAATGTACATGTAGAACCAAAATGCGGAAAGATTTTCTACGATGAAATAGGAGGCAACATTCATTTTTGGAACGTGTTTGAAGGAGAAATTTACGATCCCACCGTTAAAGTTATAAAACATATGATGCCATCCGTAGACCTTACGAAGTTTGTGTACAAAGAAGATACTAGTATGGCCACAGATAACTGTATTCATTTATTTCACTCGAGTCTGTCCTATTTATTGTATTAATTTATTTCACCCTAGTCTACCCTATTTATTGTATTCATTTATTTACTTTATATGTATATTTCACCTAAGTTTACCCTAGTTTTTAGGGTTCTATTATTTGTTTATATGTATATTTTACCCAAGTTTACCCTATTTTTTATTTTTATATTGTTTGTTTATTTTACTATACCTACTATTTACAGACCGCTGTTCGGTCACATTTTGTGTTTTTTTGCACTTTTTTTTACACTTTAATAAATGCTTGTTTTTGTGTTTATATTGGCGTCTTATTTCCTTAGTTAGAACAAAGAAAAAAACAAATTAGCGTTAGACTATTTATTTAGTAACAGTATAATATTCTATAGTAAGCTTATACAATTCATAAACATGTTTTGCAAATAGGTGTATTAGCTTCTCAGTCCATCGAAATAGATACTTGTCTGTTGTGACATCTTCAAACTTGAGATTTCTCTTCTCACCATTGCGATGAAACACTAGCGTGTACTGTCCAATTATTATAAATATATCTACCCAATGGGTATTGAAACAATCAAAAGTGCTTAAAAATTCTTCAAATTCCTCACTAGAGAAAGAAATTTTGCCATAACCAATATTATCCAAAATTACTTGTTTGCGTTCCTCTTCGGACGTAGTAAAAATGACAGTTATAAAGTCATCAATCTCGTAAACTCGGTTAGGCTTAGTCGTCGGCACTATCGCTGGAACATCTGGACATCTAGATGAAGATTCAAACACCTTATCCCAGCTGGAAGAGGAGGCAGCCATTGGTAAGTTGAAATGGTAAGTTTCAAAAACAGTCTAACCACAGATTTATATTCTTGGTAAAACTTAATGTCTCTTTTCAGCTTGCGCAGTTTTTTCAAATGCTCGTCTAATTGAACTGACAAGTCGACTGTCTTTGTCATAAGCTCGAGACTAAATGACCAAATTTCTCAAGGGGGTCTTATAATATAGGATAAAATGAAACAGGGAATACAGTTTAACTTCTTTATTTAGGTAAAAAATCATAAATATATTCATACAGGATTTTTGAATTCTTAGCACTACAAATACAATATTCTAAACCATGATAAGAACAAGTGGTTTTACTGAGAGATAATTTCGGTACAGCAACACTGTCCCAAGTAAATTCTAAATTAACAATATCGGGTATATGCTTAAGATATTTCATCGTGGAAAAAGCTTCCAGTAAGAAGGTCTTCTTTACATGTCCCTTCACATAGATGACATCAACATCTCGTAGATCGTTGTAGATAATGCGGTGAAGTTCATTGTAATCGGTTTCGCCGGAATTGTAGTATAAACCATGTCGGTTCCCATATAGAAACATTGCTTGCTTCTGGCAATCATAGGATAGCTCATAAAAGGGCCGAACGGGTTTGAAAAGATAGTTTTTGAGTTGCTTTCCATCGTAAATAGCCAATTCTTTAGCTTGAAATTCTGGAACGCTGAATCCTTGAACGTCAACCACAACAAACTTCATCGTGCTGAGAGGGTTGAATAGTAACTGATTACAATAGATCACGTACTTAACCTGTTAAAGCCTGATACTCGAGCACTCGATCATGAATAATTATACAAAAGGCACGTGACTCCTTCGAGAAGTTTTCGGAACTTTGAAACTCCAACTTAACGTCAATAGTGTTACTCTTGAGGACTTCATTTTGTTTGGAACAGTCAATAACAAATAGGGCTCTGCCAGCGAAAGCGAGAAAATCCAAAAGCGGCTCCGACCGTTGTTTCCACAAATAGGATTTTTGAAAGTCCGTATACATCTGATAGGCTTCTGCAAACTGTCTATTGACAAAGTTTAGGTTTAACGACTCATAGGGGTAAACTTCAGAATTCAAATGCAATTTGACGTCGGTGATGTCTAAATTATCAAGGTAGGTACAATCAGCTTCAAAGTTATCTTTTCGCTTCTTCATAAAAAAGACAATGACGTATCGGGCTCTCTCAGACATGGCCTTAACGGTCCAAATATCACGCCTTGTTGTTCTCAAAGCAGGCAGTTCATGTAATTCCCAGTTTCTAAACGGAATATATATATATCGGTTTGTTCTTGGCAATTTCGTCCAAAAGCCTTAAGTTCACTGCATCACTCGGGTAAATATGTTTCACTTTCAACTCAACCGTTTTTAAGGTTATTGTCGCCTTCTTAGTACCAGTGGACTTGTAGCAGTTGTCATCATGACCAGCACGAACCAGTTTAATTTTCTGTTTACCCATTAATACATTGTGGTAATCGGCAAACACGCCAAACAATATGGAAAGTGGGATACGAAAATTAAAGTCTTTAGATGTTTCATCCAAGGTCTTGACAGTTCCACTTGGCGAATTCCATCCAGCTATGTCTAGAGCACGGCTTTCCTGCTCATTTAAACATAGCAGATTTTTAACGGTGCTAACAATACCAGGATCTCGAATCTTATCAATCTCCTTACCATTAACTTCATAGGAAATGTTATCAAAGAGAAAGGCTCCAGCATTATTGGTTAGATCGCAAGTACCGGTCTTACCAGTGGCATCTGCTTCCACCTTAAACGTACCCTCGATGTAGAGTTGAGCTTCACTCATATCCAAAAAGATATCTTGCTGATTGATAACAATCTCGATTTCGTCGTTGTTATTAAAGGAGTTGGCAAAGGGGTGATAAGTATGCCATTCTTCGCGAATGACCGACTCATCACTCTTGATCTGATTGAAGATTTGAAGTTTTTCTGATATGGTAGCCGTAAGGACTGCTTATAGACTGCAAATATATTATATTTGAAAACGTGAGTGACCCCTTCGACTTCTGACCACTGAATGATCTGCCGACTGAGGTTTTAATGTTTAAATACGTTTTAAATACTAGAACCATTTCTAATCGAATTACTACTTCTTCACCTCGAAAATTAAGAGGTCTAGAATCCTGGTCTACTAGCGTGAGAGTGATGTTATAGATGCTTTTTTGGTTCACAGGTAAATAGATTAGATTGCTTGGCTCGATATTTATACTGTAGCCGGGGTCAGTTGGTGAAAATTCGTACAGAGTATGTGAGGGATTACTTGTGTAATACGAACCGGAAATGATACACTCTACTCTAATAGTAACAACTTGTATAATTTTCACAGGTTGATCTGATTCGTGGAATTTGCCAGACTTTAACAGTTGAGGGGAAAATCCCAACACCTTTGCAATACTGTCTTTTGGTTTAAAGTTTATGTCGTAGACACTGGTTAACTCGCACTTTAACGTATTGTTATTGGGTTTAAGGGATAAAATGCGATTCCGTTCGTCTACGGAAGCACTGGAATCTAGGAGCTTACGTTGTAGAAACTGCTCGATATCTTCCAACTCGTAGGACCCTGTTGGTATTTCCAATACTCGCTCCTCCTGGTTATTGACAATGTAATAAAACTTGTTTCGTCCCTCTTCTATATTGGGGATTGTATTCCAAGTGTTTAGCGAAATTAATGCTAAAGAGTAATCAAACCTGGAATCGAGCTCTATGGGAGGTACAAAGTATGCTTCAAGTCGGTGAGAGCGACCTTTTAACGTAAATGTCTGTGACATGACTGCTAGCAATAAGCATCAACACCTGCATTTATAAAGTTTCATTGTAGAGAAATGCTAGAGCAAGATGCCCACAATTGGTCATTCCATAATCCTGATACTGATCGGAATTAAAATAGATTTTCACATTTTTCATGTACTTGACAAATTCCTTGGGTGGTTTCAAGTTGCCAAAACTATCGAAATAAACAACTCGATTACCGTGTTTCTTGTAAGCTACCCAATGTGTTCCGAATCCTGTGTTCCGATCCAAATTAATAATACCACACTCTGATTTGAGGGGTGCGTTCGGTAAAGTGTTTCGCATAAATACTCCTCTAAAATGCGATATTTTTAATCGAGTGACGTACGACTTAATATCATGATCGGATAACGGTTTTTCAGGTAGCTTTATTGGTAGTTTTTTGTCAGTTTTCGTAAAAACAATCCATAGCCAGTTTTGTGTTTCTTTAAATACATGCCGCTACCCTTTTTTCCCAATGCAATCGCTTCCATTGTTTCGTTGTGTCGTTTCGATTCTTTTAACTTCTCCTTGGCACTTTGAGCGTCATTAACGGCCTTCGCTATCCCCGCAGCGCCCCCGCTCAGTGCTCCCAGGGCACTAAGTCCTGCAAAGATGGGGATAAGTGGTAGAAACCCGCCCTGTTTCGGTAGAGGTATTATTCGTGGTACGTTGATCCTCTTACGTCCTCCCACCTTCTTGACCGTTACTCGTGCAGCTTTAAGTATTTTACTGAGAGTTCTTTTCTTACTAACATCACCAGTACCCGTATGTCGAAGTTGTTTCTTAAGCAGAGTGACCACTGATGACAGGAGTTTCATCTTCTGCTTCTTGCCAGCACCCAACTTGCGTTTTACCTTCATAGCGTTAGTTACTAACCACGCTGAAGCTTTTTCACCAAAACTGGAATCGTTTGCCTTTACTCGTCCCCAAGCTCGGTTCTCCAACACTCGATCGGTTCGATGTCTTTGTTCCAACTCTTTCGACTTGGCGTATTCGATATCGTGATCGCGACAAGCACTATCCAATTTGTTCTTGGGTTGATCGCCTCGAGCCAACCGCTCTTGAAGTTTGGTTCCGGGACCGCAAAAGGAATAACCAGGCAAATGAAGCTCGAACGGGAGCTTGTTGATAGCTGTATTTAACACACCTGCACCCTGCAGAGTCTTCATTCGTAATGAAGCCCTGGGAGGGTGTAGAGTAGTATTTATAGAGATGCGTCAAGAGAAGCAGAAACTCAAAATCCAAGTTTATAATTACGATATGAAAACAGACAAGTCCCAAAGTAGCAAACATGGTCAACTTTTGCCTTCTACAATTCGAGCGTTAATATGTGGTCCGAGTAATTGTGGCAAAACCAATGTAATGATTAGTCTTTTGATTGATGAAAATGGTTTAAGATTCGAGAATGTGTACGTGTATTCCAAATCCCTGCAGCAAGACAAGTACGACTTTCTTCAACAGGCTATGAAACATTCCCGTTTAGGCTATTTCGGCTACAGCGATAATGATGAAGTTTTAGATCCTGCCAGTGCCCGACCTCACTCTGTATTCATATTTGATGATGTAGCATGTGAGAAGCAGGATAAAATACTTAATTACTTTTGTATGGGGCGACATCATGCAATTGATTCATTCTATTTATCGCAAACTTACTCGAAAATACCTAAGCAGCTGGTTCGTGACAATGCCAATGTATTAATTTTATTTAAGCAGGACGACTTAAACTTGAAACATATCTACGATGATCACGTTAGTACAGACATGACATTCGATGCATTTAAACATATTTGTTCCGAATGTTGGAAAGATAGGTATGGGTTCTTAGTAATGGTGAAAGACAATGATATTGACAAAGGCCGATATCGTAGCAAGTTTGATACATATATCATACCCTAAGCCCTCGGGACTCAGTGCAACACTTGCCGTTCTAGAGGCTAGATGTGTTAAGTCTCGAGAAACAGGGTCTGTTTAGTAGTTGTTTTAGCTGTTTCCTAGCTGTCTTTCCCGAACAGGGTCTGTTTTTTAGCTGTTTTTCCAGAACAGGGTCTGTTTTTAGCTGCTTTTCCCGAACAGGGTCTGTTTTTTAGCTGTTTTTCCAGAACAGGGTCTGTTTTTTAGCTGTTTTTTCCAGAACAGGGTCTGTTTTTTAGCTGTTTTTCCAGAACAGGGTCTGTTTTTTAGCTGTTTTTCCAGAACAGGGTCTGTTTATTAGCTGTTTTTCCCGAAACAGGGTATGTCTATTAGCTGTTTTTCCAGAACAGGGTCTGTTTGTAGTATGTCTACCCCCATGAGCCAGCTCGATAAAGACGTTAAGCGTAGGATTATGCAAGCTGCACGAACAATAAGAAAGAAGTATTTAGCATTAAAGTTGGAGCGAGGCGAAGAAGATGAAGCTCTTAATAAATTCTTAATGCCGATTACCTATCCTCTGAATAAGCTTGTGAGTGCTTCCGCCACCACCACTGCAAAATCTAAGAAACGTAAGATTAAAGTGGAAGAGAGTGTTGGTGTAAAACCCAAATTTAAACCACCCATAGTAACTCGAGAAGTGAAACCTCCTGTAAAATTTTTCACAGATGAAACTCACTACGGAGATGTTGCTGCTGATGATGTGTTTGAAGAACCAGCTCAGGATCCTGCGGAACAATCAGCGCAACACATAAGAAAGAATTTTGAAGATTCCCTTCGAAAATCTGAAGTGTTTGATACTTTTATCGAGCAGTATCCGAAGATTGCTCAAGAATATCTGAAACAATATTGGACAGGCTCTAGCGAAATAGATGCTAACAGCCTGAAATATGATTTAGTGACTGATTCTTGGAACTTAGCTTCAGAACCGGTTAATTTCTTAAAGAATAGTGATATTCAAGTAGGCTCCCTTACGTACAAAGGAACTCTGGGACTATACGATTTATTGTTTCTCAAGGTTCCTCAATTTCAGACTGCTGCCGATGAAGAATAATACAAAGATATTCTAAAGCGAACAGATTTATACTTGAAAGACAATGGTCAGTTGAAAGGTAATAGATCCCACAAATACAATGTCATTGTGAAACCACTAATTTCTAAAGGTTCGACCAGTAAAATTCCTTCGCCCGGGGGTAAAATCGTGACCAGATCGAAGTCTAATTTTCTGTTTACCCATTAATACATTGTGGTAATCGGCAAACACGCCAAACAATATGGAAAGTGGGATACGAAAATTAAAGTCTTTAGATGTTTCATCCAAGGTCTTGACAGTTCCACTTGGCGAATTCCATCCAGCTATGTCTAGAGCACGGCTTTCCTGCTCATTTAAACATAGCAGATTTTTAACGGTGCTAACAATACCAGGATCTCGAATCTTATCAATCTCCTTACCATTAACTTCATAGGAAATGTTGTCAAAGAGAAAGGCTCCAGCATTATTGGTTAGATCGCAAGTACCGGTCTTACCAGTGGCATCTGCTTCCACCTTAAACGTACCCTCGATGTAGAGTTGAGCTACACTCATATCCAAAAAGTTATCTTGCTGATTGATAACAATCTCGATTTCGTCGTTGTTATTAAAGGAGTTGGTAAAGGGGTGATAAGTATGCCATTCTTCGCGAATGACCGACTCATCACTCTTGATCTGATTGAAGATTTGAAGTTTTTCTGATATGGTAGCCGTAAGGACTGCTTATAGACTGCAAATATATTATATTTGAAAACGTGAGTGACCCCTTCGACTTCTGACCACTGAATGATCTGCCGACTGAGGTTTTAATGTTTAAATACCTTTTAAATACTAGAACCATTTCTAATCGAATTACTACTTCTTCACCTCGAAAATTAAGAGGTCTAGAATCCTGGTCTACTAGCGTGAGAGTGATGTTATAGATGCTTTTTTGGTTCACAGGTAAATAGATTAGATTGCTTGGCTCGATATTTATACTGTAGCCGGGGTCAGTTGGTGAAAATTCGTACAGAGTATGTGAGGTATTACTTGTGTAATACGAACCGGAAATGATACACTCTACTCTAATAGTAACAACTTGTATAATTTCCACAGGTTGATCTGATTCGTGGAATTTGCCAGACTTTAACAGTTGAGGGGAAAATCCCAACACCTTTGCAATACTGTCTTTTGGTTTAAAGTTTATGTCGTAGACACTGGTTAACTCGCACTTTAACGTATTGTTATTGGGTTTAAGGGATAAAATGCGATTCCGTTCGTCTACGGAAGCACTGGAATCTAGGAGCTTACGTTGTAGAAACTGCTCGATATCTTCCAACTCGTAGGACCCTGTTGGTATTTCCAATACTCGCTCCTCCTGGTTATTGACAATGTAATAAAACTTGTTTCGTCCCTCTTCTATATTGGGGATTGTATTGCAAGTGTTTAGCGAAATTAATGCTAAAGAGTAATCAAACCTGGAATCGAGCTCTATGGGAGGTACAAAGTATGCTTCAAGTCGGTGAGAGCGACCTTTTAACGTAAATGTCTGTGACATGACTGCTAGCAATAAGCATCAACACCTGCATTTATAAAGTTTCATTGTAGAGAAATGCTAGAGCAAGATGCCCACAATTGGTCATTCCATAATCCTGATACTGATCGGAATTAAAATAGATTTTCACATTTTTCATGTACTTGACAAATTCCTTGGGTGGTTTCAAGTTGCCAAAACTATCGAAATAAACAACTCGATTACCGTGTTTCTTGTAAGCTACCCAATGTGTTCCGAATCCTGTGTTCCGATCCAAATTAATAATACCACACTCTGATTTGAGGGGTGCGTTCGGTAGTGTTTCGCATAAATACTCCTCTAAAATGCGATATTTTTAATCGAGTGACGTACGACTTAATATCATGATCGGATAACGGTTTTTCAGGTAGCTTTATTGGTAGTTTTTTGGCAGTTTTCGTAAAAACAATCCATAGCCAGTTTTGTGTTTCTTTAAATACATGCCGCTACCCTTTTTTCCCAATGCAATCGCTTCCATTGTTTCGTTGTGTCGTTTCGATTCTTTTAACTTCTCCTTGGCACTTTGAGCGTCATTAACGGCCTTCGCTATCCCCGCAGCGCCCCCGCTCAGTGCTCCCAGGGCACTAAGTCCTGCAAAGATGGGGATAAGTGGTAGAAACCCGCCCTGTTTCGGTAGAGGTATTATTCGTGGTACGTTGATCCTCTTACGTCCTCCCACCTTCTTGACCGTTACTCGTGCAGCTTTAAGTATTTTACTGAGAGTTCTTTTCTTACTAACATCACCAGTACCCGTATGTCGAAGTTGTTTCTTAAGCAGAGTGACCACTGATGACAGGAGTTTCATCTTCTGCTTCTTGCCAGCACCCAACTTGCGTTTTACCTTCATAGCGTTAGTTACTAACCACGCTGAAGCTTTTTCACCAAAACTGGAATCGTTTGCCTTTACTCGTCCCCAAGCTCGGTTCTCCAACACTCGATCGGTTCGATGTCTTTGTTCCAACTCTTTCGACTTGGCGTATTCGATATCGTGATCGCGACAAGCACTATCCAATTTGTTCTTGGGTTGATCGCCTCGAGCCAACCGCTCTTGAAGTTTGGTTCCGGGACCGCAAAAGGAATAACCAGGCAAATGAAGCTCGAACGGGAGCTTGTTGATAGCTGTATTTAACACACCTGCACCCTGCAGAGTCTTCATTCGTAATGAAGCCCTGGGAGGGTGTAGAGTAGTATTTATAGAGATGCGTCAAGAGAAGCAGAAACTCAAAATCCAAGTTTATAATTACGATATGAAAACAGACAAGTCCCAAAGTAGCAAACATGGTCAACTTTTGCCTTCTACAATTCGAGCGTTAATATGTGGTCCGAGTAATTGTGGCAAAACCAATGTAATGATTAGTCTTTTGATTGATGAAAATGGTTTAAAATTCGAGAATGTGTACGTGTATTCCAAATCCCTGCAGCAAGACAAGTACGACTTTCTCCAACAGGCTATGAAACATTCCCGTTTAGGCTATTTCGGCTACAGCGATAATGATGAAGTTTTAGATCCTGCCAGTGCCCGACCTCACTCTGTATTCATATTTGATGATGTAGCATGTGAGAAGCAGGACAAAATACTTAATTAGTTTTGTATGGGGCGACATCATGCAATTGATTCATTCTATTTATCGCAAACTTACTCGAAAATACCTAAGCAGCTGGTTCGTGACAATGCCAATGTATTAATTTTATTTAAGCAGGACGACTTAAACTTGAAACATATCTACGATGATCACGTTAGTACAGACATGACATTCGATGCATTTAAACATATTTGTTCCGAATGTTGGAAAGATAGGTATGGGTTCTTAGTAATGGTGAAAGACAATGATATTGACAAAGGCCGATATCGTAGCAAGTTTGATACATATATCATACCCTAAGCCCTCGGGACTCAGTGCAACACTTGCCGTTCTAGAGGCTAGATGTGTTAAGTCTCGAGAAACAGGGTCTGTTTAGTAGTTGTTTTAGCTGTTTCCTAGCTGTCTTTCCCGAACAGGGTCTGTTTTTTAGCTGTTTTTCCAGAACAGGGTCTGTTTTTAGCTGCTTTTCCCGAACAGGGTCTGTTTTTTAGCTGTTTTTCCAGAACAGGGTCTGTTTTTTAGCTGTTTTTTCCAGAACAGGGTCTGTTTTTTAGCTGTTTTTCCAGAACAGGGTCTGTTTTTTAGCTGTTTTTCCAGAACAGGGTCTGTTTATTAGCTGTTTTTCCCGAAACAGGGTATGTCTATTAGCTGTTTTTCCAGAACAGGGTCTGTTTGTAGTATGTCTACCCCCATGAGCCAGCTCGATAAAGACGTTAAGCGTAGGATTATGCAAGCTGCACGAACAATAAGAAAGAAGTATTTAGCATTAAAGTTGGAGCGAGGCGAAGAAGATGAAGCTCTTAATAAATTCTTAATGCCGATTACCTATCCTCTGAATAAGCTTGTGAGTGCTTCCGCCACCACCACTGCAAAATCTAAGAAACGTAAGATTAAAGTGGAAGAGAGTGTTGGTGTAAAACCCAAATTTAAACCACCCATAGTAACTCGAGAAGTGAAACCTCCTGTAAAATTTTTCACAGATGAAACTCACTACGGAGATGTTGCTGCTGATGATGTGTTTGAAGAACCAGCTCAGGATCCTGCGGAACAATCAGCGCAACACATAAGAAAGAATTTTGAAGATTCCCTTCGAAAATCTGAAGTGTTTGATACTTTTATCGAGCAGTATCCGAAGATTGCTCAAGAATATCTGAAACAATATTGGACAGGCTCTAGCGAAATAGATGCTAACAGCCTGAAATATGATTTAGTGACTGATTCTTGGAACTTAGCTTCAGAACCGGTTAATTTCTTAAAGAATAGTGATATTCAAGTAGGCTCCCTTACGTACAAAGGAACTCTGGGACTATACGATTTATTGTTTCTCAAGGTTCCTCAATTTCAGACTGCTGCCGATGAAGAATAATACAAAGATATTCTAAAGCGAACAGATTTATACTTGAAAGACAATGGTCAGTTGAAAGGTAATAGATCCCACAAATACAATGTCATTGTGAAACCACTAATTTCTAAAGGTTCGACCAGTAAAATTCCTTCGCCCGGGGGTAAAATCGTGACCAGATCGAAGTCTGAGAAATCCGGATCTGTAAAATCCGGATCTGCTTTAATGGAATACAACGAAAAACCCAAAGAATATGTCTACTATGATGATGTAAATGAGCTGGTTGACAGGTTAAAAAAGCTAGACGCTTCCAATCAGGTTGGCAACAATAATAACATGAACGAGATTTGGAGCATTTTGCACGAATTGGAACACCTTGGAGTAATTGAATTCTATAAATAAGTTTGTTAAAGCTGTTATGCCTTAGTACCGCAGTAATCATGAATAAGTTTGGACGTTCCTTGCCCACGTCGTCTAATCAGAAAAGAGTGAGAATGTTGCAAGCACCCAACTTGATCACTCTTACAAAAGATGGTGATTACAATATTCGAGACCATCGGCTTTGTAACGTTAAATCACCAGCAGATATCGCTGATGCCGTAAATAAAAAGTTTGTCGAGAGTATGCTAACTTCACTTTCTACTACCATTGATAGATCGCTGAATGATAAAATACAAGTATACCACGTGGAGATGCTGAGACAAGTAACGGTGTTGGAACAAAAAGTAAACAACTCTATCGGTAGTATTGTAAAACAAATGGAGACCTTTACAAAAACTAACAAGGGTTCTGTAGAGTCGGTATCCGATCAACTTAAGCTGCTTGACAACAAATTCAAGAGTGATACTTTAATTTTGAATACAAACCTGGATCGTCTATCTACCCAATTCAAGGACCTCGAAAATCTCCTAAAAGTTTACACCAATCTGGCTATTCAAAATGCTCTCAGACAAGTCAGAACGGATATGGGAAAGATTCGTGAAGAACTCTCCAAATTATTACAAACAGTTGATTTGCTAAAGAAAGGATCTTCCCGTCCACCAACTATCTAAAATTTAGACGTATATAATCCGATATCTTGCTGCAGAACCTCATTCTTTGAGAAATAATGGCCAAGGGCATTACGAAGGCTAGAGAACAAGTTGTTAAGGAACTACATAAGCCCGCTAGAATCAAATTTAAACGTCGCAGATTTATCCAGTATGGTTTAGACGATACGTTTGCCTCCGATCTTGCGCAGCTCGATCAGTACGCTCGTGAAAACAAGGGATTTAAATACATCTTGGTTGTAATTGATTGCTTTTCCAAATTTCTCTGGACCAGACCTCTAAAGTCGAAAAATGCTCAGGATGTGACTAATGCCATGGATCATATACTCAAACAGTCTCGGAGGATTCCGAAAAAGCTGGTGACAGATAATGGGAAAGAGTATTACAACGCTAGCTTTCAAAGTCTTATGAAGAAGCATGGGATACATCATTACAGTACCTTTAGTATTTTAAAGGCTTCTATTGCTGAACGAGTAATTCGAACGCTCAAAGAATACCTGTTTAAGTTGTTTACCTTGAATGGTAATCATAAATGGATCGACTTGTTGGAACAAGTTACAAATACTTACAATAACACCAAACATCGTACGATCCGCATGAAACCGAAGGATGTTAGCAAGAGTAATGAGAAGAAAATATTGGATTTATAGTCGTTTAAAGGTTGTGGGAAAGCAAAAATTCAAAGTTGGCGACATTGTTCGCATCAGTAAGGCTAAGCACGTGTTTGAAAAGGGTTATGTACCGAATTGGACCACTGAGTTGTTTAAAGTATCTCAGGTGAAGATTACCAATCCCACGACTTATTTGCTAGAGGATACGAGCGGTCAACCCATTAGTGGTGGATTCTATGAAGAGGAATTGCAAAAAACCAAACAATCTGACGTATTTCTTATTGAACAAGTTTTGCGTAAAAAGGGCAAAAAGATGTATGTAAAATGGCTTGGGTTTGATAAGTCTCATAACAGTTGGATAGATATGGCTAAGGATGTGGTTTAAACGCTCGTTCTTTGTATAAATAGACAGAATTTTCCTGCTTTCGACCAGTTAAAACTATGCCGTATTGCGAATAGTGTGATACGGAAATTTTATCTCGTAGTGCTCATAACCGTACCCTAAAACATAAGCAGCAATGTAGTGAGAACTTGTACTCTCAGGTAAAACTCGTTCGAACTGCTTTTAAACAACGGATACTAACTTACCATCTGACAAGTGACTTACATTCGACTGATGTTAAGCAATATTTAGAAGATCTAAAAGATATGGTTATTACTTTACTCACTGATCCTTTAAAGACTTATCCCCAGCTTAAAGTTAATATGGATCTATATGGTCGTTATCTGTTGGCATCCACACAGGAACAAGACATAAAATCGTTTAATACAAAATTTAGTGTTATTTCTCTGATTACACTGATTTTGAGGACTTTTACAGCGAATATCAGATCTCTCTAGCGAAAAAGCTTCCGAATTCACCGAGATGGGAAGCGGATGGGCGTTATCCAAACTGCTGTTTCTCGAACTTAACATCAATAAATGTGGAGTGGGGGTATAGTTTCCTCTAAACTCCTACTAATCCTAATACGTTGGCTGACGTCATTATTTTAGTGCGAACCATGGCTAGTAAACGTTGTACCGCTGCTGCTGCTGCTCCTGCTGCTGCTTCTGAGGTGATGGAAGACGACGATAGTTCCCGAAGCTCATCACCCTATTGGACATATTTGGACAGTATGATTCTCCGAAGTAACTGAGAAATTAGCAAAGAGAAGAAACTCTTGGGTGAATTTTGCTATCCTACTGGTAATGTTACAGTAATTGTGGGTCTTAGTATTGCCAGGGGGATGATGCCAAGTGTAAAACTAACCACAACAACAAAAACAACACCCGAACATCATCAGCTCTCCCTGAGCCATTCTGATTGGATCGAGTTTTTGGAGATTATCGACAAGATGATTGCCGATACTGATAGAAGTGTGACAACAACGCTGATGTCTTCATCGGAAAATTTTACCGTATCCAGTGCTATTCTTTTGAACGATCGATTATTTAGACTCAAGATTAATGATGATGTAACTTTCACGTTTTCTTCCAATGATATAAATTCTATTGTTAGCATTAGACATTTAATTAACTATAGATTAAAGTTAGTTGAACGTTTACAATTTAGAAGCTATTATGACGATACTTTGAAGTATGCAAAATGTTTTAATATTAAGGACACCTTTTTTGAAATTGTAACCAATCTGTGTAATTTAAACCCGTCTGAACAGAGTTATTACATGTTGGAATTATTGCATTACAACCTGCAAAAATTGTTAGATGACTTTGATAAACTGTATATGTATTCTGATGGCTCATAATAATAAATATTTTACAGCTCAAGGTTCCTTTCTTTTTCCCCACTTTCCCCCCTCACCCTTATCCTGCTGCTGCGCTTACTCATAAAACCACTCGATTTCCAGCAGAGTTTTCATAGTTGTTCATACGTTCATTGCAGTCCGTTGTAGCCTGTCTAGACCTGTCGTGACTTGTTACATAACCTTAAAAAATGAGTATTTCAAAGCTTACCTTATTGGAACTTAATGATCAAATTAACAAAAGTGTTGAATTTTCCGAGTGTAGAAAACTTGGTGCTTTGGATGTAGGAACAGTGTATCCTATTCAAAAACTAGAATTTGTTACCACACGTTTTGGAAGAACTATTGTTGCAACATTGGTCGATACTGCCCAGAAGAAGAAGACGGTGATCTCTCAAACCTTTTTAACCCAACGGTTAGCTGAAACTTTATCGCAGGATTTGGTCGACCAAATGAATATGTCCCGTGACAAGTATAGTTTAACGTATTTGGGGCAGAGCCCTACTGCTACCCCTCACCCTTATCCTGCTGCTGCGCTTACTCATAAAACCACTCGATTTCCAGCAGAGTTTTCATAGTTGTTCATACGTTCATTGCAGTCAGTTGTAGCCTGTCTAGACCTGTCGTGACTTGTTACATAACCTTAAAACATGAGTATTTCAAAGCTTACCTTATTGGAACTTAATGATCAATGTAACAAAAGTGTTGAATTTCCAGAGTGTAGAAAACTTGGTGCTTTGGATGTAGGAACAGTGTATCCTATTCAAAAACTAGAATTTGTTACAACACGTTTTGGAAGAACTATTGTTGCAACATTGGTCGATACTGCCCAGAAGAAGAAGACGGTGATCTTTCAAACCTTTTTACCCCAACGGTTAGCTGAAACTTTATCGCAGGATTTGGTCGACCAAATGAATATGTCCCGTGACAAGTATAGTTTAACGTATTTGGGGCAGAGCCCTACTGCTACTGCTGGAGGTAATACTCGTGCTCTAATCCAGTTTGGATGTTTGGAATAAAGAATGGTTCCACTGGTGGTGGTGGTGGTGGGGGAGGGGTGTATTTTATCCTATCTAACGCTCCCCATTACTGGAAACTGTTTAGACGTTAGTTCACCGCCGTAGTCGTTAGCAGTGTCGTCTTTGAGTCTCATAAGTGCGTGTGTATGCAAGATGTCAAAAGAACGTCAGGAAGTTTGCATCGATCTTCAAGGTTACCCCTTAGCCAGTGGGTTTATACCGAAGGAGTTGGCTGTGTATGATGGCGTACGATTTTGCAGCTTCCTCTTCAAACCTCCGTATGGCAGGAAATTTTTAAAGCCGGAAGATCTCAAGATAGTAGAATATTTGGAGGAAAACTACCATGGACTACTGTGGGGGTCTGGCTGTTTGGACTTGAACCAATTGGAAAGTGTTTTACATGACATATGGTTTCAGTATGATTCTCCTAAATTTCTGGTTAAGGGCGATTTAAAGGCAACTTGTTTGAAGCAGATTTTTGATTCTTCCCTTATATGTAGTATTCCTTTAAAGAATGAACCTAAATTAAGTAAATATAAGAAAGTTGTGGAATGTTTTCACCATAAGGACTTTAATGTTTGGCATTGTGCCTGTAATAATGCTAAGTTATTGTATAATTTCCGACATTGTTTTTTAAATGATATGGAATAAAAGTATATAACCTATTTTGTTTGTTTTATTTCTTAGTATAGCTCGATTAGTCTAAGTAGAAAGCCGCTGTAAAATGGCCAGCCGCAGTGTAGATTGTACTGATTGCTTAGACGACGGTCTCGACTTTATTCGTACTTTTGAAGAACAACTGATCACGTTTGCAAATTGGACCAATAAAGTTAGTCCTAAAGATCTAGCACAGGCCGGTTTTTATTACACCCAGCGATTGGATATCGTTCAATGTGTCTTTTGCCGCTGTGAGTTTACTGATTGGAAAGAGGGAGATGATCCACTAGCCGATCACTACAAGTACTCCCAACATTGCCCGTTAGCTAAAGTATTGTGGAAGTGTCGCCAACTGAAAAAGGTAGTTCCACCGTCATCATCATCATCATCACCCCAAAGCTTGAAGAAGAAGACGAAGATACAACAGCAGGAACCGCTCCGAACTCTTCATGTTAGTTCTCTGTTCTTAGTACCGCTTTTGGTACTATCATACAGTGGGCTTATACACATATACGACCTTATAAATCTCTATCATTCCAAGTTTTAAATCATTTTGACATCAGTCATGGCAGCGTTAAGTTCGACGTACATTCTGCTCGTTGAGTTAGTGCAAAACGTATTCTACGTATACATGCCACATAATGTTAAGGATGCCGCCATCATGATTGAAACCGACGATTTTCCCTCCAATAATACGTGGCTGCATATGGTTTACGAAAGAATAGACCATCAGCAAACGCCTGTTTTCTCTATGAAGATTCCTACGGCAGCAGCAGCATCAAGCAACCTTCTTCGTTACAAAGTCAAGTTCGTCTTTCGAGATATCACCGTTGGCGAAACCGATTGGAAGACAATAATTCGTGGGACTACATTAACTAGCACACCATCATCATCATTATCAAACTCAGTTTTGAATTTACTTATATTTATAACTATAGCTTGTTAATTATTGTTAAGTAATGTAATATTTAATATTTGTAAGACAATTCGACAACATTATTAATTAAAAACGATTTTTTCCTACATCGCATTTTATTTATCTACATCCGCTACCTACGATGCGGTTACCATGCATAAATTAAAACAAGTGATAACCTTATCGACCGGAAATGGAAACCACAAAGCTAACCTTATCACCGGAAACTGCTGACCGCAACTTCCTCCGGTTCACGCGGCACTAATACATATTTTTTGTTGTTATTATTCCATAAAATTAAATCAAATAATATTCATAATTTATATAATTAATCCAAAAATTTACTATACAGGATGTTGTAAAATTTTGAAATCTAATTTTTTAATAGTTCAGAAGACCTAATACCTATTTTCTGTTATTAAATCCAATAATATCTATAACTTATATAATTAATCCAAAATTTACTATACAGGGAGATGTAAAAATTTTGAAATCAAATTTTTTCCTCAAAGTCGAGATTTTTGAAAAATAATTTGACAAATCGAAAGATCTACTCCGTCACTACCCCTCCTGCGAATTTCGTCTCTCCCCCTTCAGCCGTTCGGTCGCTAATCGCAAAAAACTATATCTCCGGAACCAAAGGGCCGATCGACGCCATTCTTTTTTTCGTTTTCGTATGTTCAATTTTTATTTTGACATTTGACAAGTGACAGGTGACAGTTGACAGGTGACATTTGACATTTGACAGTTGACATTTATATCGCTGACGTAAGCTCCACTGACGTAGACTTCGATGACGTACTTGAAATTTACACCTGCGCAAAGGTGGCCGAGATATGACGTCATAGATCACAAGATAAGACCCCTCCGGAGGACGGAGTGATGCAGAACTCCCAAAGTATCTCTACTGCAAGGTCCTCAGGTCCCTACCCTAAGGTTAACAGATTAACTGACAATGCTAAAGTTTACAAAAGGATCCAGTTCAAAGTGATTACATAATCACAAACGTGTTAAAGGGCTACTCATACCATAATTGGTACAATGATATAATCAATATGAAGCCCACGCCCACGTGGTGTCGTGTTTCATACGTCGAAAGCCACGTTTGAATTAGATAACCAGTATTTTAACCAAAGACCACAAAAGCTAACTTTGAAAACTTGGACAAACCAAGGTCCACGTTCTCTCTCACGTGCTTTTTTCCTAAAAGTAAAAACTCCATTCTATTTAGCAAAACCAAAAAGAAAACGTTCTTTGTATTTTTATTCCCCACCCAAATCACTTTTTATTAACCATTTACAGAATTTTGTTACTTAGGTATATGTATAGGCATATAGGTATTTAATATAAATCGATATTGCCAATGACTATTTCACTAATGTATTTTAAAGAAAAAAAATTACGACCTATTTTAATAAGTGGATAAACACAAACACCTACCTTGCAGTTTTTTCGCCTCTACCTGAACCAATCATATTAAAAATTGGAACAACCTACACGGTTTTTCAGCGGCAAAATTTTTTACCTTGAAAAAGATTATTGTTACCTACCTGTGAAATAAAGTCTTATTGCTATGCCAACAAATTAACAATCATTGTCACTTTAATCTGTCAGCTGAAAGTTTTGGTTGAAAAGAAAACAGGGACAATCATTTAACTGTTATAAATGTTCTTTTAATTTTGTAAATCAATAAAATATTGTTGTTAAATAAATATATCTGTTTACCTACTTAAGTGTTATTTTTTTTTCGTGAAACAGTCTCGTCGAATACCATTGGACATGAAATTTTATAGACAACATTTTTCTCTTTTATTATTTCAGTTTGTTGCTTTTTGGCAATTTCGCTCGTGACACTTTATTCAAAACCACTTGACTGACGTCTCGTGGCTTTGTTAAAAATTTTATTCTCAAAATTTCCAAGCAACAAACTTTCATAACAATCGAAAAATTTGTATGATATTATATCTGACAAAAATACAAACCTATACACGTAAATTGCAAATAGTCCAGCACGCATGACACCAAAAATTATTCGATCCAAATTTTTTTACATAATCTTGTTTAATACATACTACTTATTATATAAATGCGCATTGCCGGGCGGCAACCCTGTCAGACATGTTTAAACAAAAGGAAAAATAAATATCTTTGCATGTTTTTTTTCATATTCTTTCATGAATTATGAACAAAAAATGTCTTTTGACATTTCCCTCTAAAATTATTATTTTAATGTTATGAAGTTTTTAAAATTGGGAAAATGACGATTTTGAGTAAATTCAGCTCACTGTAAATACAGGGTGTTGCAAAACTGAACATCAAAAATTTTACAGGTGATTCTTTGGCAAAAATAAGAAGTTTCTATGAATATATGTCTGGAAACGCTTCGTTTCAAAGAAATATAATTAAAATTTCGTCACTCTGTATCCCGGCATAAAAACGTTTCCTGATATATGTTAATAGGAACTTTCTTCTTGTTTTTGGCAAGAGAATCACCTGTTGCATTTACCATGTTGGGGGGCAAGCTGTTTCAATTAAACAAAATAAAAATGAGCATTTTTACATGTTTTATTTTTTTTATACTATTATTTGAATAATTACGAACAAAACGTGTCTTAAAACCTTTTACTCTAAAATGAATATTTTTTTTTAAAGTTGTGATTTTTTAAATTGGAAAAATGACGTAACTATGTAACTTCGATTTATTGCAAATATATTAAAATATTTGATCAATCGTGCAAAATAATTTTGTATATACTCCAAACTGTAAATAATGAAATTCAGAAATGCGAACAAACGGTGTTTTTCTTTTAACTGTTTTTAATTATAAATTAAGCACGCTCGTTAGTATCGCCCTGCCTAATGAAACCGTAAATGATTTATGGCTAACGGATACAAAATTTGCTAGCGACCAACTGTGTAAACAATTACAGCCCTCCAATTTTTGTTAGAAAGTGGTAAAATTAAGTTTATAAATTACAGGTTATTGAAGCTACAAATTTAGTTGAAATTCTATTCCGATGACTCGGCAGAGCGATACTAACCAGCGAACGTGTGTAATATATAATTAAAAAACAACAGTTAAAAGGAAAACATTGTTTATTCGCATTTCTGAATTTTATTATTTACGGTTAAGGTATAAAAACATTATTTTGCCTAATTAATAAATTTACTTAATATATTTCTGAGTTGGAGGTACTCAAAATCGTCATTTACTCTATTTAAAAAGAATCATAAAAATATTAATTTTAGAGTAAAAAGTCGTAAGTTATTTTGTGTTTGTAATTAGTAGTAATAGAAAGTAAAAGAATATTTAGAAAATTTGAAACATGCTAAAATGGCCATTTTTTCATTTGTTTGAAACATTTTGGTTTAAACAACATCTGACCAGGTTGACCCAACACGCCAAATGCAGCAGGTGATTTTTTGGCCAAAAAGAAGAAAAGTTCCTGTCAGCAAAGGTCCAGAAATGCTTTTCCGAGATCCAGGGTGATAAAATTTTAATTATAATTTTTTTCTTATATATTTTATCTATCGGAAACAAACCATTTCCGGACCTATGTATGTAAATAGGAATTTTTCTTCTTATTTTGACCAAAGAATCGCCAGTAAAATTGGGTGTGGCTTTAGTTATAGTGAGTTGGATTTACTTAAAATCGTCATTTTCCCAACTATAAAAAATTCACAAGGTTAAGGCTTAGTTAGCAGTTTAGCGCGGCTCGGTGATGCGAGACACGGCATCGCAGTGAAAACATGACGTGAATTATGCGAATCGCTCGTACTGATAGCAATTTGTTAATTTTTTAATTTTGTGGAAAAAGAAAAAAACATTATTTGAAATTGTAAACATCTACAAAAGTTTCGTCGCAAAATTTTTACGTTTAAATTTAAATTACGATCTTCTAGTTGATCAGCTAGATTTTGACAGGGTTTTGTCCTGTCATTGTTAATAAATCGTCATTAAAAACTTACGAGTTATTCTAATATTTTAGCGATTTGATTGGTTTCCAAATGATTGTCATCTTGGAACGTGTTGCTGGAATAAATTTAGATCTATTATTGTGGAAAGTACCATTGCGCCCAAAAAAAACTAGGACAACAAAATTGTAATACTGGGACAGCTGAGTTGTAGCTCCCAGACTTTAAGGAGGTACTCTGAAGGTGTAAATATTAACACCTTACCCTGTAGAAAGTAACCTTGGTTACAAGATTGTTACCTTTTGTACTTTGCGATACGAGGTGAAATCAAAAGTATGTTTTTATTTTGTCCGAATTTTATGGTTGATATAGATAAAACATATAGATATAGGAACCCCAAAGTTATAATTTTGGATTATAATTTTTTTTTCAATTAATCAAAACAACATATTTTAAGCGTATTTGGTCATTGCACCATTTTAAATGATAACATCTTGCAACCTTCGCGGCATACTTAAAACTAAGTTTCTCGTAGTATTTACGTTGATTTCATCCCAAGCTTGGTTTATTCTTTCGCGGAGTTCATATTGATTTCCTGGCTGGAAATTATGCTTATTTATAGCCTTTATCATTAAACCCCAAACGTTTTCGATCGGGGCTCCTCGAAGGCCATTGTAAAACGCGAATATTATTTTCCTCGATGAAATTTTGAGTAAAACGGGATTTGTGTATCGGAGCATTATCGTGCTGGAATATATAATCTTGGTCATAAACTGCGCCAACCGAAGGTATCATTACTTGGTGGAGAATATCGCAGTATAGCGATGCCGTAAGTCTCCCCTCCACGATCTGACAGGCTCCTGGACCCCTAGCACTAATACAAGCCCAAACGTTTACAGAGAAACGTCCACTTCTATTAGTTTTGTGAGTACATCTCTCATCATATCGCGCACCAGATGGCCTATAAACACGGAATCTCCCATTATTACAAGACTGAAATGTTTTTTCGTCTGAAAATACCACTGTTTCCCACAAATTATTCTGGTTGAGGTATTCATGGGCAAAATCTAACCTGATTTGTTTGTTTCTGTCCGTTAAAAATATTTTATTAGCGGCACATCGATTCCTTATATCAGAATTGCGAATTCTCCTCCGAGCCGTATTAACTGACCCTGGGAAATTGGTATCTTCTTTGGCCTTTATGGCGGTTTCAAAGGGGTGATCTCTTAAAAAATCAACTAATTTTCTGTCTTGATCTTGCGTCGAAAGTTTGAGGCGACCAGAACCTGCTTTTCTAATAATAGCTCCATGCTCTGCAATTTTTCGCTTTGCAAAGAACACGGTATTTTTGTCGACTACTTCATCTGCTATGTTTCTTATACTGACACCGTCTCGCAATCGACTGTAGATAATTGATTTTTGCTGGGGGGTTACCTGAGGCATATTTAGGAAGTAAATGTAAAGTCAATTAAACACGTTGCACGAGTCTAGAGCTGGCGGAAAAATGCGGACAAAAACTTACAATGTTGTCATAATTATTTATAGAAATTTAAATAAAATAATTGTAAACAGTTTTTCATTTTAATTTATCTTATAATATAGGTAAATTTATCTCATTGAAATTTGTATACCAATTAGATTTTTAACTTTTCAATAAAAAATAAAGCAATCGTAAACAAAACAACGTTTCAATCAGCGTAAGGCACCAGGCCTAATATTTTTAAAAATCTTAGTTAACCCTTGCTTCTGTTAAATCTGGCAACGGCCTTGCATTCGACCAATCCAAGACACCGACTAAAAGTAACGTTCGTGTGATGAATATTCTGTCTCCTTTCATTATACATGTTTTCTTTGTCCCATTTAAGTGTAACATACATCTGAAGGTTTAACGGGCGACTGGCAGTGGCGGAGAAGCAGTTGATTGAAATTTGTTGTTTATTGTTGTGATTTTTATTAAAATGAATGAGTACACGCGGGGGAAAACCTTGCATAGCCAAGCCCGGGAAGTAATTGGCCATGTTTATAGGGTGTGCAATGAAGAAGCTACAAATAATCAATTTAAATTGCCACTAAAACAAAAAGTTGAACGAACCGCCTCATATACGGGAGTAAGCGTAAATTCGGTAAAAAGAATTCGGAGAGATGAGGAGCGACGGAGAGAGCACCCGGAGCAACCACTATCATCTCCTGGGAAAAAAGGCCTCGTCTTTCTATCAACAACAAGATCGACGACGCCGATTTTGGCATAATTAGGCGCACTATTGAAAAATTTTATTTGGAACTGAAAGTTGTCCCCACAATGAGGAAACTTCTACAAAAATTAAGAGAGGGCATGGACTTTCCTTATAGCAAAGACACGTTAAGGCGGCTATTGAAAGCAAACGGCTTTTATTTTCGCAAATGTCAAAATAAAAGAACAATATTGATGGAAAGGCCCAACATATTGCATTGGCGACATAAGTATTTAAGAGAAATTTAAAAATATAGAGAAGAAATGAATATCATATATATGGACGAAACGTGGGTGGACAATTAGTGGAGTAGATGTTGTCCCCACAATGAGGAAACTTCTACAAAAATTAAGAGAGGGCATGGACTTTCCTTATAGCAAAGACACGTTAAGGCGGCTATTGAAAGCAAACGGCTTTTATTTTCGCAAATGTCAAAATAAAAGAACAATATTGATGGAAAGGCCCAACATATTGCATTGGCGACATAAGTATTTAAGAGAAATTTAAAAATATAGAGAAGAAATGAATATCATATATATGGACGAAACGTGGGTGGACAATTAGTGGAGTAGATCTATGCAAAAAATATGTGGATGGGTGGAACTAATTCCCACAAAGACGGGGATTGAATTTTTTAGTTCGTTATTGGTATCTTTTTGACATACTAAAAGTCTAGAAAAATGAGAGTGTGCAAAATGCGTTTTTTGGCCACCATCCTGAATTTTTTCAAAAAAATCATAAAAAATCGTGTGTGGTATCAAATTACGTAAAATTGTATGCTGAGAAAGTTTATGATACTGCTTTTAAAAAATACAAGTTAATAAAAAAAATGGTGGGCGAAAAACTGAAAGCTTATGCAGTGTGTAAAAATCCTATTTTTATTAATCAAAATGCGTTTTATAATACAAAAGTTAAATCTAATAGTCTTCTTTAGTTTTTTTCTAAAACACTTTCTTTCAAGGCACTATTTGTGCAATCTCTACCAGAACAGTTACAACATAGCTCAGTTCATTCCACACCATACTGTCGACATGTACATCTACCACTACCACATGGCTCATTTGTATCCGTTTTGCAGGTGCAGCGGATCGTGTTTAGTAATAACTCTGGTGCAGAACTCATTTCACATGTTATGGGCTGTAGTCTCCTACTTTTTTCCAGCCCCAATCTTCAGGGTTGGCAATATTGGAGTTCATAGTTTTCCAACAAAGACATTGTAAATGTACACGGAGAAGATGATGATACGACTCGATACGCAATACATAGAACGTCATTGCATCTTCAGTAGGTGGCGAACAGCAGCATCTTCAGTAGGTGGCAATCTTGCAATATTGAATTCACTCTTGGCAGTTGTGATTTTTTTCAAGTAGAGATTATATCGTAGTAGGTTCAGAGTCTGTCTTTGGATTTCCACCGTACAATGATATCAATGCTTTGGTGCCAATGTCTGTAAGTTCCTTTCTATTTGCATTTTCTGATCCAAACAGAGTAGCGCAAATGCTAAATCCCTCACATTTCCAAAAATGTCGATATGCTGCCGATTTACTGAAAGAGTCTACTTTCTATTCTTCCTTCTGCAGAAATATCAGCAGCATTAAGCCGGTTTTTCAAACGCAGGACCTTCCTCCCTGACAATAAATTCGACTTTTCACCAAGTGGTTTTTGCATTTGCACATTATAATTCCCATTCCATGGAAAGTGTTGTGACCGTCAGTGGTAGCAATGTTGTGGTCCACATTATCGACTATCCACTGACAGAAATGACCTGGTGGAACTTCAAATTTTGGTGTCCTGTCCATTATTGCAGACTGCAAATACTTTTGTACACAAAGTCTGTGAAGCTCATCTACAAGTAAACGAGAACCAAAATCTCGATGAAGCTGCGCACCAACACCTAGGAGGATTGGACTTATAAGTGATCTTGGTTTTGAAGCTTGCACCAAAGCCTGTCCAATGGAAATCTTCTTTAAATCACTGCTTTAGTACCAATGATGATATCCAAAGAATGTTGCAAAACAGATGGCGAGTACTTTTTATATTCCTGTTCAGATGCAATTTCTGATGACGAGGAATAGTGCTCCATTGTACTCGACAATAGTCTGATGTCTGTTTTGATCAGTTTTGCTGCTGCTTCAATTAGACGATATTTTTCTATTTCAGGGTCTTCTAATTTCTTTTGTTTCTGGTAATCTAAGAGACTATCAGCCACCGTTTGACCCATAGTTACCATATTAAGCACCTTTTTTGGAAACGATGATGTTACCAAAAAATGTTCTTTAAGCTTTTGCAGTATGTGGCGTTGACTATATGGTTCATTACCAACTGGTAGGAAGTCTTTCATTTTCGTAACCAGTTGCTGGACAGAAACCGGCTCATCATTTCTTTGAAACCACCTACATACTTCCAAAAAAGCATCATGCTTTTCTTTCTCCGCAGGACGACCAAGAGGCTTGCAACGTAATTGAATTTAAATATTTTTACACACTGCATAAGCTTTCGGCCAATATTTTGTTATTAATTTTTATTTTTTGAAAGCAATATCATAAACTTCTTCAGCATACAATTTTACGTAATTTGATACCACACACGATTTTTTATGATTTTTTTGAAAAAATTCAAGATGGCGACCAAAAAACGCATTTTGCACACTCACATTTTTCTAGACTTTTAGTATGTCAAAAAGATGCCACTAACGAACTAAAAAATTCAATCCCCGTCTTTGTGGGAAATAGTTCCACCCTAAACCTATATATCTACTGTACTAAATGACCTAACATTTAAGAAACGTTGGCAAAGTGACGAAGTATTTGGTATAGTCAACAACATAAGCTCGACAGGTAGATATTGCTATCGCATATCATTTTTTATGACCTGCAGTTTGATATTTAGTTTTTAGGGCAAATTAAAGTGTGCGTGTGCCAAACTTACCGAAATACACTTAAACGTCATAAAATGATGGATTGGTGTCCGAATTTTATCTGTCGTAACTATACTTATAGCGGGTTGCTCAAAGCAATTGAACCAATAACCGGGAACTTTGATTGTAACAAAACATATAACATTGACGTTGACAAATACAATAGTTGTATCTATGGCCGGGACGTTCAGAATTATTCTGAACCTCCATTAAACTTATTACGTGATTAAATTTTTTATGCAACCCAACATAAGTCTTTTGAATTAAGGAATTCTTATGTTTCGGCAATCACCAATACTTGAAATCTCTACTGAAATAGTAAAATTTTGCTTAAATTTAAAATATCGGGTACTGTAACTTACAGTTTGAGAAAGTTTCGAATTAATTTCACCGAAATTTGTGTGTGTGTGTTCTATTACAATAGCCAGTATAACTGATATTGTTTCTTTATTGATGCAAAATATTTCTTGTTGTAATCATATACATTCCTTTGTTTTTTAATATGATGGTACAAACCTTTCTACACAAATACTTTGATTTATTTCTTATCTAATTAACTTAATATTATATAGAACTGAAACTGAGTATTACGCACGCCTATGCCTCCAGAGCTAAAACGCCACTTTTTACGTCTTTTACCCCCTTGCCACCTCAGGCGTTGTAGCTCTAGACTCGTGCACCGGTCTTTATTTAAATAAATCAAACTGACAACTGTCACATGATTAGAGTTTAACAAATGGGGGTAATTCCAGAGACGGCTTCTAACCTAGTTGGAAATAAAATTAGGATTCGATTTGAAAATAAAATACAAATATTTATTTACCCACATTGTGTTATTTGAAAGTGCGAGATACGAAAATATCATACAGGGTGTCTGAAAAGTCTTAGCATGGGCAAATATCTTTACTATTAATAAAGATAGCAACATCAAATTTTAGTTGTACCTTATTGGTTAGTAAATCTACTTTTTTACGTAATTTGACTCTTTCAACCCCCTTGGGGGGTTACGCTAGCGAGTTGAGGTCCAAAATTTTGGATGCAAACCTATGCCGTGTGGCCTCTTCGTTTAAAAGTCTTCAAAAAAGAAACATTGTTTTAGTATTTATTTATTATTGTAATTCATTTTTAAATGGCAAGCCTATAAAAAGTATAACTCGTAAATCGTATAATCGGGCGGGGCACAAGTCGACCATTAGTCGGCCACTTGTGCCAAACAGTACAAGTCGGCGCTGCTATTTTTTGTTTTGTAGGGCACTTTTTTCTAACTTTTTTCCAACTTTACTTCTTCATTTGTCGTTTTTATATGTTTTGTTTTTTGACATCTGCGCAGTAGACCAAAATGCGTACTACGCGCAAACCGAGCGTGCTAGACATGCGCACGGAATTTCAGGAGTTGGACTTTGGTGTCTACATTTGAACCCATTCATTTTTCAGAATATATATATCTCCAGTAGTTAAGGTACCACTACGTATTTAACTTTATAACTTTGTTCCCAAGTTTTTTTCGACTTTATTTTTCATTTTTTGCCATGTGCGCAGTAGACCAAAATGCGTACCACGCGCAAACCGAGCGTGCTAGACATGCGCACGGAATTTCAGGAGATGGACTTTGGTGTCTACATTTGAACCCATTCACTTTTAAGAATATATCTCCAGTAGTTAATGTACCACTGCGAATTGAGACAACAAAGTACATCCCCTGAAATTTCGTGCGAATGTCTAGCCCTCTTGGTTTGCGCGTGGTATGCATTTTGATCAATGGTAAAACTTTTTCCCCAAGTTTTTTTCGACTGTATTTTTCGTTATTTGCCACCGCGCAGATAGCAAAAAAAGAAAAATAAAATCGAAAAAACTTGGGAAAAACGTTATAAAGTTAAATACGCAGTGGTACCTTAACTACTGGAGATAGATTCTTAAAAGTGAATGGGTTCAAATGTAGACACCAAAGTCCATCTCCTGAAATTCCGTGCGCATGTCTAGCACGCTCGGTTTGCGCGTGGTACGCGTTTTGGTCTACTGCGCACATGGCACGAAATTGAAAACTAAAGTCGAAAAAAACTTGGGAAAAAAGTTATAAAGTTAAATACGTAGTGGTACCTTTCCTGGAGATATATTCTGAAAAGTGAATGGGTTCAACTGTAGACACCAAAGTCCATCTCCTAAAAGTCCGTGCGCATGTCCAGCACGCTCGGTTTGCGCGTGGTACGTATTTTGGTCTACTGCGCACATGGCAAAAAACGAAAAATAAAGTCGAAAAAACCTTGGGAAAAAGTTATACAGTTAACTACGTAGTGGTACCTTAACTATTGGGGATATATTCTTACAAGTGAATAGGTTCGAATGTAGACACCCAAGTACATCTCCTGAACTTGCATACGCATGTCTAGCACGCTCGGTTTGCGCGTGGTACGCATTTTGGTCTACTGCGCAGATGTCAAAAAACAAAACATATAACAACGACAAATGAAGAAGTAAAGTTGGAGAAAAGTTAGAAAAAAGTGCCCCACAAAACAAAAAATAGCAGCGCCGACTTGTGCTGTATGGCACAAGAGGTCGACTAATGGTCGACTTTTGCCCCGACCGATTATACGATTTACGAGTTATAATTTTTATAGGCTTGCCATTTAAAAATGAATTACAATAATAAATAAATACTAAAATACTAAAACAATGTTTCTTTTTTGAAGATTTTTAAACGAAGAGGCCACACGGCATAAGTTTGCATTCAAAATTTTCGACCTCAACTCGCTAGCGTAACCCCCCAAGGGGGTTGAAAGAGTCAAATTACGTAAAAAAGTAGATTTACTAACCAATAAGGTACAACTAAAATTTGGTGTCGCTATCTTTATTAATAGTAAAGATATTTGCCCATGCTAGGACTTTTCAGACACCCTGTATGATATTTTCGTATCTCGCACTTTCAAATAACACAATGTGGGTAAATAAATATTTGTATTTTATTTTCAAATCGACTCCTAATTTTATTTCCAACTAGGTTAGAAGCCGTCTCTGGAATTACCCCCATTTGTCAAACTTTAACCTGTATGATGTTCAACCTAAGGTAATACGTAATAGTCTAGGAGATCACAGTAAATTTCAGCAAATTTTGTTGTCCTAGTTTTTTTTGGGCGCAATGGTACGTACTAAAATTGCCCTTCCCTTTATAAATTTGCAAAAACCTCTGAAAGAAATTTACAGTATGAAACTTAGTTGTCTTATTCAGATTATTCTTACACTTGTCAGTTTAAAATTTTGGTTGTCAAATTAGACCGATGTATCATCTAATCTAATAAATTGTTAATTTAAGGGAAAAAAGAAAAATGTATAAAAAAATTACACTTTGAAGAAAACTATCCTAAAAATTTGAGAGGAAATCGTCACAAAAAAAAATGTAAAAGTATATTGAAATTGTGCATTGAAGCATACTAAATAAGCCTCAAAAATATTAATTTTTGAGTGAAAAGTCAAAAGAAATATTTGTTCGTAAATCATCAAAAAAATGGAAAAAATTTAAAACATGTTTATTTTTTCTTTTTGTTTAAATAATTTCGGTTTAAACAATATCTGGGTTTAATGCATTTTATAATAAATAGTACCTATGTATTTAACAATATTATGTAAAAAAAATTCCGGCCGAACAATTTTCGGATTCGCAGCAAGTTTTAGTTGTTATTTGGATAGGCGCTGACGTATAGTAACTCAATTTGTACTTTAAAATTTAGGATAATTCATGGGACGCGAAGTATAATTTTTTGTTTTAGTGAAACATACACGTAAACAACACCCTGTAGAAAGTGGCATTTTCTTGTGTTTTTTTACAAACTCTGTATATAGTATGTAAATTATGTCAAGCTAGTTAGACTATATAATTTTTGGGCACACACAAACGACAACGAATAACCTATTTTTTAATGTCTCGCGTGATTCTCCCTAGTACAGCAACTCATCAGCAGTGGATTAAAGATAGAAACTGGAGTACCTACGATATAACTGGAAACTAGTTATACGGTGAGGCTTGGGATATAATATTTTTGCCTGCTTAAGAAGCACACATTAACCGACATATTGAGACTGAAAACATAAATTACACCTGTAGCCGTTAAAAGATTTTTTCGGATTTGAAAGGGATATTTACTGTCTAGCGAACATTTGAAAGCGCTGCTTATAATAAATACATTGTGAATAAAATGCAAAAATAAAACAATGATGTAAGCTATTTTAGGACTATAATTATGGATATTCATTCACATTTCTAAACTATAACTGTCACCACTATAAATTACTAAGCCGATTCTGTCTTTTTATCGGGACTACAAAATTTCTGAGACTCTACTGATGATAAATAAGAAACAAAATAAAATATTAGATAACGTGGTACGAATCTGATGCAAGAAATTACAAAATACTCGTAGAATTTCAATATAACCTATGGCAGGGGTGGCCAACCGGTCGATCGCCATCGACTGGTCGATCGCGGCTATTAGTTGAGTCGATCGTGGCAAGGCAAAAAATATAAATACGTAGAACAGACTGTTGTGTACTGAACTATGCTATTTCATTTAAGATTTCAAGAAGTATGTAATTTGTAGATCGCACAGGGTGTCGTCAGTGAACAGTAGATCTTGGGTCTAACCAAGTTGGCCACCCCTGGCCTATGGTATTCCTAAAACGAAAAACAAATAGTTCAAAAATATTCTGTCCTAGCAAAAATGCACATACAATGGTAAATACCTAAATGCACTTTATACAATTTAGCTAAAACAAAATGAACATGGAATTTGTTTAACAAGCACTTAAAAGAGTGTGTGTATAACTAATAGGTACCCTACTAAGTTATTTATTGATATTTATTTTTCAGCAGTTACGCAAACGCCATAATAAGAATCGATAACTGTAAATAAAATCTAAATATTCTGTCAAGAACTTTAAATATCCTTTTATTGTTTATTTATGTAAATCCTAGCTGACGATATTAAAACCATTTATTTTAATTAGCATGCAAACAATTAAGGACCATTTATCTCCTTGGAAAAAAATTATGAAACAACATCTAAAAAACTAAGCTTCTTTTAACACATGCATATAATAGCACGGTTTTTCTGTCAATATTTAACAGCTAATGCGATTGAACTTCAATTTTTAACAAAGGTTGTTACAGGAACAACAGAAAGCTAGTGTAACGGCAAATACTTAAATAGTACGTGTTAATTATATATAAAGCTTGTTTTAGTGATCTTTGCAAACCGTATAAAGAAACCTTTACAAGTGGGGTTTACTGTTTTTACATATTTCTGATTTTGACTTAATTCCTATGTTTACAAAAGCATGTCTGTAGATACATACTTTTGTAAACATACGAATTAAGTCAAAATCAGAAACATGTAAAAACATTAAAATTAATAATTGTCAGGGTAGATCGGATTAACAAAAAAAAAGATATTTAAACTTCAAATTACTGCTGGTACAAGTAAATTTTACAATAGTATCAGCTCTTAAAGCAAAGATGAGGACAATAAACCAGTAATTTCTAAGTACCTTTGTTGAAGTGAGAATTATGATGCGCATTTTCGAGAACCTAATGAAACACAAGACTGATGTTTTAATTCTAATACAAACAAGAAGTATCATGTTGTTGGCGTTTTGAAGTGGGCAAATTATGTACTTAACTGTTTACATATTCATGTTCGGCCGATTGAGAAATGACATTAAGGATTTAAACAACGCCGTAATCTGGCTTATGTCGTGTCGATGTATACAGAACGGTATTACTACCAAAAATTTTTGGGTTTTCACTGCATTTAAGTTGTAGCATAATAACTATTTTAATTCATCCACTTGCGACAGTTGGGCGCCCCACACATGCAAGAAATTTTATTTTGATCATCTTCAATATCAAATTTATAGTCGTACGCCAACTGAAAAACAAAAATAGAACAAATAAAAAATATGAAATAGAATGACGTTAAACCTATATATTTAAAACATTCTAATATATACAGGGTGTCCGGATAAGGATCGACAATGGTAAGGCCTAGAGGTTTAGGAAAAAAATCCTTGTAAGGAAAGTTAGCAAGAGAAATGGCTGGAAATTATTTTGAAGTTCGTAACTCGACCGCTAAGAGGCGTAACTGCTACGAAGAAACATGAAATTCATGTTATCTCGAAAAATTGGGTGATGAGTTATAACTTTGAAAACATCATTTAAGAGCTTGGGTAATGCCGCATAATTTTGCTTTGCGACATTTTTTCGTACCTGTTATAATAAGGGAGGGGGAGGCCAATGCATTTTCCAATATTTATATTCTAATATCTCCCGAACCATTTAACCGATTTGAGATTTTTTGTCTCGTTTGAAAGAACATTTTATGGTCTTTTAAAAGATATTTTTTGTTGGACCGTTTAGTTTCAAACAAATAAACTAGAGGGCGTTCTCTGCAGCAATTACACATTTTTGTTATTTTTGGAATAAAATTAAATGGAACGGTACTATTTATTTGACTGGTCGTTAGGCGGCTTAAAATTACCTAAATTTTAGTGAAAACGGCATTGCGATATCTCCATCTTCTCGATTTATACGAGAAAATGTTAAAAATTTGAATATCGCAATCGGATCAAGTTACCTTAGCGGGAAAAACAAATCGTATAACCATAGTAAACGACGTAATTTTAATCACAAAAAATCAGTAATGACAATAAAATAAGAGAAGCACAAAAATCTTAGAATTGCCCAAACAAAGTCTAGCCAGAAATAGCTCACTAATTTTCAAAATGCCTTACATCGTTTTCGATGCATTTATTTAATCTATTTTCAGTAGAAAAAACCGCTGCCTCAATTTCAGCCCTGGACAAGCTTCTAATGGCAATTCGTATTCTTTCCATCATATTTTCCCTAGTTGTTGGTTTTTCGTGGAAAACCAGATCTTTCAGTCTACCCCATAGATAGAAATCTAAACAAGTAAGATCCGGCGGATCAGGGAAATAGACTTCCTCTTCCAATAACACGATTTGAATATTGCTCATCTAAATGCTGACGTACGATTCGGTCATAATGAGCCGGATAACCATCAAGCTGGAACCACATGTTCCTTCTTATTTCCAAGGAGACGTCTTCTAAAAGTGGTTGAAGAGAAACGTTTCAAAATTCCAAGAACCTTGCTCCGTTAAGGGTTTGGTCAAAGAAATGTGGTCTTATAATTTTTCATTCCGCACCATACGTTCAAACTCCAGCGATTTTGATGTTCTACTTGCCGCATCCAATGTGGGTTTTGCTCGGACCAATAATGCATATTGTGCAAATTCACACCCCCTGTGCTACTGAAAGTGCCTTCGTCCGTCCATAATATGCGCGACAGGAAATTTCGATTTTCCCGAATCATATTTAGGAGTCAGTGACAATGGTTTAGTCTCTGATCATAATCAGTATCATTTAACGCCTGATGTAAAACAATGTGGTAGGGATGCATTTTATTTTTTTGAAGAATCTCGTGGATAATTGTTTTTGTAACTCCCAAGTCGTCGGAAATTTTTCTGGTGCTTAAGGTGGGATCGTATTGCACATAGGCCAAAACGTTAATAATATTTTTCTCGGTGCGTGTTCTACGAACTCTTACTGGTGGTTGAATGGGCTGCACGTTGCCAGTTTCTCGTAATCGCCTAGCCAGTCTTGAAAACACTTCCCGAGAAAAATGTCTCCTTTCTGGAAATTGCATTGCATAGGTATTGTCTCGACGCAATTACAGCCTTTTCGAAACACTGGAAGTAAATTCACAACATATCATACGCTTCCGCGTTAGTAAAAGACATATTTTTTTCAAAATATCGATTAAAAAGTAAATCCAACTCACAGAAACTCTGTAAACTAACTTTCGACTATTATCAAATCCGTGATCTTTTCAATTTAGCAGTTGCCATGACAATACGATTTGTTTTTCCCGCCAAGGGAACTTGATCTGATTGCGATATTCAAATTTTTAACATTTTCTCGTATAAATCGAGAACGGATGGAGATATCGCAATGCTGTTTTCACTCAAATTTAGGTAATTTTAAGCCGCCTAATGAGCAGTCAAATAAATAGTACCGTTCCATTTAATTTTTTTCCAAAAATAACAAAAATGTGTAATTACTGCAGAAAACGCCCTCTAGTTAATTTGTTTGAAACTAAACGGTCCAACAAAAAATATATTTTAAAAGACCATAAAATGTTCTTTCAAACGAGACAAAAAATACTCAAATCGGTTAAACGGTTCGGGAGATATTAGAATATCAATATTGGAAAATGCATTGACCTCCCCTTCCCTTATTATAACAGGTACGAAAAAATGTCGCAAAGCAAAATTATGCGGCATTACACAAGCTCTTAAATGATGTTTTCAAAGTTATAACTCATCACCCAATTTTTCGAGATAACATGAATTTCATGTTTCTTCGTAGCAGTTACGCCCTCTAGCGGTCGAGTTACGAACTTCAAAATAATTTCCAGCCATTTCTCTTGCTAACTTTCCTCATAAGGATTTTTTTCCTAAACCTCTAGGCCTTACCATTGTCGAGATACAGCCACTCCGTATCCTTATCCGGACACCCTGTATATATATATATATATATATATATATATATATATATATATATATATATATAAATTGAAGGAAAAATAATGACTAGCGGACTGAAAGACAGTGAGTTATGTTTTTGCATCGAAGTACGGGGAGTCCAAGACCTAATGGACAACCCCGGGCCGGCAGACGGTAAGCTTTCAACCTTATTGGGGATCATCAGACCGACGTAGCCTTTTTGCAGCTTCCCCAACAGCCGCTCCGCCTATTCAAGTATATTGTTTTGAACAACGGTATCGAACACACGAGAGCGCCATCTATAGGAAACCACTTCAATGCAAGAACAGATCTCACTCGAGTAAACTGCTACTGAAATGTAGGTAGCTAGTAGAAAAACACTACAGGAGTATGACACCCGGTATCGGAATCGATTTTTGAGCATCACCCCAGGTCGCCACAGTTTTGTGGATACACTAAAGATCGCACACACAAACCCACCGGGAAGCCGTGCAATTCCGCTTATAATGCCAAGCATAATAGAAAATATAAAAAGTTTTAACGCCCGTCGCAGTAATAAATTGAAGGAAAAATAATGGCTAGCGGACTGAAAGACAGTGAGTTATGTACTCATATAACTATACAGGATGATTCAAAAGTACTTTGACAAACTTCAGGAGGTGATTGCTGGGATTATTTTAAGGCGAAAAGTTCATATAAACAATGGTCCTTGGCGGCTTCGTTACGGAGATACAGGGTGTTGAAAAATTAGATGCCGCCATCTTGTGTGTGGGTGGACATTTCCAACAATTTATTTAAGGCAATTTTATAACTGTTACTTAGTTATTTAAATAAACAGTTGTTATTTTAATAATCTCTGAATGTTTGATCAATTCAAAATAAATGATTTTGATCAATTTAAAATAATTTTTTTAATACATTTGTATAGCCGAATAAAATAATGATTTACCTTTAAACCGTTCCCCGTATGAAAAAAACGCAAGAGACGTTTTTTGTTGCAAATAAAGCAAGGACTCACAAAATGACACTCACAATGGTTAAAATAAAATAAGTCAGTGGCGTGGCATAGTTTTCACAAAAAATGTTATATGAAAGTTTCGTGCCGACGCCATTGGATAAATTAAAGTACGCGATATACTTTTAAAATGAGTGTCCTTAGGTGCTTATCTCATCCGCCGAATTTCATAACACAAGCTCAAAACGTTTAGAAGCTACTTAAAAATTCTTATTTTTTTTTAATTTTTCAACACCCTGTATCTCCGTAACGAAGCCGCCAAGGACCATTGTTTATATGAACTGTTCACCTTAAAATAATGCCAGCAATCACCTCCTGAAGTTTGTCAAAGTACTTTTGAATCACCCTGTATATATATATATATATATATATATATATATATATATATATATATATATATACAGGGTGTTATGTAAATCACTGCATATATCAAAACCAGTAAATCCTGATATGAATTCAGATTAAATAAAAATATTCATAAATGGCGCTACACGATAAAAAAAAGGTTGATATAGCCCTCAATTTTTTTTTAGTAACAGCGCACCACTGGCCATAAATACATGGCCAAATAAAAAACAGCGAGAAACGTCAGTTACAGAAAAAAACTTTTGTTTTGACGTCAGACGTTGCCAAGTCTTTCTCTCCCATGTAACAGGTTTAAAAAAATAATATTTTTATTATCTTTAAATAAAGAAATCCTATTACTTAACTCTTTCAAAACACTCAATTTCAGAGTTAAAATACTACAATACAAAAATCCAGAGAACAGCTGTTCAAACCAAGATTACAATAATAATTTTCAACTAAGCCGACCAGAAATTTTTAGAGGAAAAAAGCAAAATTAGCTTCAAACAAAAAAATTCTAATAGCGCAATAAAAACTAGCAACAGTTTAACAAAAATATCTCAACAGTTTAACAAAAATTTCTCAGAAGAATTGTATGAAGCTAACGTATACAAAAAAGTGACGAAAAACTAACTTTTGTACTTTTCAGTAACTAAAACTAACCAAAACCTAAACAAAAAAGAGATTAGGTTGACAAATTATCACCCTTATTAATCCGCTTCTCAACATTTTGACACAGATCAAAGGATAATATCTATTCTTATCAGATTAATATCACTCTCGCTACATTTCATTACAGTTAAAAAAGTAATAAACACTAAAATCACAATAAAAGCATTGTAAAGAAATAAACATCATAATATGCCACGAAAAATACTGCCTTTTTTAAACTGGTGAAATGATATTACTAACTTAAAATTACTATAACTAACTCAAGACGCTAGATTTCAAAAAGTTAAAATACCTACAATAATCCAGGGATCAGCTGTTCAAACGAAAACTACCACCAAACTAAACATCCAGAAATGTGTTTGGCAAACTTAATATTCCACAACACTCAGCGCATACGATAATCTATTAAATAGCACTGTAATAAATAATTAAATGTGTTAGGATTATTTAATCAACACGGCAAAGTATAAAACTTTGTTTTAGCGAGCAGAATAAAATATTCCAACAATGACCACAACTTGCTGAAAACGTTGAAAATACTACTCTAAGAAAATAAAAGGGTAAAAAGATACTACTGTACTTAAAACTATATTCTTAATAAAAACAGAGGTGAGGATATTGTAAAGCAAGACCTACACGATCAGTATTACTGTCAGTATGAAAAAATATTGTCAGTAATATTGATCGTGTACGGAGTATAGAATGATGAAATAAAGTAAAGTATTGCAGATTATCCGAATATTTTAATATTTTTATAATACTGACAGTATTGCTGTTGTGTGAAATACCGACAGTAATAATGATCGTGTAGGGCTTGCCTTAACGAGGATATTACAATATGCAACCCATCATACATATAGGTGTATAAGTGGTTGCATATGACGTAGAGCATCATATTAGCTAGTAATAAAAGTATTTCAAATAAAGATATTTCAACAAAATTTGATACTAAAACTTTTTCAGTGTTACGTTTTATATGTATTTTATATTTTCACTGCCCCGTAAGAGATTTTACAGCTTATTATTAGAAAAAACGCTATCTAAAGTATAAATTCTCAGGATTTCAAAAACGCCGCCGCTATAACTTATGACCAATAAGGATGCGGTTAATTCTAAAAGGTCTCTCGTCCTCCTATGTTGCCGATTCGGCGCAAAACGATTAGTGCTGATTGCATTATTTAAAAAAATATATTATAAAACGAGAGCTTTTTCTCATTTTTAATATAATAAAATGGTACGTGTGTATTTTTTTACATCGATATTCACGTGGCACGGTCAATGCTGTATTTCTTCTGCACTGCTTCTATAATTTGGCAACTGCGTTGGATAATAATTTGTCTGAGGTGACGCTATCCACTAAATAGTATTTTTGCATCTAGAAAATTAAAATGTTCTTTGTGCAGCCAGTTCGTATAAGTTTTAGATAGAGATTTTAATCGATTTCTAATCTGTTTCTTAATCCAAGATTCCGAGATGCTTAGCTTACGGATATCGTTTTGCGGGGTACGATAAAGGAAATAGTGTATAGTAAGTATGCTAATTGAAAAAGTGAATTAACTGCGAAATCGTGTTGAATGGAGAACAACTTTCAACGGGTTGGGGCCCCCAGAATACCTTAGTGTCTGGGACAATAATGAGGACAATATGCTACGAATCATGCTTGTTTGGGAGCAAATTAGAGACATTTTCAATACATTCCCTGCTAGATAAGTATCATTTTTTGCAACTTTTTATTAGTTTTACTTATTGATATTTAAATTATGTTAGGCAACTACTGGTTAAAACTAAGGCTGCGGACAGAAAGGAGTGGTTTCCCAGTGGCCTTCTTAAAATTTTTTTTTTGGTTTTTTCTTCGAAAAAGGTTTAAATTTGTTTTACCTTTGTCTTAAATTACGGGTAATAACAGAAAATAAATTATTCTAGATTCATAATATGTCTGGCAACGTTTCAACAAATTCAATTGTTTTTAATTTTTCGCGCGCAAATTTCCGTCAAGCGCCGTGTGTATGCTCAGCCAGGTGCGGCGAATATCGACGGATTTTAGGGTATTTTTGAAAATTTTAAAAATGTTCGATTTAAGAAAAAAAAGTTTTGGGTATGTCTGTAGGCTACCCCCTAAGTCACCCATACCAATATATGCAGTGAATTTCCTGGGATAGTCTACAGACATATCCAATATTTTTTTTTCTTAAATCGAACATTTTAAAAATTTTCAAAAATACCCTAAAACCCGACCATATTCGACGCACCTGGCTGAGCGAACACATGGCCCGACATAGCTCTTGACAGAGAAATGCGCGCGAAAATCTTAAAACAATTGAATTTGTTGTAACGTTGCCAGACATATAAATTTTTAAGAGAATTTATCTTCTGTTTTTAAGCGTAATTTAAGACAAAGAAAAAACCTTTTCCTCAGAAAAAAACCTGTTCCTCAGAAAAAAACAAAAAAAAATAGTAAAAAGGCACTGCGAAATCAATCCTTTTTCTAGTAGCCTCAGTTTTAATTAATATTTATGACACCTTATATTAGGTTATAAATAAGATAAGCGTTATTCCTACTAGCTTAAATAAACTTTCTGCTAAGAAAAAGTTAAGGGGGCAGACCTAGATAGAATTTTGAAAAAATCGATTTCTTTTTTTTGCATTTTCTAAAAGTAGAATATTTCGAAAGTATTCTCTGAAAATTTCAGACAAATCGGACTATTATTTATAGAGATAAATAATTTTGAATGGAGCCGACTCTAATGCCACATATGTCAAATTTGACAGCAGACGTATCAGTTGACCCTTGCTCGACGACAGCTAAAAATCACTGCTAATGTAGCTACTAAAGCATTGTATGGTCCTGGAATTGACGATTCAGTGTTCAAAATAAATTCAGTTCTACAATAAATTTTTTATCTGCATGCAAATCGTACTCAAAACTTTAAACGCGTTTTTCTCGAAACCATGTTTTCGAAGTCGGTGATCACTGTAACTTGAGAACGGCTTTCACGATTAGTTTGAAATTTTTGTCACTTATTCTATATATAATTGTCCTCCGGATGGACGAAGGATTTTTTGGACGATTATATTTTTTTTATAGCCGAAAATGTGAGTAAAATTTTGGTCGTATAAACAATTTTGAATTTCAACATACGCCATTTTTTGACAACCCAAAATTTTTCAAATCCCTTCGTCCATCCGGAGCACTATGTCATTAATTAATGATCCCTTTTTGTTTTTTTGCTTTAAGATGATCCACTGACGAGCTGCAGTGATCACGGCAAAACCCTTTTTTATTGGACCCCTCGCAAATATGCTGTATCCCACGTATTTCTCCGTATTTAGTCTTGAATAATTTATAATATTTTCTTCAAATACATATCTTCCATGTGGAAAAACATTTGTCATTAATTATTTTAAGGTGCGGCTAAAAAAATCCTAAATAAAGAGCTTTTTGGGCCGTCCCAACTAGGTCAGCCTCCTTAAAAATCCAAACGAACAATACTAATTGAGCTCAACTACATAGTATTTTAAAAGTATAAGCAAAATTCTTTCATTACAGCATTTGTAAAAAAACACATTATTCTGTTTCACGCAGCATGTTCAGAAAGTTGTTATTCGTCCTTCAGTTAAGAAGAAATTATCTTAAACTTACCGATTTTTTTGAAAAGATCCCCATAAATGAGTTCATAAATGAGAGCACAAACTATTTTATAGTTGTAACGTCGTCGTCTTGAAATAAAGCGCGAACATTAAGTTTTCCACTTTTGTTTCAGGATTAGACTAAAGTTATGAGTTATACATGATTAAGCTTAAAGTGTAGCACCTTCTTAAGCTTACACGTGAGCTAAATAATAATAACGTTCCAAATATTTTAAAATACGACACTTTTACCACAGTTTAAAAAACGGGCTTTTCAGCCCGAATCAGTTGGGTATCTTAGCAAGATCGTTGAGGCCAAGAATTTGGACCAATAGCAGCAGGCCTGCCTCGTCGACTCTTGCGCATCTTTCAATTTATTCCAGGCGGCAAACATTGTTGCCACGACGAACGTTTAAGAAGGAGGTGTAGGAAAACATGTAAATGCTATATTGCTAAAACTAATTAGGAAGTTTCCTATTTCAGAAGTATCGAGTAACTTCAACATCATTTAATAGTCTTTCACTTCACTTGTCAAACAAAAAAACATTATCTTGATATCTTCAAAATTGACGAACTTATTCAATTTCTTATTTAATAACTTCGCGTGCGGCTTTTATCGGCCGTGACGTCAAAACACACAACTCTGTCGCCCCATGGTCGCCGGGCTAGCTGCCCGCTGCTCTTTTCGCGTTTACTTTACATTTAACTATTATTTTGCTCAGGTGTATTGTATGCCTTGTATCCTGTCCGGTCAGAATAACACGAAAGATTAAACGGGTTTTATTTATACAGATAATTAAATACAAAAAATACATATGTTTTTTACATTTTTAGGACTATTTATTAAGAGAAAATGAAAAAATGGAAACTTCCTAATTATGTAATTCTAATCAAAGGATTATAGTCAAATTTAATATAGAAGACATATCTGTTAACGCTGACTGAACCAACTGGTTCCGTTAATATATTGATGGGTTACGCTTCCACTTGGTTAATTTAGGGGGTAAAAAGGTAGTTTTATTGTAACAAGAATAGTAATACATTAGTTTATAGTCTAAAAATTTTTTTTACTGTGATTGTGTTACTTCTCCAATATTACTAACAAAATTCTTCGGGTTTAGAGTTATCGAGAATTGGCAGCGCTGCAAGAAATGCTTACGACACAGATACGACGTACGTAAAACATTTTTCTTGCTCTAACTGTAGTAATCCGGTTCTGCCTAATCGTAGCACATACGTCGTAAATTGAACCATTTGCCGATATTTCGGCTCTCACGTGGCTCTTACTGCGCACACTCGAGATAGGCAGACAGCTATAAAAAACAATTTTGTGCTTCACGTTTATGAATGAAATTCGCAGGAGTTGACCAACTGATTCGCGTTTACGCGTTTTCTCAACTGTGCTTTTACTTAATTCCCCATTCTTGTCTGGAAGAAGTTTTTCTTCTTCTCCCTTTCTCTCGCTTTTACTGACATTTTCTGTCCCTTTTGGCGTAGTTCGTTTGCGGGCCATTTTGGCAGCACCTCATGGGATGGCCGCATGACGACAAAACATCCAAGGGCAAGGGAACAGGTCCGTAGTAGGGGTTTTAGTTTGTTACATAGCAGAGAATAGGTATGTTGAAAATGTCTTCCATTACTTGCTTCCAAACAACGTATTTTTTATTGTTAATAAAAGTTATCAGCTTAAACAAAAGACTTTGTTTGACACACTACACTAATTACTTAAAACTTTCTTCTCAAGTTAAACAAGAAAACAGTATTGATATCATTAAAGCTTTGGAAACGGGGTTAGTCCAGGGATGGCTCTACCCTACTTGGATATAAAATTGGGATCCGATTTGAAAATAAAATACAAATATTTATTTACTCACTCTGTGTAATTTCAAAATGCGAAATACGAAAATACTTCGGTAAAAGTAATATAACATACAGAGTGTCTAAAAAGTATTAGTATGGGTAAATATCTTTGCTATTATTAAAGATAGAGACACCAAATTGTAGTTGTGTCTTATTGGTTAATAAATCTACTTTTTTAGGTAATTTGACTTTTTCAACCCTCTTGGGGGGTGACGCTAGGGAGTCGAGGTCAAAAATTTTGAATGCAAACCTATGCCGTGTGGTCCCTTCTTTTAAAAGTCTTCAAAAAAGAAGCATTTTACCGCAAACCCCGTATTTTAACTCATTTTTAAATGGCAAGCCTATAAAAATTATAAACCGTAAATCGTATAATCGGGCGAGGCATAAGTCGACCGTGAGTCGACCTCTTGTGCCATACAGTACCAGTCTGCTCGCACATTTATTTTTTGTTTTGTGGGGCACTTTTCTTTCTAACTTTTTCCCAACTTTTTGGACTTCTACATTTGTCGATTTTTATATTTTTCGTTTTTTGACATCTGCGCAGTAGACCAAAATGCGTACCACGCGCAAACCGAGCGTGCTAGACCTGCGCACGGAATTTCAGATGGACTTTGGTGTCTACATTTGAACCCATTCACTTTTAAGAATATATCTCCAATAGTCAAGGTACCACTACGTATTTAACTTTATAACCTTTTTCCAAAGTTTTTTTCGACTTCTTTATTTTTTCTTGACATCTGCGCAGTCTACCAAAATGCGTACCACGCGCAAACCAAGAGGGCTAGACATGCGCACGAAATTTCAGGGGATGTACTCTGGTGTCTACATTCAAACCTACCCAATTTGAAGAATATATCTCTAATAGTAAAACTACAACTACGTATTTAACATATTTCTTCGATTTTATGACGTCTTACTCTTTTTACTCCCCCTCTCCTACGAAAGGAGGGAAATTATCCAATGAAAATTAACCGACGATAAGGATCAGAGGCTCTCTGTAGATACAAGAAAATTGAAAAAGAAAATAAATTACCTGCGCTATGCTGGCGTCAATACAAAAAAAAACATAAGTAAAGATATGTGGGAACCCAAGGTGGTACCATATAACTAATCCTAACTAACAAGACTGATAACTCAATCTTAAAATAACTAAATACTCAAAGCAATCTTTGGTCCATTTGCCACTAGTCACCCAGTGACCCTCTCCAGGAAGATTCAGTGTGGGACGTAAACCCTAAGTTGGTAAGGGAGCTAGCATTGCGTTACACCCAAAAATATGGTGGGGAACCTCGTTTACTAGCCTCACACCATAGAATCGTCCCGAATTAAATCACCAAGTGACATGCGTCAAAGCAACCAAAGGGTGGACAACAAAAAAGGAAAAGATAAATATAATACAACATAAGTAAAATGAGAAGAAAAGAGGGATAGCCCAGATGATCCCCCATACAACAGGGAGTGGATTGTACTGATTGTAGCATCCACCAAGCCAAAAGATGCACCAAATGGGAAGCACATTGCTCCCTGTACAAAACAAAAAAAATTAATCAGGGTGTTCTGAGCGGTGGCACTGCCACCGACCTGTCGCAACCTAATAGGCCGACTTGAGCTCAGGCCGAACAAAGTAGCTTGGTCCTCCCCTGGCCCGCCGAACAAGTTCGATGGGCAAACTGTTACCCCAGGGGTCAGACTTCCGCCCCCCCCCCTGAACAGCCCTTCCGGTCGGTCTCCTCTCCGAAGGATCCATGATCTAACCAAGAGCGTCGAAGCGACATCCGGTAGCACCCAACACCGTGCAGCCTGTAAAACGAGATAGGGACAAATGTCTAAATCGATACAAAGCCAAAATAAGGTCAAGTCGCAATCGGGATAGTTTTATCTTGTCTAAATGGTGATTAGACAAAATATATCAGTAAGGATCTAGGCGCAAAACCAGTAAATACTGAAATGGCCGGGGACTACCATATAGTCCTACCAAGACCTAGACCTAAGACAAATCCCAATAATAGATAAAATATCAAAGGTACCAAAGTAAATTAAAGCCAATCAAAGGCCAATGCGGTAAGGTAAGTAAATCAAAATAAAGGTAAGTAAATCAAGGAGAGAAAAAAAGGTAACGGAATGAACGCAAAGGTTATCGAAATAAACCAAAGTAAATGTAATCGGAATTACGAAAAGGTAAGCAAATAAACGCAAAGGTAAGTAAATTAGCGGAACGGTAAGCAAATATCGCAAAAGTAAGTAAATTATCGCAAAGGTAAGCAAATTACCTGAAAGGTAAGAAAATTATCGCAAAAGTAAATAAATTAACGCAAATACTAGTAAATTAACGCAAATGTAAGAAAAGTAATCAACCAAAAGTAACTGAATCAAGTAAATCAACTAAAGGTTCGCAAATCGAGATAAAGAAAATTGGGTTATTTACCAAAAAATAGCAGTGAATCCCACCATAAGTGGTCTTCTCAACTTCACATAAGCAGCGAGAAAGAAAATTGTGTTTCTACTCTAAATCCCCAAAGGAAAGACAAAGTCGTAATCGAGCAAAAACACATACTAGTTCAAATAACCGAAATTTCCAGACACAGATAGGGAATAATAAAATCATGTCAAGGTAGAGAAAATTAAGCCAAATCAAAGTAAAAGGTCACATCAAGGGTAATACGTCAAATCATGGTAATAAAAAAAAGGTCCAATCGAGATAATAAATAAAGACTTTTGGTCCCAGTCTATAATAAAAGAAAATTAATAGTAAATGAACATAAAAAAACGATAAAGAAAAGAGCTCCAAAATTAATTAATCACCACCTTCTAACCAAGTACTCAAATTTAAATTACCATGTGACACACCGACCCCCATCTCGTCTCGCGCCGAGATGGGTGTCTGCGTGACACTGTCAACAGGAAAAAAAAGGTAAGTTATACTAAATTAAACCTTATATCGCCACTGGAATAAACAAAGTGAAGGTAAGAACACACCGACACCCATCCCGTCTCGCGCCGAGATGGGTGTCTACGTGAGACTGGCAAACGTAAAAAGTAGGCTACGTTAAATTAAGTTACTATACAATAAACCAAGTGACGATAAGGTAAAGAAAACCAGGTAGTGACAGATAAAAGATAACGAGGCGTAAGGCGGCGATGGCAAGTGAAAGTAGTAAGGCAGCTGAGGGCTTACCTACTACGAACAATAGAAGCAAGGCAGCTGAAGGCTTACCTTGCCACGGCATTCAGGGGACTCCTACCCCACTTAGTTAACCCAGTGCAGCGCTATTCTAAGTGACAGTGTCCAAATCCATCGAGGCTCGCGCGAAGTTGGATCCAGACACCATCACGCCCACACTGCAGGGCATAAAAATTGCTCACGACTGAGCACGGAAAGTAAAAGAAAAGAGAATTTAAACTGGGCCAAAAGTCAAAATTAACGCAACGACAAAAGATAACTCACTAAAGCCATTATTACCGAAAGAGGAAAAAAAATCAAATGTAATTAACCAAATTGAAGCTATGGACTCGAAAGTTAATAAATTCAGAAATCAATAGATTGATAAGTAAATTGAAGCAAAATGACGAGTAAATCGTAATATTAAATTAATGACAGTAAAAGTAACCGAAGGTAATAAAGTAAATAATGACTTTGAGTTCCCTAACAATTTATTCACTCCTACGGACCATCACACGCAGTTCGGGCATATACCGGTTTAAGGTCTTGTACATGCCAAATGCCCTTACTAACACCGTGTTCGTCTTCAAGTTCGTAAGTACACGTGCCGGTCTTTTCTACGATCTTATACGGACCTACGAATTCCGGAGCCAACTTTGCGCTATAATATTTTGCCGCAACGGATATACTTTTATTCTTACGCCAGACTTCTTGACCAGGAACAAAGCTGACTGGGCGTCGACGCAAATTATAGTTATGTCGATTTTTAACACGAGAAGCTTCGATTTTAGTGTGGACTTTTCTAAATAATTGTTTAAAAGCCTCTATTCGTTCCCGAATGTAATTTTGACGCTCAGTTTCTACTAGAGGAACACCCTCAGCATAGTCCGAACCGAACAGCTTATGTTCCCTGCCAAAATTAACGCAGTATGGGGTGAAGCCCATAGTTTCGTGTCGCGAAGTGCGAATGGCGCAACCGATAGCAGTTAAATTATCTTCCCAAGTTCGATGGTTATTTTGTTGAACGTAAGAACGCAACATCGTTTTAATAACTCTATTAACGCGTTCCGTATGATCGGCTCTCGGATAGTAATAAGCAGTGTAAAATATTCTAACTTTATATTTATCGCAAAGGGCTTGAAATTCTTTGGATTTCATTTGCGTTCCGTTGTCGCACGTTAAGAATTGAGGAGCTCCGTAAACTAAGAAAATGCAACCTTCGACACACTTAACCAACGATTTTGCTGTTGCCGATCGACACGGGAATAAGACGACGTACTTGCTAAAATAATCTGTGACCACCAAAATATGGGTGTTACCAGTGGCGGCTCGTGACTTTTTTATTTGGGGGGGCACAAATACAAATCGAAAAATAATACCTACTAAAAAATTGTAAAACAGTCTTTTGTAATAAATATTGCACCGAGTTAATTTCTGATTCCATTTTTTAGAAACGGCGGATCGGGAAATCCTAAAAGTAAGAAAAAAACAAAATACCTACCCAGTACTAGAATTACTAGTAATACTAAGCACTAATGCACTTCTAATAATTAATAAGCTATTTAAATAAACAGTCTAATACAAAAATATCCCTCAACTGGTCACAAAAAAAAATTATTAGGCCTTCATGTGTTAATATATCAAGAAAACTAAACATAAAATTGTGCAATAATCTCTTCCGCCCGCCGCGCCAACGACAACGCCGCTCGAAGGAGACGCGAAATATTGTGCCCATCGAGATGCCGAGAGCACGCGATTTTAACCCTAATTCTCCAATGCATAGACTGGCGTCGCGACGCGTCGCCACCAAAATTGATGATGAAATTGGGACAAATCTGCTATGTCCCCGGAGATAAGTTTTGATCGCCGGCGGTCGCGTTCGCCGTGGTGTGACATGCAAGGAAAGAGGTATTGAGGCGCGGCGGTGTATTATTCCTTTTTAACTTTTGATAAAAGATTTTTTTATTATTTGTTGAAAATCTAGAGTGGGCACGTGCCCTTGTGCCCTTTAGGACCAGCCGCCACTGGGTGTTACCTTGTTTAGAACGAGGTAAAGGTCCTATGTAGTCTAGGCTGATGGCTTGCCAAGATTCCTTTATGCCTGGGCGATTACCCATTAAACCTGCTGGACGTTTCTGCTCTACTTTATTCTGAGCACAAGTTCTACAAGCACGGACATTACTAGCAACGTCGGATCTCATTTTCGGCCAATAATATCTCTCGGCGACCTTCCAAAAGGTTTTAAAAACACCCACGTGCCCTGCTGCTGGGTTATCATGGCATCGAAGAAATACCTCTTTTCGCTTATTCTTAGGTGCTACTATTTTCCAGTAGGTAGAATGATCAGGAAAATTAGGATTGTTGGTCTTAACATATTTAAAGAGATTGCCATTCTCGACTCGCCAACAAGGATATTTATCAGGACGTTCTTCTAGTTTCTGCATCATACCTTTGTACCATTTGTCGGAGGTGTCAGAAAATGATGGCGACGGTGGTTCGTCAACAGCTGCGATAGACTCAGCAGTCACTGGCACTGATCTGGAAAGAAAATCTGGCACGATATGATCTCGGCCTTTACGGTGAATTAATTCAAGGTAGTAAGGTTGCAAACGAAGAGCCCATCGAGCGAGGCGTCCTTGGGGATCCTTTAGGTTGGGAAGCCATAAGGCACCCCTTCTCTGTGACGGTTAACTTCATCTCTTGTTTGGTGAGAGAACGTGAAAGATAGGAAATAACTTTTTCTCCGTCATCGAATTGCTGAGTCAGAACTGCTCCTAAGCCATAAAATGACGCATCAGTCTGCAAGGTAAACGTGCGGTTGAAATCTGGACATGTAAGCACGGGAGCTGTGATAAGAGCTTCTTTAATCAAGTTGAAGGACTGATGGCACTCGGAAGTCCATTCCCATTTGATATTTTTCCTGGTAAGCCGAGTAATTGGGGCTATAATAGCTGAAAAGTTCGGCACAAAACGCCTGTACCAAGAAGCAGTGCCAATAAAACGACGAACATCCATGATGTTTCGTGGGGGTGCTATATTTACAATCGCCTGTACTTTCTCAGGATCAGGTCTTAAACCTTGGGCGTCTACGATGTAGCCAAGGTATCTTAATTCGGGCTTACAAAAATGACATTTCTCCTCTGGAACTATGAATCCTGCTCCTTTGAGGCGATCAAAAACAAGGCCTAGAATCTTAAGGTGTTCAGGAAGGGTTTTGGAGATAATTATATCATCCAGATACACCATTATATGCTTTTCCAAGTCGACACCCAGTACACGGTCTACAATGCGTTGCCAGGTGACAGGCGCATTGGTTAAGCCAAAGGGCATGCGCACAAAATGATAGAGATTCCTACCTGGAACGGTGAAAGCCGTTAATTCACGTGAGGACTCACTAAGAGATACCTGCCAGAAGGCTGATTTTATGTCGATGGAGCTAAAATAGCGGGCGTCTCTGAGGCGGTCTAAAATATCTGAAAAATATGGGATGTTATAAGACTTCTTAGTCTTACTATTAAGCTTTCTGAAATCTATGGAAAACTTATAGCTATCATCGCTCTTGCGTTCCAAACACACTGGACTGGACCAAGGACTTTTAGAGGGCTCAATCACGCCAAGCTTCAACATTTCATCGATCTCCTTGTCCATAATCCGCTGCTTAAATGGAGAAACTGGGTAATATCGTTGTTTAATCGGCTTAGTGCCAGGTTCGAGTTCTATTACATGTTCTGCTACTTTGCAGCAGCCAAGACCAGTACCCATTTCTGCTATCTTCTCCTTTACCAGTGCATTCAGAGTTGTTCGGTCGGTTTATTAAAGAGTCGCCATCTATAAAGCTAAAAATTTCTGTAGGTTGGTCATCATTAGAAAAATGCCAGACATCCTGCTTCAAGTCGGGGATCACTTCCATGGATCTCCAAAACTCGATTCCTAAAATCAGTTGATGGGACCGTTCTGGAAGAACTAAAATATCAATCACCCGAGTTCGATTTAATAAAGTTACAGGAACCTGAAAATAGCCCAAACTGGAGCAAGTTTGACCGTTCGCAACGGTACAGTCAGTCTGATGCTTAATAAGTTTTAGTCCCAAACTTTCTAAAATTCGGAGACCAGGTTGACCCACAATAGTGCGTGATCCTCCAGAATCTAATAAGCCTAAAATTTTGTAACCTAAAATTGAAATTTCTAAATTTGGGCGCTGGTCGCCATGCACACGAGCTATGATAAATCTAATAGTTTTTTATTTGGAAAAGAGTTATTAGCATGTGAATTATTTTTGCTGGAAAGATAGTTATTGGTTGACGAAAGGTTTTCATCAGGAAGAAAGTTGTTGGTCGGCAAAAGATTTTTATTAGGGGCAGAATTGTTAGGGGGTGAACGGTTTTCGTTAGAAAGAAAAAGGTTGGTTGGTGAAAAGTTTTCGTCGGAAAGAATGTTGTTGGTCGGTAAAATGGTTTTATTGGGAACAGAGTTGTTGTTCAGCGGAGCGTTTTTATTGGAAGGAAAGTTGTTGGTCGGTAAGGTGAGAGCAACGGGAGCAGTCTTACGACCCATCGGCTCTCCCGAGAATCGATTCTCTAACAATAAACACTTAGGGCAGTTTTTACTGGTCACATTTGGTGCACCGCAGCGGTAACAATGGATTCTGCGCTGTTCCGGGCACTGACTATTTCGATGACCTGGCTTATTACAGTTCCAGAACAAGATTGATCTAGATATCTTTGAAGATGTTGGATGTGTCTCTCTGGGTAACTGTCGCACGTCTCGAGAAGTTGATGGTGCTGGAGGTGATTCGGTCACTACGTCAACGACTGGTAACTGTTCATCGTCTCTCGAACCTGATGCTTCAGCAGTCATAAACGCGAAGTCTGGCTCTACAAAATTCTCCCTAGGAGGTGGTACATAGTTCTCTGCACGATATTTCTTTAACTCCAACTTGAGACATTCTCCTTCTAGTTCTTCCAATTTGCTGACTACCGGAAGTTGGGTAGTATAAAAAGGTGACAAGTTTCGTATAATGGTGTCAAGTTGAACGTCCTCCGAGATGGAGCCATGTCGTCTAAACAACGCACTCATATTAGAAAGGTAGTCGACGATATTCTCAGTCGAATCCTGAGCCCTATCTAGAATCTCCTAAAATAACCGATGACGATAGTCTGGCGGTTCGAAGTGTTTACAGAGAAGGTCAGACAAACTAGACCAGTCCGAAAATCGATGACGATTAGCGCGAAACCACTTCAATGCTTTACCAGTAAATAAATCGATAGCAGATACAAATAGTTCACTTTCAGAAAAACCTCGAGCTTCGCGTAGTTCCGAAACTCGCTCCAAGAAATTATGCACGGACATCTGTCCAGCCTCGCCGGTAAATTTAATACCCCACTTTTCAACACGTTGCGCTTTACTACACGAGTGATGGCGAACGGAAGCGGTAGTTGATATGTTGTGGCTAACTGCCGGTTGGTTGACTTTAGGCGACGAGCGCGAGTGTCGTGGTCGACTGTTGGACGCATTTCTATTTCCTGACGCATCCGAATCCGACGCAACCGAATCCGAACCGTCCGAATGAGCTTCACCGAGCAAGATGCTTAAATTTGGAGCTTGTTTTAAGAGACTGTCCAAACAGTTTAATTTGCCTAAAATTTGGAGCAACAAATCAGAACGAGTTTGCGATTCCGTGGCACTAAGGTTCGCAACTGGAATACGACGAACGCGTGTAAAGAAGTGAACAAGTTGAGATTGTAAACGTTCAAATTTTTCTTTAGCGGATTCACCGGAGACATTTTTAATCGCGCTGTCAATATTTTGTAAGGTTCTAGTTATATAGTTACATTCATCGACAAAATCACAAGTATAGGCTAGACGAGCAAAAATTTTACCCTTCCTTTCCATTTCTAAAATTGGGCGTAACGCTACTATAAGTTCTTTTACCGTATTGGCATAACTAGCCGGCAATCCACGAATCGTAAGTTCATAAATTAGCATTTCTTTCCTAAGATGGTTAACCTGCATATTATAATCCATTTTGGAGTGAACAAAAACAATAGCAACTCAAAAGTCAACAAAAAAAGGTCAAATCTAGGTACAATCACGTAAATCGAATAAATTTACCAAAACTACACCAATAGTGTAGTCAAATATAGCGAATAAAGGTAATTAAATCAGCAATAATAGCAAGAAATAATAAAAAGGTAAATCACGTAAACCGGCAATCATAATACCGTACGCAAAGATAATTAATCAAAGTCACGTAACAAAAAAAAAATAAAATAGGTAATAAATCGCAATATCAAAGACAATCACAGTTACGCAATAAGTAAGATAAAATCGGTCATAAACCACAAATTCAAAGACAATCAGAGTTACGTAAACAAGTCAAATAAAATCGGTAATAAATCGCCAAAATCAAATGCAGTAATACAGGGTTAGTACAGTTCGAGTTAAAGTGGACGGAAATTTTCAAAGTTCCATCCAACTCACTATACGCACAAAAAAGGTAAGATAAAAAAGCGGTTAATTTTTTTTTTAAATAGCCCCACGTTGGGCGCCAAAAATTTGCGACGCACTTTGTTCAAGAAAAAGTGTTTAGTTATAAACTGTCAATGATACTGTGATGAGTATCATTTACCAAGTACTTACCGCTTAAATCTCGGAAAGAACATTAAAAAAAATTCAGGAAGATACTCTAAGAGAGAAACAGAAACAGCAGGGTGTTCTGTGTGAAGCCAGGTGTAGTAGAGCGCGTGCAAATTAGCCCTCAGATCAGTAAGCCGGAAAAGGTTCGATTGGACGCCACCAGTTTTTTTTACACCGACACAAACTGGAAGTCGCCTAGGTGGTTTAGGAACCTGCTTCTCACACAACAAACCTGCTATTCATAATTGAAGATTAAAACATAGGGCGCAGTGAGCTGAATAAAAACAACGCAATAAGTTTAACCCTATATACATATATTTGTACAAAATAAAAATTGTTACAAGTGTTGTTCACAAAAAGAACAAGAAAATTGGGCGATTTTTGCCCCCGCAAAATAAATTAAATAATTACAACTTCCTGAGGAAGTCTGTCCTCAGAAACATAAAAATTCTTAGGGCGGCTCCTTAGCACCCACCGAAGAAGATATGAAGGCTGCTTAGCGCCCGCCAAAAATAAATAGGGATGTTCGTAGCCCCTACGGAAGACAATAGGGATGCTTTGTAGCCCTTACGGAAGAGAAGTAGGGATGCTTCTTAGCCCCTACCAAAGACCCTAGAAACAAAACAATTCCTAGTAGTTAGGGTAATTTAAATATTATTATTAAAAAAAGCATATGCCGTTACATTAATAAAAAAGTCATAAGTTACGTTAATAGAAAAAGTTAATATGTGGAGAGAAATAATTTACTGGAACTAAACCGCAAAATTTAAGAATATTAAATAAAAGGTTAATAATAAAAGAGAAAGCCAGTGGCTTCAAATCAATCGCAAAATTTAAGTTAAGTTACAAAAAAAACAAAATATGAAGTTACTTTAATTAAAGAGAAAAAGAGTTACCAATGAAAGAAGTAATCGCTAAAAACCAGATTGCAAGATTTAAACAAGCTTAAGATAAGATTAAAAAGTTACTTGAATAAACATAAGAAATTATTACTCAAGGGCATTGATAACTAAATAAAATTATACAGTTCCTTGATACTTTAACGATAAACGTTAATATTTACAAACTACTACATGATCACTAACTGACCAGGTTTAATGCTGCATTATGTTATCTTACATTAACAATAAAAGTACAACAAAAGAAAAATAATTGATAATTAAACCATAAGTTTACGCTAAATTCAAAGTATAAACAAAGAAAAAGGCTTAAGCGGAGCCAGTAAAAATAACCAAAATTTGAAACACTTAAAGTAGCTTGACATAAAAATTAGACGTTCAAGTAATATTCAAAGTAAAAGAAAAGCTTAAGCGAAGCCTCAAAAAAAAAAAGAAAATAATTAACACTTTAAATCCCTACTGTAGCTTGACTTAAAATTTAGACGTTTAGTACTAATCGAGTAAACCGTATCAATGTAAGATAACACAAGAAAAGGAAAACCAGGTAATAATTGATTTCAGAAAAATTTTTGGTCATTGACATGAAAAGAAAACACCCCTTATAGGGACAAACCGTTTAAATATAAATAATCAAACAAAATACACCGCTTATGTACATCTATCAAAAATTTAGATTTAATTAGGGTGTAATTTTTTGTGTTTATAAGTGGCTATGGCCATAAATGAATAAATAAATAAATAAATAAATACACAAAGCTTAAATTACAAGCAAATAAATCGCTACCATAAAACTACCTAACTACTCTAGGTTCCCAAAAGCAGGTTTAACTAATTATAACGCATCTATGTAACTAAACCACCCTAAGTTCCAAGCAGTACGGTATAATAAAAAAGGTGTAAAATGTGTACGAGCTTAATAAGTCCAATAATAGTCAAATGACCAATTTGGAAATAAAATTATAGGTTAATCAACCTCTCTGAAAACATAAAAATATTATTTAACCAATCGTTATAGCAAACGCAAAAATAAATCTAAACTTCCCAACTTCATAAATATAAACCCGAAACTTCAAGCTCATACACCTTTTAGCTTATAAAAAAAAATGATTTGGCGGCACTTATCCCGAATATAAATTACATTAAAAGCTTTCTGGGCAGGCTGGCGACCGTTAATAATAGCAAATTAGTATATTTAAAATACTCTTATCGCACAGCCTGCATTTCTTGTACCCCAAGCTCCCCCATTAACAAATTACCGCTTGAAATTAGGATTAGATAGCCCACTGCAAATGATTCACGATAAAATAAAGTCGAAAAAAAACTTGTTAAAACTACTGTACCTTCAGTTATTATAGACATAACTTATAGATTCTAAAAATTATTCAAGCTTTTAAAAGAATGCAAATTAGGTAAGATAAAATTAATAATAATGATTTGATTTGATATTGTTCGCTAAAATTTTAATTATAATGTATGGGCGTAAAATAGGCAAATATGTATCTAAGAAAAAGGCATGGGCCTAACCAAAAAATTCAAGCTTCAAGGTCACTACTTACCCCTTAACAAAGAGGGCTCGATATTCCAAGTTCTGGAGACAGAAACACCAAAAGGGCAGCTACCAGCGGGTTCCAAACGTCATGCCTATGTTGGTGGCTGATAGAAATAAAAGAAAGAAAACCCTTAGAATGAAGATTTTACCATTCACGTGGCATCACGATGCAGCCTCGCAAAAACACAATGTATAAAAAAAACCTGGCTCACCTGATCATCGAACGACGTCGCCAATAAAATCCTGCGTCTTGCAGGTAAAATTCATCAAAAGAATTTAAATCGCAGTCCCGAACTTTAATCCAAGAAACTTGAGCCTCCAAACTGAAGCTTTTAAGTCCCACACTGCAAGGCAACTTCGTCGAAAGTCAGTATCTAAGTGGCGTCTCGTGTCCAGATGAATAGAATGACATTGCTACCCCACTACAGACACATAACAAAATGGGGCCCGAGTATTTCCGCCATGCGCGGACCCCCTACTGAAAATCTTCCGCTACAACCTGTGGCTCTAACGACAAGGCATCAAATAATCGTGCCGCCCACGCGAAAATGCCCAGTGCTACAGGACAAATTTTAAACCCTCCGGTTTGGCAACACTGGAAAACCTTGACACTGACAGCAGTTAGTCCACCTAACCTCACAAAATTTACAATGATTTAAATAGAATTTCTAAAAATTAATGTTTGAGCAAAGACAATGTTTTGGAAAACGAATCCAAATAATAGGGAATGCTAAATCCAGGAATCCAAGACAGTAAAGGCAATGTGATCAATAACCCTACAAATTAAGGGCGCTCCAATGTTGCCAGAGAATGTAAACAATAGAAAGCAGGCAAGTATACCCTTAAAATTCAAATTCTAAAATCATGTTAGCATAAATAAACTAAAAGCGTCCGTCTATATACAGAGAGGACTTCAAGTAAGGCGCAAGGCACTTCAGGGCCCAAACAAAGAGAACGTTAAATCGAATTACAAGCTGAACGATGGCCAAGCTGAATTGGACAAGATAAAAGGTAATCAAGATGGACAGGGAGTAACCTGGAACACAGGGCAATGCGAGCCCACCCAGTGTAAGAGTGGAGATTCAGCTTCTTAATCAAGGTAAATTATTAAGTAAAAACTAAACAGGCATTCGCGAATAAAACTAGTCAGTAAAGCAATCCCTGGCACTGTGGCCGAAATCAACCTGTCACAACATTCTTAACTATGTGACATTGTGACACCGCACAACAATAATATGGGATGAAACATCAGCAAATTTATTAAAAATATATAAACACAATCTTACGGTGGTACGGAACCCTATATGCGCGAGTCGAACTCGGACTCGACCGTTTTTTTATTTTACACAATCACAGTAACGTTCATGAATAAAATTATTTTTGTCAAATACCGTATACGTACGTACTTGTTTTCGGCACTGACGCCTCTGGGAACAGACCAACCGTGCCAGCCTTTATAATAAGTTATATACCCCATACGCACTGAAGTATTTCCGGCATGGCCGCCTCCTGTTATTTATTCAAGTTTACCATAGTTATTGAGGCTTTTGCGTCCTGTGAGAAATTCACAATACTGTGTGTGGCACGGAACCCTCTATGCGCGAGTCGAGCTCGCACTCAACCGTTTTTTTTTATTTCACACAATCACGGCAACGCCCATGAATTAAATTATTTCTGTCAAATACCGTAATACGTACGTACTTATTTTCGGTATCGACGCGTCTGGTAACAGACCAGCAGTGCCTGCCTTACTTATTACGTTAAAAGTTGTTTAGAATGACCACCATGAACTTCTTGCCAGTAATAAAGTCCATTTTGGAACTCTACCAAGAAGTAACATCTGTCGTTCTCGAAAAGACCTTTAAAATGAGGTACCACACGGCATAGGGTTTCATTTAAAATTTTTGACGTCAAGTCCCTAGCGTAACCCCCAAGGGGGTGGTAAAAGTCAAATTACATAAAACAGTAGATTTATTAACCAATAAGATACAACTAAAATTTGGCGTCTCTATCTTTATTAATAGTTAAGTTATTTGCCCTTGCCAAGACTTTTCAGACACTCTGTATGGTATATCACTGTAACCGAAGTATTTTCGTATATCGCATTTTCAAATATCACAATGTGGGTAAATAAATATATTTGTATTTTATTTTCAAATGGATTACTAATTTTACTTCCAACTAGGTTAGAGCCGTCCCTGGAATAACTCACGGTTGCGAAGCTTGCTTACCGAAGCCACGCTCAAGGGTTGTTGACCCCATTCCGCTCGCTAGAGTGATTCCGATTGGCTGAACCGAGCTCATGCGTCATCGTCAGCTGTCTATAATACGGTTTACATTATTTTTGCCATTTATTTCTTAATTTGTGAAAGAAAAAGTTAATGCCGTTAAATATTAACAAAAGTTAAAGCCGTTTAATATTAACAAAATATCGTTTCGTCGCTTAGTGAGGTGCATTTTAAATTTAGTTGAAGTTGGGGTATTTATTTTGGTTTAAACAGCTTTTCTCTAGAGAGTTTTATTAAATTTGTGCTATGGGCAGCACTATTTTAACATTTTGAAATTATTAATGTGGTATGTGTTTATAGTGTGGCTATTTACTGGAAGATGGTATATGGTACGAAGGTAAAGTTTATTATTAATTTAGTTGTGACGAATTTCGCTTAAAAATTCGATGGTTTTATGGCAAAAGGTGATATGTGAGAAAAGGAAAATTTTACAGGCGAGCAAAAAGAAGCATTCTGCCATAAAAATATGTAATATAAACAAACTTAGCTCATCTTGACAATTTAAAATAGAATTATATTTAAGGCAAATCGGGCCATATGATTTTTAGATAACATAGATCTTATTGCCATATCTATAATATGTAATACAAAAAACGTGATTTGGCCAAAATATCGACATAGCACCTTTTGCCATAAAACCACCGAATTAAGGACGATATAGGTAAATAAAACTGTTAATAAATGCCAAATCTTCTGTTAAATAGATTTTTTACATACCTTTAACTATTGACTAAAAATTAACTACTCTTCAGTCATGTCGTTAATCCTAACCGTTTTCGAAAAAACGTCATATTATTTACATCATGTATTTGGCGTATTTCGATAACAGATACGTCTAATTCTATGAATTGCAGTTCGACCTAGGTTCGCAAAATATGTGCGTTTTATTTTATCGGCCCCAAAAACAAAGTATTGTTGTTGTAAACGTTGCTAGGTACGAAAGAAATAAATATCCTGCATTTTAGAACTTGTCAACTTTCACATCGCTGACACATTGACTCTTTATTTCGATATTAAATTACTGATTTTTGGATTTCGTGGTGAAATTAATTGTGAAATAATTCGAAATATGGAATACACGTTTATTGAGTATGCAGATATGCATCTGATGTAGGGTCTTGCATCTTGCAATGCTTTGGAAGCCAGAAGGTTATATCACGACAGATATCCTAATCGTACTCTTCCCGATCAGATAACATTTCAACGAGTTGACCAACGTCTAAGGGAGAATGGTAGGCGATTGCATTTACTAAGGTAATATTATTAAATTTCTTCATAATTTTAGGAAACTTTGGGAAAAGAAGTACTGATACTGGTCGGGGGAAAACAGTACGCACGCCGCAGTTAGAGGAAAATATTTTAAATACTGTATATGACACTCCTTCAACGAGCATTCGAAAATTATCAGCGCAGTTTAATACGTCGAAAACAATAGTACATGAAGTTCTTCAAGAACAGCTGTTATATCCATATCATTTGCAAAAAGTGCATGAACTGATTCCTGAAGATTTTCCTCGTAGAATGCAGTTTGCAAGCTGGCTATTGGATCAGCAACGAAATAATGTAAACTTCATTAGCACTATTCTCTTCACGGATGAAGCGGGGTTTACCAAAAATTGTATCATGAATTTACACAACGCTGATGACAATCCTCATGCAACTATTGTTTCGCATCATCAACATCAGTTCCAATCAATTAATGTCTGGGAAGGAATCATTGGCAATTTTTTGATTGGACCATTCGTATTGACGGTACGACCGAATGGACAACTTTATTTGGAATTCCTCCAGTGCAGCGTTCTGGGGTTAAATTGATAAATTTAACTACCCAGAAGTGCTACAAGTGCGCGGCAGCTTTTCGCCAGGAGCATTTATGGGCCGTAGGTTTTTTAATTTTCCCTTTTCCTCTTCTTTGTTTAGGTTTTCCAAGGCACTAGGGCGCCACTGAGTTTTTGTTAAAGAAAAATACCCTTACAGCTTAATAAACTCAGAACTTAAGGTGATATTTGATTTTAAAAAAAATGTTACAAAATTCTGTGCATGTGTTTTAGCAGGCAATAAAACAAACCATTCCCCAAAATAAAATATATTTATTCTTATTTAGGAAAAGCTTGTCGACAGCTAAAAGGATTTGGTTATAAAATATGTTACCTACTTGAACATGTGGGTAGTAGATACTTAAATTAAATTACAGTATGAAAGGTTATCAAATATTTTTAGTACCATTTTGGCAAGTACAGTTTAGTAAATATTAAATATACACCCTGCTACAAACAGCCTAATAAAACAGATAAGTAAACCATCAGGTAACGCAACGAGGGTAGATACCAAAAAAAATCATGATCCTTTTCGCTACGCCCTAAAGAAAAATGATAGAAAACTTACCAAAATAGTTCTATACACTCTATTAAGTCAATATTCACTTGATAAGCCGCATGGTACCAAAAAAAATATACAATTATATATTCATCAGTAATCAAAAAACATAATACGGCAGATTTAAAATAGGGGTAATTACGTAATAACATTACCTTTAAATACTTATTTTTATAAAATTTACATTAGTCAACAGGAGACTTTATACTGCGAAGCTTTAAATAAAAGGGATTATGTAATAATAATAAATTCATAAATTAACATTTTATATATGCAATTATAACCAAAAATCGGCGTACAGGCCTTACCCAGAGACAGAATGGAGTACAATCCACCGTAGCACGCGGAACTGAGTGCTTAGGGTGACTATCCTGACGGAGGAGGAAAGCTCTGAAAAGCTACCTTTCTAGACGTGGATCGGCATGGTCCCAAGGTTGTATCGAGGTGATGCGGCTGGATCACCTGGATTAAGTACCCCTTCAAACTCTATGGTGTTGACGAAGTCTCAGATGGAAACTCATGAGAAGGCGTGGCGGAAAGCCACATACATAGGGTTGCATCCGTCTCGGGACATCTCTTCGCAAGGAGTAGCGGGAAAAACAGATACGGGGAATTGCATCTGTCTCACAACATTTCTTTAATAGGAGGGGCAGAAAACCATTGACCGGGGGTTGCATCCACCATGAAACATCCTTTCAACTGTCGAAAATTATTCCGTTACCGGGAAAAAACCCTGTAATACAACAGTACAAATCACTCTAAGAAATTCGGGGACAATAAAAGCTTTGCTTACTTCATCCCCATTGGAGGGTTACCAAAATGAAAAAACGACTATCGGCCACATTGTGACTTTTGCCACAATCACAAACTAGTAGATTCAATCTATAAAACGAGGGTTATAACTAACGGCCCTCTCTTGCCAAGACTGTCCCCACAACCACCTTGTCCTTTCTTAAATTCATCCCAAAAACCTCCCACGACATCAAGTTCTTTTGCCCCTCACAATTGAAACTCCATTTGTCACATTGGACCAATCAAAGCATTCGACGTCGGCCCGAATGTGCGCCGTTCAAAACTCTGCTTCGACATAATTATATTTTGGTTGTTCCCAAATGTAAACACGATGTTTTGAAATGGCAATCATATTAGGAAATAAGAAGAAAAGAAACGGAAGATTCTCTGGACTTGCAGACACTGTAGCCTTAGAAAAAACAAAGTATTCGCTTCGTTAATTAGAATTAGTAATCAGTTATTAATTAGTATTTTATTTTAGCTTACAATTAATCAAAATCTACTATATACAATTAAAATGGGAGAAATGTGCTACAAGAAAAGGATTTTTTTTTCTAGGGGCAGTTGTTACGTAGTTCTTAAAGTACACGCAATGATATAGGTAATATTCTTAGGAAATGCTAAATAAAACAATGAATATATTACGGTCAATTTTTCTTTTAGGGTGAATTAACTCAAGTGCAGAAATAAAATTAAGACATTCTGGACTCGCACAACATTGCGTACCATGGGGTTGAACTGTATAGAATAAAAAAAGGATGCCAAAATGCATAACCTACATCCTTGTAAAACATAAATGCTTGTTACTTGTGTAAGAAATTAATAATTTAATAAAATAAGATTTTATGAGATATTTAGTGTTTGTCTTAAAGTAATGTCAAGATTTCCTAAAAATCATCTTCACCATCTAGTCAAGAAAAACAAATGCACTAAAAGGTAATTTCAAAAGCAATGTAGCATTTCAAATGCTACACTACCCCCTTCGAAAAATAAAAATATGTTAACTACGGTTAACATATTTTTTATCTCGTACACCAAGTTCTTATCTTACGCGTATCAAAACGTCCTACTGGATTCACAGTTTGGTAAGTCACAATTCGGGTACAGTCACAATTCGGCTATAGTCTTAATCGGTAAAAGTCTACCAAAACTTTAGTGCACGTATAAAACAAAATTTACAACAAGTTACTAGGTATTCAAAGTTATTCGACAGTATTCTAGACATTTTTTTTTTCAGAACTACGTAAGATCTGCATTCCTGTTAATTTACAGAGACATCTGAATTAGAACCAACATATGGTTTTAAATCTTTCACGTGCCAACGACCAGCAGGTGTTCCGTCTGCGTTGCGCAATTCATAGACTGAACGAGAGATTCTTTTTTCTACGGTACAAAGAACATATTTAGGGGCTAATTTACCGGAAAACTTATTTGCTGCGTCCGATAAAACTTTGTTGCGCCGCCAAACTCGTTCACCCTGTTCAAAACTAGCATCTCGCTTCCGGAGGTAATAAGACTTGGCATAGCGTTTATACGCTTCGTGCAACCGCTTTCGAACTTCTTCAAAATATCCGATACATTTTTAACATCGCCGACGTACTCGTCGCGATCTCCGGTAGTAACCTCTATACCTTCGGTAGAAGTTATATCCCCGTAGTAACGACCAGAAATAGGTACATAACGACCGTAATTTAAAAACGCTGGTGAGTAACCAGTCACTTCGTGTTTGGCGGTATTAATGGCATGTCTAATTTTGGGTAATTCTTTATCCCAGTCTTTATGTTCTTCAATGTAACAACGGATTGCGGTTCCGACAGTTTTATTATTTCGCTCGACGAAATTACAGTGGGGGGAATATTTAGGGCTATACCAAATTTTTTGAACATTGTATTGTTGAGAAAACCTTTTAAACTCCGAACCGGCAAATTGTGAACCATTGTCACACAATATAAATTGAGGAACGCCTCTCTCAAGAAAAACTTCTTCTTCGATAAATTTTATTACACTCTTAGCTGTAGCTTGTCTAATCGGATGAAGGAGAGTATATTTAGTAAACCAGTCTCCCACGACGAGTAAATAAACATTACCCTTGGAAGACCGGGGAAAAGGTCCCATTAAATCTACGGCAATAATTTGCCAGGGAAATTGTACGGATTTCTCAGCACCCATAAAACCCATACGCGGACTGTTCGCTAGTTTTTGTGAAGAACACACCTTACAAGCTTTAACATACCGCAAAATATCTTTTCTCATTCGCGGCCAATAATAATTATCTTGAACTCTACCTAAAGTTTTAAAGAAACCAAAATGTCCAGAAGTAGGTGGATCATGACAAGAACTACCTATTTTATTACGCAAGTACTTTGGAATTAAAGTTTTCCACTCGTTTATATTAGTCTTTACTTTAGATCTAGACAAATTAAGTTTATAAATTATATTATTTTCTACCTTAAAATGAGGGTAAGAATCGGGGCTTTCAACTATTTTTTCTTTCAACGTAATATACCACGGATCTAGCTGTTCTAAGGAAACGTCTATTAAGGATACTTGTGGAATACTGCTTAAAGAATCAGGGACTACATTGAAACGTCCTTTTCTAAGAATTAAATCAAAATTGTACTGGCGCAATTTCATCGCCCATCGTGCAAGTCTTCCGGTAGGATTTTTTAGGTTATTCAGATAAAGTAAAGAGTAATGATCGGTTATTACTGTAAACCTAACACCCTCTATCCATGGTCGAAAACGCTCTAAATTAAATAACAAGGCTAGACATTCCTATTCGGTCACAGTATAATTACGCTCAGTTCTAGTAAGAGAAAGACTCGCGTACGCGATAACCCGTTCTTCACCGACTAAAATTTGGGTAAGCACACCGCCTAAACCCGTATCAATAGCGTCGCTTTGAACAGTAAAAGGCTTAGTAAAATCAGGTTGACATAAAACTGGAGCAGACACCAAGGCTTGCTTAATTCTCGTAAAAACCTCCTCTGCTTCATTCGTCCACATAATAGGCTCTCTTTTTTCCTTATCACGTAATAAATCGTTGATAGGAGAAGTCAAAGTAGAAAAGTCTTTAATAAAACGACGGTACCACGAACATAGTCCAATAAATCGTTTAATTTCGGTACTATTCGTAGGACGCGGGTAATTTATCATACTAGAAATTTTCTCAGGATCGGTACGTAACCCGTTTGCGCCTACAACATAACCAAGAAATTTAAGGGTAGTTTTAAAAAATTCACATTTCTCTATACTAATAGTCAAGTTTGCGTCTTTAAGACGATTCTTTACTTCTCTTAACAAAGATAAATGCTCTTCAAAAGTAGACCCTAACACTATTATATCGTCAAGATAGGTAAATATTTTCGGCTCGAAACGTGGCCCAAAAATGTCAACTAAACGTTGCTGTACTTGCGCAGCATTACAAAGTCCAAACGGAACAACTTTAAATTGAAAAAGACCTCGACCGGTGACACTAAATGCGGTTTTTTCGCGTGACTTTTCATCTAACGGTATTTGCCAGAACGCCTTGCGTCCCTTAACATATTCAAAATACGGTCGATACTAGGCAAAGGGTAGGAATCGAGACGCGTCTTCGCGTTAAGCATGCGCCCACCATAGCACAGTCTATGAGAACCATTTGATTTTTTCACAAGTAAAACCGGTGCACAATAAAGGCTATTTGAAGGTTCGACAACATCTAAATTTAACATCTCGTCTAGCTCCTTATTTAAAATTTCTGACATATAGGGTGACATAAGGTATTGTTTTTTCTTAAATGGCTTTGCGTCGCCAGTATCTATTGTCATAGTAATTTTATCCGTACGCCCCAATCGCATTTCACTAGAAATTTCTTGAAAAGAATCGATACATTTTTGAGCGGCTGCTCTTTGCTCAAACTCTAGTTCATCTAAAGTCACCAAATTGTTTAAATTAGTTTGATTCATACTTGATATGCTAGTTAAATTATTCTGAGTATTCCACGTATTATTTCTAAAGTCCAATAATAGTAAAAATTGGCGTGCAAAATCGCTACCGAAAATAAACCCATGGCGTATTGAAGGTGCAATCAATGCCCTAACTACCCGACATTCAGCGCTAATCACCACTGGTAAATCAACCAGGCCTATCACTTTTTGCGGCGAGCCGTCTGCAACGGAAATATTTTTTACACTCGCAGGATTTATTTTAATTTTAAACTGATCTAAAATATTTTGACCGCTGGCACCGATATTATTATTGGCCGCGAATGAGAAAAGATATTTTGCGGTATGTTAAAGCTTGTAAGGTGTGTTCTTCACAAAAACTAGCTAACAGTCCGCGTATAGGTTTTATGGGTGCTGAGAAAACCGTACAATTTCCCTGGCAAATTATTGCCGTAGATTTAATGGGACCTTTTCCCCGGTCTTCCAAGGGTAATGTTTATTTACTCGTCGTGGGAGACTGGTTTACTAAATATAATCTCCTTCGTCCGATTAGACAAGCTACAGCTAAGAGTGTAATAAAATGTATCGAAAAAGAAGTTTTTCTTGAGAGAGGCGTTCCTCAATTTATATTGTGTGACAATGGTTCACAATTTGCCGGTTCGGGGTTTAAAGGCTTTCTCAACAATACAATGTTCAAAAAATTTGGTATAGCCCTAAATATTCCCCCCACTGTAATTTCGTCGAGCGAAATAATAAAACTGTCGGAACCGCAATCCGTTGTTACATTGAAGAACATAAAGACTGGGATAAAGAATTACCCAAAATTAGACATGCCATTAATACCGCCAAACACAAAGTGACTGGTTACTCACCAGCGTTTTTAAATTACGGTCGTTATGTACCTATTTCTGGTCGTTACTACGGGGATATAACTTCTACCGAAGGTATAGAGATTACTACCGGAGATCGCGACGAGTACGTCGGCGATGTTAGAAATTTATCGGATTTTGAAGAAGTTCGAAAGCGGTTGCACGAAGCGTATAAACGCTATGCCAAGTCTTATAACCTCCGGAAGCGAGATGCTAGTTTTGAACAGGGTGAACGAGTTTGGCGACGCAACAAAGTTTTATCGGACGCAGCAAATAAGTTTTCCGGTAAATTAGCCCCTAAATATGTTCTTTGTACCGTAGAAAAAAGAACCTCTCGTTTAGTCTATGAATTGCGCAACGCAGACGGAACACCTGCTGGTCGTTGGCACGTGAAAGATTTAAAACCATATTTTGGTTCTAATTCAGATGTCGCTGTAAATTAACAGGAATGCAGATCTTACGTAGTTCTGAAAAAAAATGGCTAGAATACTGTCGAATAACTTTGAATACCTAGTAACTTGTTGTAAATTTTGTTTTATACGTGCACTAAAGTTTTGGTAGACTTTTACCGATTAAGACTATAGCCGAATTGTGACTGTACCCGAATTGTGACTTACCAAACTGTGAATCCAGTAGGACGTTTTGATACGCGTAAGATAAGAACTTGGTGTACGAGATAAAAAATATGTTAACCGTAGTTAACATATTTTTATTGCTTTTGAAATTTTGAAATTACCTTTTAGTGCATTTGTTTTTCTTGACTAGATGGTGAAGGTGATTTTTAGAAAATCTTGACATTACTTTAAGACAAACACTAAATATCTCATAAAATCTTATTTTATTAAATTATTAATTTCTTACACAAGTAACAAGCATTTATGTTTTACAAGGATGTAGGTTATGCATTTTGGCATCCTTTTTTTATTCTATACAGTTCAACCCCATGGTACGCAATGTTGTGCGAGTCCAGAATGTCTTAATTTTATTTCTGCACTTGAGTTAATTCACCCTAAAAGAAAAATTGACCGTAATATATTCATTGCTTAATTTAGCATTTCCTAAGAATATTACCTATATCATTGAGTGTACTTTAAGAACTACGTAACAACTGCCCCTAGAAAAAAATCCTTTTCTTGTAGCACGTTTCTCCCATTTTAATTGTATATAGTAGATTTTGATTAATTGTAAGCTAAAATAAAATACTAATTAATAACTGATTACTAATTCTAATTAACGAAGCGAATACTTTGTTTTTTCTAAGGCAAGTGTCTGCAAGTCCAGAGAATCTTCCGTTTCTTTTCTTCTTATTTCCTAATATGATTGCCATTTCAAAACATCGTGTTTACATTTGGGAACAACCAAAATATAATTATGTCGAAGCAGAGTTTTGAACGGCGCACATTCGGGCCGACGTCGAATGCTTTGATTGGTCCAATGTGACAAATGGAGTTTCAATTGTGAGGGGCAAAAGAACTTGATGTCGTGGGAGGTTTTTGGGATGAAATTAAGAAAGGACAAGGGGGTTGTGGGGGACAGTCTTGGCCAAACAGTCTTGGCAAGAGTGGGCCGTTAGTTATAACCCTCGTTTTATAGATTGAATCTACTAGTTTGTGATTGTGGCAAAAGTCACAATGTGGCCGATAGTCGTTTTTTCATTTTGGTAACCCTCCAATGGGGATGAGGTAAGCAAAGCTTTTATTGTCCCCGAATTTCTTAGAGTGATTTGTACTGTTGTATTACAGGGTTTTTTCCCGGTAACGGAATAATTTTCGACAGTTGAAAGGATGTTTCATGGTGGATGCAACCCCCGGTCAATGGTTTTCTGCCCCTCCTATTAAAGAAATGTTGTGAGACAGATGCAATTCCCCGTATCTGTTTTTCCCGCTACTCCTTGCGAAGAGATGTCCCGAGACGGATGCAACCCTATGTATGTGGCTTTCCGCCACGCCTTCTCATGAGTTTCCATCTGAGACTTCGTCAACACCATAAAGTTTGAAGGGGTACTTAATCCAGGTGGTCCAGCCGCATCACCTCGATACAACCTTGGGACCATGCCGATCCACGTCTAGAAAGGTAGCTTTTCAGAGCTTTCCTCCTCCGTCAGGATAGTCACCCTAAGCACTCAGTTCCGCGTGCTACGGTGGATTGTACTCCATTCTGTCTCTGGGTAAGGCCTGTACGCCGATTTTTGGTTATAATTGCATATATAAAATGTTAATTTATGAATTTATTATTATTACATAATCCCTTTTATTTAAAGCTTCGCAGTATAAAGTCTCCTGTTGACTAATGTAAATTTTATAAAAATAAGTATTTAAAGGTAATGTTATTACGTAATTACCCCTATTTTAAATCTGCCGTATTATGTTTTTTGATTACTGATGAATATATAATTGTATATTTTTTTTGGTACCATGCGGCTTATCAAGTGAGTATTGACTTAATAGAGTGTATAGAACTATTTTGGTAAGTTTTCTATCATTTTTCTTTAGGGCGTAGCGAAAAGGATCATGATTTTTTTTGGTATCTACCCTCGTTGCGTTACCTGATGGTTTACTTATCTGTTTTATTAGGCTTTTGTAGCAGGGTGTATATTTAATATTTACTAAACTGTACTTGCCAAAATGGTACTAAAAATATTTGATAACCTTTCATACTGTAATTTAATTTAAGTATCTACTACCCATATGTTCAAGTAGGTAACATATTTTATAACCAAATCCTTTTAGCTGTCGACAATATTTTCCTAAATAAGAATAAATATATTTTATTTTGGGGAATGGTTTGTTTTATTGCCTGCTAAAACACATGCACAGAATTTTGTAACATTTTTTTTAAAATCAAATATCAGCTTAAGTTCTGAGTTTATTAAGCTGTAAGGGTATTTTTCTTTAACAAAAACTCAGTGGCGCCCTAGTGCCTTGGAAAACCTAAACAAAGAAGAGGAAAAGGGAAAATTAAAAAACCTACGGCCCATAAATGCTCCTGGCGAAAAGCTGCCGCGCACTTGTAGCACTTCTGGGTAGTTAAATTTATCAATTTAACCCCAGAACGCTGCACTGGAGGAATTCCAAATAAAGTTGTCCATTCAGTCGTACCGGCAATACGAATGGTCCAATCAAAAAATTGCCAATGATTCCTGCCCAGACATTAATTGACTGGAACTGATGTTGATGATGCGAAACAATAGTTGCATGAGGATTTTCATCAGCGTTGTGTAAATTCATGATACAATTTTTGGTAAACCCCGCTTCATCCGTGAAGAGAATAGTGCTAATGAAGTTTACATTATTTCGTTGCTGATCCAATAGCCATTTTGCAAACTGCATTCTACGAGGAAAATCTTCAGGAATCAGTTCATGCACTTTTTGCAAATGATATGGATATAACAGCTGTTCTTGAAGAACTTCATGTACTATTGTTTTCGACGTATTAAACTGCGCTGATAATTTTCGAATGCTCGTTGAAGGAGTGTCATATACAGTATTTAAAATATTTTCCTCTAACTGCGGCGTGCGTACTATTTTTCCCCGACCAGCATCAGTACTTCTTTTCCCAAAGTTTCCTAAAATTATGAAGAAATTTAATAATATTACCTTAGTAAATGCAATCGCCTACCATTCTCCCTTAGACGTTGGTCAACTCGTTGAAATGTTTTCTGATCGGGAAGAGTACGATTAGGATATCTGTCGTGATATAACCTTCTGGCTTCCAAAGCATTGCAAGATGCAAGACCCTACATCAGATGCATATCTGCATACTCAATAAACGTGTATTCCATACTTCGAATTATTTCACAATTAATTTCACCACGAAATCCAAAAATCAGTAATTTAATATCGAAATAAAGAGTCAATGTGTCAGCGATGTGAAAGTTGACAAGTTCTAAAATGCAGGATATTTATTTCTTTCGTACCTAGCAACGTTTACAACAACAATACTTTGTTTTTGGGGCCGATAAAATAAAACGCACATATTTTGCGAACCTAGGTCGAACTGCAATTCATAGAATTAGACGTATCTGTTATCGAAATACGCCAAATACATGATGTAAATAATATGACGTTTTTTCGAAAACGGTTAGGATTAACGACATGACTGAAGAGTACTTAATTTTTAGTCAATAGTTAAAGATATGTAAAAAATGTCGTCCAAAGTTCTTGTCATACAGGGCGTAAAAAAATGGGGTCGTGAGTGTCACAGCTAGTCCGTCCCTGTAGCTGTGAGTATTCACAACACTTTCTTGGATAGTAATTTGAAGGGTCTAACCTGGTATACATCATATTAAAAAAAAATTGGAATATACCTGGTGGTTCAATAATTATGTGTAAAAAACTTGATTTCATTGGAGCTCTTTGGGAGCCCATATCTCCGAAGAGGGAGGCCTATACGAAAAAAGTTGATATGAACTTGTAGTATTCTTTTCACGTGTTTTTTTCACATTTCCATTCCATTTTCATTTCCCACATTTTCCCGGACACCCCATATATATACAGGGTGTTATGGAAATCATTTAATATATTGGAATGGGTAACTCCTGATATGAATTCAGATTCAATAAAAATATTCATAAATAGCGCTTCACTATAAAAAAGGTTGATATCGGCCCTCAAAAAAATTTTTTTTGGTATCAGCGCGCCACTGTCATAAATACATGGAAAAATTAAAAACAGCGAGAAATGTCAGTTACAGAAAAAACACTTTGTTTTGACGTCAGTAGTCACTGTGACGTTGCCAATTCTCTAGAGGAAAAAGAGTACCTATACAAAAATTTTGGTTTCAAATTAGCTTTAAACAAAAAACTCCCAACACTTAAGCATGTACTTTTTTTATTTGCCTATTTTAAATCTATTTAACAGAAGATTTGGCATTTATTAACAGGTTTATTCACCTATATCGTCCTTAATTCGGTGGTTTTATGGCAAAAGGTGCTATGTCGATATTTTGGCCAAATCACGTTTTTTGTATTACATATTATAGATATGGCAATAAGATCTATGTTCTCTAAAAATCATATGGCCCGATTTGCCTTAAATATAATTCTATTTTAAATTGTCAAGATGAGCTAAGTTTGTTTATATTACATATTTTTATGGCAGAATGCTTCTTTTTGCTAGCCTGTAAAATTTTCCTTTTCTCACATATCACCTTTTGCCATAAAACCACCGAATTTTTAAGCGAAATTCGTCACAACTAAATTAATAATAAACTTTACCTTCATACCATATACCATCTTCCAGTAAATAGCCAACACTATAAACACATACCACATTAATAATTTCAAAATGTTAAAATAGTGCTGCCTATAACACAAATTTAATAAAACTCTCTAGAGAAAAGCTGTTTAAACCAAAATAAATACCCCAACTTCAACTAAATTTAAAATGCACCTCACTAAGCGACGAAACGATATTTTGTTAATATTAAACGGCTTTAACTTTTGTTAATATTTAACGGCATTAACTTTTTCTTTCACAAATTAAGAAATAAATGGCAAAAATAATGTAAACCGTATTATAGATAGCTGACGATGACGCATGAGCTCGGTTCAGCCAATCGGAATCACTCTAGCGGGCGGAATGGGGCCAACAATCCTTGAGCGTGGCTTCGGTAAGCAAGCTTCGCAACCGTGGGTTATTCCAGGGACGGCTCTAACCTAGTTGGAAGTAAAATTAGTAATCCATTTGAAAATAAAATACAAATATATTTATTTACCCACATTGTGATATTTGAAAATGCGATATACGAAAATACTTCGGTTACAGTGATATACCATACAGAGTGTCTGAAAAGTCTTGGCAAGGGCAAATATCTTAGCTATTAATAAAGATAGAGACGCCAAATTTTAGTTGTATCTTATTGGTTAATAAATCTACTTTTTTATGTAATTTGACTTTTACCACCCCCTTGGGGGTTACGCTAGGGAGTTGACGTCAAAAATTTTAAATGAAACCCTATGCCGTGTGGTACCTCATTGTAAAGGTCTTTTCGAGAATGGCAGATGTTACTTCTTGGCAGAGTTCCAAAATGGACTTTATTACTGGCAAGAAGTTCATGGTGGTCATTCTAAACAACTTTTACCGTAATAAGTAAGGCAGGCACTGCTAGTCCGTTACCAGACGCGTCGATACCGAAAATAAGTACGTACGTATTACGGTATTTGACATAACTAATTTAATTCATGGGCGTTGCCGTAATTGTGTGAAATAAAAAAAGAACGGTTGAGTGCGAGTTCGACTCGCGCATAGAGGGTTCCATGACACACACAGCATTGTGAATTTCTCACAGGACGCAAAAGTCTCAATAACTATGGTAAACTTGAATAAATAACAGGAGGCGGCCATGCCGGAAATATGTCAGTGCGCATAGATTATATAACTTATTATGAAGGCTGGCACGGTTGGTCTGTTCCCAGAGGCGTCAGTGCCACGTCATACGGTATTTGACAAAAATAATTTTATTCATGAACGTTACTGTGATTGTGTAAAATAAAAAAACGGTCGAGTCCGAGTTCGACTCGCGCATATAGGGTTCCGTACCACCGTAAGATTGTGTTTATATATTTTTAATGAATTTGCTGATGTTTCATCCCATATTATTGTTGTGCGGTGTCACAAGTTAAGAATGTTCAAAAGAGTAAGACGTCATAAAATCGAAGAAATATGTTAAATACGTAGTTGTAGTTTTACTATTGGAGATATATTATTCAAATTGGGTAGGTTTGAATGTAGACCCCAGAGTACATCCCCTGAAATTTCGTGCGCATGTCTAGCCCTCTTGGTTTGCGCGTGGTACGCATTTTGGTCTACTGCGCAGATGTCAAAAAAAAATAAAGAAGTCGAAAAAAACTTGGGAAAAAGGTTATAAAGTTAAATACGTAGTGGTACCTTGACTATTGGAGATATATTCTTAAAAGTGAATGGGTTCAAATGTAGACACCAAAGTCCACCTGAAATTCCGTGCGCATGTCTAGCACGCTCGGTATGCGCGTGGTACGCATTTTGGTCTACTGCGCAGATGTCAAAAAACTAAAAATATAAAAATCGACAAATGAGGAAGTCCAAAAAGTTGGAAAAAATTTAGAAAGAAAAGTGCCCCACAAAACAAAAAATAAATGTGCGAGCAGACTGGTACTGTATGGCACAAGAGGTCGACTAACGGTCGACTTATGCCTCGCCCGATTATACGATTTACGGTTTATAATTTTTATAGGCTTGCCATTTAAAAATGAATTAAAATACGGGGTTTGCGGTAAAATGTTTCTTTTTTGAAGACTTTTAAAAGAAGGGACCACACGGCATAGGTTTGCCTTCAAAATTTTTGACCTCAACTCCCTAGCGTCACCCCCCAAGAGGTTTGAAAAAGTCAAATTACCTGCAAAACGTAGATTTGTTAACCAATAAGACACAACTACAATTTGGTGTCTCTATCTTTAATAATTGCAAAGATATTTACCCATACTAATACTTTTTAGACACCCTGTAAGTTATATTACTTTTACCGAAGTGTTTTCGTATTTCGCATTTTCAAATTACACAGAGTGAGTAAATAAATATTTGTATTTTATTTTCAAATCGGATCCCAATTTTATATCCAAGTAGGTTAGAGCCATCCCTGGACTAACCCCCGTTTCCAAAGCTTTAATGATATCAATACTGTTTTCTTGTTTAACCTGAGAAGAAAGTTTTAAGTAATTAGTGTAGTGTGTTCAACAAAGTCTTTTGTTTAAGCTGATAATTTTTATTAACAATAAAAAATACGTTTGTACTTTGATCCCAGTGTTTATTAAAATTATCCTAACAAATATCCTTCAACTGGTTCTGGACAATACGCTACGGACGCACGCTTGTTTGGAAGCAAGTAATGGAAGACATTTTCAACATACCTATTCTCTGCTATGTGACAAACTAAAACCCCTACTACGGACCTGTTCCCTTGCCCTTGGATGTTTTGTCGTCATGCGGCCATCCCATGAGGTGCTGCCAAAATGGCCCTCAAATGAACTACGCCAAAAGGGACAGAAAATGTCAGTAAAAGCGAGAGAAAGGGAGAAGAAGAAAAACTTCTTCCAGGCAAGAATGGGGAATTAAGTAAAAGTGTCGTGTTTTAAAATATTTGGAACGTTATTATTATTTACCTCACGTGTAAGCTTAAGAAGGTGCTACAGATTAAGCTTAATCATGTAGAACTCATAACTTTAGTCTAATCCTGAAATAAAAGTGAAAAACTTAATGTTCCCGCTTTATTTCAAGACAACGACGTTACAACTATAAAATAGTTTGTGCTCTGATTATAGCGTTTCCTAAATTAGCCTAATACGGTTGAAAATTAAATTAAATAAAACACTAATAATATTTACATATTATGGTAACATTTGCGGGTGCCAAACTCATATATGGGAATCTTTTCAAAAAATCGGCAAGTTTAAGATAATTTCTTCTAAACTGAAGGATGAATAACAACTTTCTGAACATGCTGCGTGAAACAGAATAATGTGTTTTTTTTACAAATGCTGTAATGAAAGAATTTTGCTTATACTTTTAAAATACTATGTAGTTGAGCTCAATTAGTATTGTTCGTTTGGATTTTTAACTTTTTCTTAGCAGAAAGTTTATTTAAGCTTGTAGGAATAACGATTATCTTATTTATAACCTAATATAAGGTGTCATAAATATTAATTAAAACTGAGGCTACTACAAAAAGGATTGATTTCGCAGTGCCTTTTTACTATTTTTTATTTGTTTTTTTTCTGAGGAAAAGGTTTTTTCTTTGTCTTAAATTACGCTTAAAAACAGAAAATAAATTATCTTAAAGATTTATATGTCTGGCAACGTTACAACAAATTCAATTGTTTTAAGTTTTTCGCGCGCATTTTTCTGTCAAGAGCTATGTCGGGCCATGTGTTCGCTCAGCCAGGTGCGTCGAATATGGTCGGGTATTTTTGAAAATTTTTAAAATGTTCGATTTAAGAAAAAAAGGGATTGGATATGTCTGTAGACTATCCCAGGAATCACCCATTCCAATATATTAAATGATATTATATATATATATATATATATATATATATATATATATATATATATATATATATATATATATATATATATATATATATATATATATATGAGCAGTTGAAAGGAAAAGTGGTGTAAGTCAATAATTTGCAAATATGGAACCAACAGCATTAGTAAAAAGCTGTTAAAGGGTTCTGTTTCCTGATTCTTTCCAAATTTCAGTTAGTTGTCTTAGTCTTTAATAGAGGGCAGTACATCGTTATGCCATTCAATGAAATGGATTTTTCGTTGATAAGTAAAGTGGTGTAAGTCACAGAACAACAGATTTTATTGTGTAAGTCAACTTACGCCACTATGCAATATTTGGACGGTGACTATACTTTAAAACAAATCGGTGTGTTTGTGTCGGTAGTTCGCAAAATTGTTTGCTTTGTGCAGTGATGGACACATTTCTGAGAGTTCAAAATAACCGTATTCGAATTCTGAGAATGAATATATTCCTTCCGAATCAGATTATTCTAGTAAGTAGGTAGGTATATTATGTATTTTTATGAAAAATATATTCTAATCTCAAAGCACGGCTAAAAAGAAAATTTTGTGAATTATAAAAGGCTTAAACCTTGCTTAGATGTAAACAAATGTCTTATGAGCCCATATTGTTTTAGACGAGGAACATTCCAACTCCAACACGGAAAATAATCCACAACCTAGTCCTGAAAACGTAGGTGAAAATGCGATAAAAAAGCGCGTCGGCAGAAAACATTTCAGAGAACCTTTTAAGTACGTTTAATAATGATGTGATGGATTTACTTCGGTTTATTCCTCCTGTGAATCAACAGTTTTTTAAAGATCTTTCTGTTTATCCTAATTGAAGATCATAAACAAGAAAAATTTTGTACTTAAATTTGTTGTCTTTATTTTTCTTTAAATTTTGTATAAATTAGGTACTTGGTTAACAATTAAAATAATAAATAATTACACAGGACCACAAATGGGAACCACAAAAAGTCCTTTGGCGAGATTGATATTCTATATGTATGTTGGTGCGCTGATTACGAATCCGAGGTCCATATAACCCCAGCACGTCACGTTCAAGGTCATTTGAAGGTCAAATGCATGTATTGCGGAAAACAGAAAATCTGACCACGGATTCGGAAAGAGCGGGAAAATTTACGTCCAAATATGTAGTTTTTAGTTTTTCCAACATGACCCTCCAAGGTCATCTGGGGGTGAAATGACTCACCGAGAGACCAAATTCATATTTCCCATTTACATCATTACAACTACAGACTTTTACGTACAACTTAACAATACAACTGGATTCTTCCATTTGCATTTCTAAGTTCTCAGCGCCTACACTGGTCAAAATCACAGGGTCTTTAGGAGCCAAAGTGGCGAGAACATTGTGTTGGGAAATAAGAATATGGTCTATCGGTGAGTAATTTCACCCCCAGATGACCTTGGAGGGTCATGTTGGAAAAACTAAAAACTACATATTTGGACGTAAAATTTCCCGCTCTTTCCGAATCCGTGGTCAGATTTTCTGTTTTTCCGTAATACATGCATTTGACCTTCAAATGACCTTGAACGTGACGTGCTGGGGTTATATGGACCTCGGATTCGTAATCAGCGCACCAAAATACATATAGGATATCAATTTCGCCAAAGGACTTTTTGTGGTTCCCATTTGTGGTCCTGTGTGTTATTAGAACGAAAAAGCAACTTTATTTTATCTCTTTAAGGTAAAGTGGCGTAAGTCAATATTACTAACTTTTTTACAATGTTTGAAAATACATATATCAGGATGATTTGATGTTTATGAGGTCAACTGAACATATTTTTAAACATCTTTATTTAAAAGTACATCTAAAACAGACCGCAGATTTTTTTATTTGCTTTAAACTTTGCCTCGAATTATCTCAAAACTAACTTAAAATGACTTACACCACTTCTCCTTTCAACGGCTCATATATATATATATATATATATATATATATATATATATATATATATATATATATATATATATATATATATATATATATATATATATATATACAGTGTAAGTTTTTAAAACCTGATATAGGCTAACTTTTTTATTTAAACAGATGGGCTAGTACTTCCAAAAGCAAAGTTGTATGAATTAACCTAACTAAGTTGAATCAACAAAAAAATGTTTTCCAGCGTTGCCAGATTTCACAGTAGACACTTAAACAGTATTTTTTTAAATGGCAACACCGCATTTTTTTATTATTTAAGAGATAATAAAATAATGACTAAAAAATGTGCAGTAACATTTTTTAATCGAGTAGCCGTTTTTGAGCAATCGGTCGAAAAAATTAAAATAATCCGCAGTCTATTGGTATCAAAACATTTATTTGAGGGACAACACAGCACAAATTTTCTTTATTAAAAAATTAAAGAATGATAATAATCAAAATTAACAAAACTAATAGCTTTTCTTTAATAAATGCTCAAATTGATGCCTCCCTTGTAGTCTACAACAAGAAACCCGTTTTACAATATTATTATTAACATTTTCCAATATATCGGGTGTAATGCTATTGATTTCTCGACGTATAGAATTTTTCAGTTCATCAACAGAGTTTGGCGAAGTCACATATTGTCACCAATCGTTTTTTTCGTCCACCCTAGCTGGTCACCCTTGCGGCTTAGTGTCGAAGTCCGGTAGCGACGACGCAGGTCATTTCGACTCGCGTCGGCCTATCGGCCTGGAGCGGGGCAGAGGGGTGTCGACCTGCTAGGTGGGATGAGAGGCGAGACGTCAGTCATTACCTCGACGCAAGCGAGTCTACGACGTCCCGAGCCATTTTCCTCCGGCCAAGCGCTTTTAGACAGTATACAGGTAGGCCTCATTTTGGGTTATTTTAGAAATGTGTAAAATATAAATTATTTCTTTTTAAATTAATAAATATAGCTGCAGAATTAATAATGAAGCCAGGGTTTTAGTATTTTAGTTAAGATCCCGTGACAATTTTGGTGGAGGTCGCCGTGTTTCGGCCAGAACGGCCGTGTTTTCTGAATAATTGCCTTTTTGGTTTCGTTATTAATTTTTGCAAAATTCGCAAACTACTTATAGGTATCGATTTTATATTTTGTTTTACAGGGAAAAATGTATTTTTGAAATAGATATAAAATTATTAAAATGATATTTGCTGGTAAAAATTCTTAAAAAGGTCATGATCAAGGTTATCGTTTTTTATTTTTTGCGGATTGACCAAATGTTTTTTTTTACGCACATTCATGCTTTTAACGATATTATTTTATAGTTGAAATTTATTTAGAGCGTTTTTAAACAAATATTTTATTGGCTTATGTTACATTTAGGTTCGTTTTCGTTGGAAAAACTTATAGACGAGTAAAATTGAGAAGCAAAGTCGCTTAGTTTTCGAGAAAAAAAAAACTGGCGTAGAACCAAACCAGACTCAGTGCGATTCTTTAATTAAGTGATCGTGTACACAAAAACTTTTTTATTTCGAAAAAACTTAAAAAATATATTTTTTTGTGAAACGTGTTTTTTAACGTCTCCACCGTTGTATCTCCGAAAACAATTATGCCATCGAGATGACTCTTTTTTTAAATTAAAGTAAATATAATTGCGCTTCTAAGCACGTCCCATGTGAGCATAAAAAACATATTTTTAATTTGTTAAAATAATAGCAAGCGTAAACGTGTTATTTTCGTGAATGTATTTTTCAGCAACCGAGAAAAAGTTTTATTTATGAAAATTTGTATATACATGCTGCGAACCAATTGAAGCCAGTATATGAAAAAAGTTTTTAGAATCATAATATTTCATGTGCGGGTTATGGTATGTAGTCAGTGATTTTTTTAATCGGACCACAACCATATTCTTGCGCGCCCGGCTCTCATTACACTGCTTACCGTCTGCCGACTACAACATTAATCTGAGCAGGTCGTTGCGTTCATGTGTACAGTAGTAGTCGGACAAAATCACTAGTTCCAAAATAGTTAGGGATCTAAGGTGTTTTTAGGTAAAAAATATCCAAAACATAGGTAAATATAAGGCATTATTATAAACTAAGTACCTACCTAATAAGTAGGTTATTAGACATTTTTAATTGAATCAAACTAAAAATTAAGCATAACACAACTTTAATTTTCTGAAACTATTTTATTAAAAGCATTCTAATTCGTTATTCTCATCCGTATCTTCCTTCTGTTATTTTCAGGTGAATTATTGGAAACCGTTTTTTTATTTTTGTGCGAATTTATGTTTCTTTTAGATATATAGTGGCTATAACATAATTTATGATATTTCGCATCAAGTGCAAATAAATCTTCATAGCCACTTAATTTGGATATCATATCGATGTCATTTCTTTCCTTCGCAGCCTTTATAATTTTCTGGTAAGTACCTACCTAGCTGTTCCACTGCCTAAAAAGATTCGATATTACACAGTAAAATAAATAATCTAAAAAATATTTATACAGTTAAAATCCATGTTTTCTATGAGTACATATACACAATAGGTAGACACTAAACATTATTTAAATTACCTGTTTGAACAGCTACCAAACTTTTCTTTTTCTTTGTTCCACTATTGTTGCAAATATGGCACATTTTTGTAATATTAAAACTATGTGATTTAAACCGAGATCCAGAATAGTTTGAGGGACCGGCGGCACTGTCTGACTGCAGAAGACCATTGATGTTTTGAAAACTTGTGTAAGATTTACGACAGTCTATATGATATTTTATTTTTACTTCGCCATTTAAAATTTTTTTTTTGGACAGAATTTCTTTTGCGAGATGGTCCTGTCTTTTCTCAGCACTAGATAATAATGACAACAAACCTTGTATTCTAGGTCTTTGTATTACAGATTTGTCATCTTCCCGCACAATTTTCTTACAAATAATGCACTCCATTATCTTAGAAAATTAAACTACCAATACTGTACACCACAGCGAAAATGACGTACTAAATCTCTTTAACCGCGAACTACTGACACGTCCTAATGTATTATCCTGCCCGCATAAGTGGTTGCATTCTGATATAGTTATTATCCTAACAAGTGCGGAAAGAGTCACTTTCCCGCAAGCGACTGCCGTTACCCGAACGACGAGAAGCGGAGTTCGGGTAAGCAGTCGAGTGCGGGAAAGTGCCTTTCCGCATGAGTTAGGATCAAATTTTTTTCTACTAGCGTTAAAAAAACCAACATCATTTTTACAAAGTTTATTATTTTTTAATAAACAAAAAATAACAGGTATATAATGTTTACTTATTACTTATTATATATATTTATCGTAAAAGTACAATTGGATGCACTGTGTAAATTAATTGCTGAAGCTAGAGAGGTTGAAGTTGACTGATTCTGCATAGTGGAAGTTTGAAGAGACAGAGGTGTTGAACTTTCATGGACGCTACTGGGACCCGGTGCAATATCTAGGGACGTGGATGTTTCTAAGATGCAACTGGAAGTCGTTGGAATAGCTTGACTGATATTGAGAATTTTGTTGGACATATCTTTTTTCTGTTCTCTAGGTAGCCTTTTATTTATTTTTTATTTTTTTATTTCAATATAAAACATTAAAAAATATTTTCCCGCACTCAGTGCGGGAAAAATTTTCCCGCACGGTGCGGGAAAAATTTTCCCGCACGGTGCGGGAAACTTAGTCTTTCAGAGACAAAATGAGTGCGGGAAAACGGTGAATTGCGCACGCTAGTAGAAAAAATTATTTCAGGGCGCTATAAAAAAAATCGCTGTTGCCACACGATACACATTGGCAAAAAACTAATTATTTCAAAAACGTTTGTAATGTTTAGGCTTTATTTGCTTCGCTGTATGTATATAAAAATTTTTAAAAATAAAAAAGTTTATCGATTGGTGAAAATTGTAATACATAAAGTTGTAATTTCTAGTTCTCCTGATTTGTAGAGAAATAAAAATGCGAATTGTGTAAAAACTATCGATACTGTTAAAAGCGCTACAGTGTGTACTTTAACTTAAAAAAAAAGTTACTTCGATAACTTTATTAGTTTTATAGATAGGATGGTGGAAACAAAAAAAAACACATTTTAATTAAAATGCAGTTTTTTTCATTTTTTTCTATTTAAAAAGTTTGAGACCACAAAAAAATGTCATAAAATACGATTTCCTATGCCCAGTGACATGCTTAGCAAAACCTACCATGTCTGACATGGTTCTACGCCAGAAAAAAAAAACGACACGATAGAGTCTCGAAAACGCTGCTCTATTAGTTTATTTTCAAATGATTTTTAATTTCACGGTTTCTGTAAAATACGTATTGAATTTTTTTTAATTATTGGGTTTTTTTTAGTAACTAATGCCGGTAGAAAACTTGTTTAAAATTTGTTTTTAACTTTATTGAGTTGTTTTTATTTAATGAATATCTTCTGCCTTTTTGGGTTTGAATTCTAAAAATAAGCAAAATTAAAATTATGTCAGTTATACAGTATGAAAATTGCTACGTATTTTTTTTACTAGTTTGGAAAAAGACTTAAAAATAAATTTTTGACCGCGGTTTTAATATTTAAGGATGCGTTATTTTTTAAACTTTGCACTTTTCTTACTACATGGAAAAATTAATGGTGTTAAGAAGTCATTCTAAGAAGGCAGGAAATAAAGTAACAGAAAATAAAAATAAGGCGGAAAACAAGGAAATAAGCGGTACTAAAGAAAACGACAAAGTTGTTGAAACGTCATCAACCCCTAAAAGTAAAGACAGTGTTAGAAGGTCATTAATATTTAATAACTCGCCGGAAAGCATACAGTCGTCAATTTCAGCGGAAAATAGCAGTAGCAATAGCTCCAGTTCTCAAAATTTTTTAAACGAGTCACTAACTTTATTGCCAAGTAACGACCAGATAAAAATATTTTTTCAAAAATGCCGAACACCTTAAATTGCACGTTGGGAAATCTCATAAATCAGAGCAGAACGCCGGCTGTTCCTCAATTTGTAGCGCCGCGTTCGTATAATCCGGATTGCGATAATTTAAGTGTATTTTTGGAAGACTATGAAAGAAAAGCTTTGATTAATAACTGGGATGACAATCTTAAGCTATGTTATTTTTCATCGTATTTATTGGGACAAGCGCAAACTTGGTTACAAATTTATGCAATACGAAACCCAGGTTCCGATTGGAAAGCGACAGTAGAAGACCTGAAAAAAGAATTTTCGTTTAGCACGTATGTAAACGAAACAAAACTAAAATTACGTTATAGAAGACAGCAGCCAGGTGAAAACGTAATGAATTATCTACGGGAAATGGTGTACTTATGCGACAAAGTAGATCCAAAAATGAAGGACGAAATTAGAAGGGAACATTTTGAACAAGGTCTACTACCCACATACGCCTACCAAATCAAGCTTAGGCAGCCAAAAAATTTTGCAGAAGTACAAGAGCTCGTTAAAACCATAAACGACGCTGAAAAAGAAATAAGCCATGCTTCGGAAATTTTCGCACAGCTGTCAATGTCAGAAAAAGTAACAGGGACGAGTCAGCAGGTTCAGCCAGAAAAAACAGGATCGAATTTAATGGAGGAAATTACACAAGTTGTGAGAGAAGAAATTGGAAAAGCGATGCTAAATAAAAATCAAGACAGAAGAGAAAACCGAAATTTTAAAAACTGGCAACCACGTACCACCGACAGTCGGCCAGTATGTTGTCAGTGTGGAAAACCAGGTCACAAGGCAAGAGTTTGTTTCAGCAGCCCGCAGAACAGAAATAACCAAAACTACGGGGGTCAACGAAATTTGGAAAACCAAAGACCAAGATGGACGCCAAATCAACCTAGTCGAGAACAAAATGGCCGCCGTCCAGAGCAGCAAACCAATAGGTACCAAAGTTGGCAACAGCCACAGCAGTCGGAAAACTCCAACGGACAGTGTTAACACACATAAGCACTGTCCAGAAACAGCAAGAGAAAGAGAATCAGAACAAGAATCAGCATGAAGCAGCAACAGATGTTCTATCCGTAAAAGGAAGTTTAAATAATGTAAATATTAAGGTTATAATAGACACTGCGTCAGTTAAAAATATTGTAGATAGTAAATATGTAAATAAAAATGAAATAAAGCCCGGCACAGGCATAACTTTTATTAAAGTAGCGAATAGTTCGCTGGTAAAAATTATTGGTTACGCAGAAATAAATGTTTGTTTTATTGGTTGTACCTTTTCCTTGGAAGCATTAGTTATAGAAAATCTACCCCAACCCGTTTTATTAGGATTAGAATTTCTTAAGGCCCACGAAGCTACGATAAATTTAAAAGCGAATGAAATTAGTCTGAAAACGGATGAAAATGAAGTAGTTACCTTGGCAATGAATTTAGGAGATAATAGTAGTCACAAAGAAATTGTAAATAGTCAAATCAGTAATGTAAATAGTTGTTTTTGGGATGAGCTACCTGTAGAAATTGAAAACTGCAGAACAGACAATGCGAAAATTACGTTGCGTAGTGATACGGTAATTGCGAAAGACATTATTAAATGCGAAGTGAACTTTAAAAAAACTGGTGAAAATAAAATAAACTTTAAGCCGAACTATGATTTTTTAATAAAAAATGGACTTCAAATTAATAAAATTTTTAGTGATAATTTGACGTGGTACGCCGAAATAAAAAACTACGGTAGAAAAACAAAAAAACTTTTTGCAGGCACATGCATCGCGTTTAAAGCAGATAGTGACTCTATAAAAAATATAAGCGAATCTTTAGTGACTTTACCGAACGATAATCTAGTAAAAAGTTATAATGTAAATAGGGACTTGTGTAAAAATGACTTTCAAAGTGTAAATAAGTTAGTTCGAGATTTTGAAGATACTTTTGCTTGGAGCATCAGCGACCTAGGAAAAACGGATTTGGTGAAGCACCGAATTGAGACGACCGATGACGTTCCAGTGGTTTCCAGACCATACAGGGTGTCTCACACAGAGCGAAGAATTATTAATAAACAAGTAGAAGAAATGTTGGAAAATCAGGTAATAAGAAAATCTGTAAGTCCGTATTCCAGTCCAGTAGTCCTAGTTCCCAAAAAAGATGGAGATATGAGGTTCTGCGTAAACTATAAAAAATTAAACGCAAAAACAATAAAGAATGTGTATCCTCTGCCAGTTATAGACGACATTTTGACCTACCTGGGAGAAGCTAGATATTTTACTACGTTGGACATGTTTTCAGGGTACTGGCAAGTAGAAATTGATGAGAAAGACAGGCATAAAACGGCATTCGTCACTACCGATGGCTTGTTCGAATTTAACCGACTAAGTTTTGGTCTTACAACAGCACCAAGCACTTTTCAGCAGTTGGCAGACGCAATTTTGAGAGACATTAAGTGGAATGGAGCAATGACGTACTTAGATGACATCTTAGTCTATGGAAAAAATTTGGAAGAACATAACGAGAACCTAAGAAAAGTACTATCAAAACTAAAAGCAACTGGTCTAAAACTAAAACCAGCTAAGTGCCAGTTTGCGTATAAAGACCTAACAGTACTAGGCCACACCATTAGTGAGCGAGGTATTCTTCCAGATTCTTCAAAACTTGAAGCAGTACACCATTTTGCAACTCCAAGAAATAAAAAAACACTTCAAAGTTTTCTAGGGCTCGCCAACTACTATAGAAAATTTATTGAAAAATTTAGTGTCATTGCCAGGCCGTTATACGATTTGCTGAAGAAAGATACACCGTTTTGGTGGACAGCAGCTCAAGAAGAAGCTTTCCAGATATTAAAAAGAAAATTAGAATCGCTTCCAGTGTTAACCCACTACCTTCCCAACGCAGAAAAAGAGCTACATGTAGACGCATCAGACCAAGGGAGAGCAGCAGTACTCTTACAAAAAATGAACGAGGAAATGCATCCCATTTGCTATGTGTCTAGAACGCTCACAAAAGCCGAAAAAAATTATGGAGTTGGAGAAAAAGAAGGTCTAGCCATAGTGTGGAGTCTAACGTATCTGAGAAGCTATATTTGGGGAGAACATATAAAAATTTTTTCGGATCACCAGCCACTGTGTTATCTAAAAAGTCTCAAAAATGTCACAGGGAGATTAGCTAGATGGAGCTGCAAACTACAAGAATTTGATTTCGAAATAATCCACAAATCAGGGAAATGCAATCAAGACGCAGACTGTCTTTCCAGACAACCCTGTATACAGGCAACACTAAAGGACGAGTATGATGCCAATGAAATTCCCACATTTTTGCTACCCTTAGTGGACATCACAGAGTTCCAGGAAGAAGATACAGTCGTGTCAGACTTACTACATGCTGTCCAAGATCCGAATTATGGCAATTCACATTTGCAACGTCGTGCAAAAAATTTTACAGTGAAAGATGGTGTGCTATATAAAAAGTCGGCTGTCCCAAACCAGGAGGACAAGTTGGTAATCCCCCAAGGACTGAAAGCACAACTGATGCAACAGCTGCATTGTGAGCCATTGTCAGGACACCTAGGATATGCAAGAACTTACGACAGAATAAACACACGCTATTATTGGGATAAAGTGCATCTTGACGTTAAGAAATTTATTAGGGGATGTCCTGATTGTCAGACGAGAAAAGGGCCAAACAATGAAAAACCAGCAGGTGATCTGCAACCAATAAAGATTGATGATTTGCAGCCTTTCGAAATGATAGGTATAGATATTTTAGGACCCCTAACAAAAACAAAAAGTCAAAATAATAATATAGTTGTTTGTACAGATTATGTGACCCGTTATGCAATAACCAAAGCAATACCAAGTGCAAAAGCAGAAGAAATAGCAGCGTTTCTGGTGGACCAAGTAATAAGCATACATGGAGTACCAAAAAAAAATATTGAGCGACAGAGGTCAAGTTTTTAGGTCAGAATTGGTAAGAAAAATGGTGCAGAATATGGGCGCAGAAAATGTATACACTACGTCATACCACCCGCAGACTAATGGGCTAACTGAGCGATTTAACAAAACCGTAGCAGATATGCTCAGCCTGTATGTGTCTACGTCACAGGATGACTGGGATAAATACCTGCCAATGGTAACATTTGCCTATAATTCAAGTAAACAGGACACAACGCAGTTTTCGCCATTTTATTTAGTTTTTGGAAGAAACCCACAGCTTATACCGGACGCCATGTTTTTAAAATCAGCCACTATGCTTATTCCGAACCCGAATATAGAGAAACATAGACAGAAAGCAAAAAGAAATATTACTATGAAACAGAAAAAGGACAAAACCCGATATGACAGTAACCACAAAAAAGTGACATATGAAACTGGAGATAAAGTCAAACTTAGAGTTTCCATTAGAAAGAAAGGAAAAAGTGACAAGTTGCAGTGCAAGTATCACGGACCATTTGTAATAGTAAGAAAAGCATCGCCAGTAAATTACATTATAGAGAGGTGAAGGAGCAAGAGCTAAACAGGAAACAGTCCATGTATATAGATTGGCCCCGTACCACGAACCATATAATTTTGAAGAGTAGTAGGAACAATGCATATAGTTATTTTTTTTTGTTTTTGAAAGCCGCTAGTGAAAATAGGTAGTAAAATAAATAAAAAGTATTTTGATTTTTGTTTTTAAGTAACCCCACAAAAAAAAAGTCTAAAGGCGTGAGGTCAGGGGATCTAGCAGGCCATTCAGTTGGACCCCTTCTCCCAATCCATTTATCCGGCAGCAGCTCACTGAGATATTCCCGTACATGCCGTGTAAAATGAGGTGGTGCCCCATCTTGCTGGAAGTAGAACGCTCTTCTTTCTATCAATGGTAGTTCGTCAATAAACGGCTCAAGTTCGTGTCTCAATAATTGTAAATAGTTTTCACCATTTAAATTTTGCTCTATGAAGATGGGTCCTATTATTTTATTATCGTAAATTCCACACCACAAGTTAACTCTTGGATTATTCTGTCTTCTTCTTTCTTCGGCCCAACAAGGATTTGTGTCAGACCAATATCTGTAATTCTGTCTGTTAAATATAACATTTAAATAAAAACTTGCTTCGTCGCTATAAAAAAATATACTTTTCAAAGTTGGGTTGCTGTCTCTTCTTTTCCAAAAACCACTCACAAAATTCCAGTCTCCTATCACAGTCGTCATCATGCAGTTCCTGGACGCTCATCATTTTGTAAGGGTGATAGTTGTTACCTTGCAAAGTTGTCCACACCTTCGACTGAGAGCAACCCACCTCTTGTGCAATTTTGTAGGTTGATTTATGGGGATTCTCAATACTATGAAGAAGAACGTTTTCTTCAGTAGCAACATTTTTACGCCTTTGACGAACCCGCTGACAGACACTACCAGTAACTTTTAATTTTTCTAAATTAGTTCTTAAAAATTCTGGATTTGGAAGTGGTTTATCTGGATGTCTCGCATTGAATTCGGCGCACGCATCTCGTAGACTTAAGCCACCAACATGCAGAAAAATTAGTTCTACTCTCTTTGGGGAGTCATCTCGTTCATTTTAGGAAATAAATAAAAGCTATTAGCACACTCAATGATAGAATGTGCTTGACTGAGTGACAGCTTGTTTCAAATAACAGATTTTTTTTCAAAGCCTACTATTGCTATGCTAACTGATCGATATTGCGTTCACTGTAAGTTGCAGACGGCGGATTATTTTAATATTTTTCGACCGATTGCTCAAAAACGGCTACTCGAATAAAAAAATTTTTACTGCACATCTCTTATTCATTATTTTATTACCTCTTAAATAATGATAAAAAAAATGCGGTGTTGCCAATTAAAAAAATATTGTTTAACGGCTACTGTGAAATCTGGCAACGCTGGAAAACATTTTTTTGTTGATTCAACTTAGTTAGGTTAATTCATACAACTTTGCTTTTGGAAGTACTAGTCTATCTCTTTAAATAAAAAAGTTAGCCTATCTCAGGTTTTAAAAAACTTACACTGTATATATATATATATATATATATATATATATATATATATATATATATATATATATATATATATATATATATATATTGAAACCCGTAAATGCTGGTATGAATTCAGACTGAATAAAAATATGCAAAAAAATTTTTTTTAGTAACTGCGCACCACTGGCAATGAATACATGGCCATATAAAAACAGCGGGAAACGTCAGTTACAGAAAAAAAAACTTTTGTTTTGACATCAGTAGTCACTGTGACGTTGCCAATTCTCTCTAGAATATTCCTATGTAAGTAACAGATTTGAAAAAATAATAGATTTGTTATCTTCAAAGTAAGAAATCATACTAAAACTTTTAAAATATTCAATTTCAAAAAGTTGCAATACTACAACACAAAAAATCCAGAGAACAGCTGTTAAAGACGAGAGTAAAATTTTGTTCAACTAGGCCAACCTGTGGCGGCTGGTCCTAAAGGGCACAAGGGCACGTGCCCACTATAGATTTTCGACAAATAAAAAATCTTTTATCAAAAGTCAAAAAGAAATAATACACCATCGCGCCTCAATACCTCTTTCCTTGCATGTCACACCACGGCGAACGCAACCGCCGCCGCGCCGCCGTCATCAATTTTGGTGGCGACGCCGGTCTATGCATTGGAGAATTAGGGTTAAAATCGCGTGCTATCGGCATCTCGATGAGCACAATATTTCGTGTCTCCTAGCACTTGTTTATTGTTTGGACATAGCACATAAATGTGCTGTGGTTTCGATTTCGAGCGGCGTTGTCCTTGGCGCGGCAGGCGGGAGAGATTATTGCACAATTTTATGTTGAGTTTCCTTGATATATTAACACGTGAAGGCCTAATATTTTTTTTGTGATCAGTTGAGGGATATTTTTTTTATTTAAAGTTTATTAATTACACCGGCACACAAAATAAAAAAAGTGGTCTGTACATTTGACCAGACCCATCTATCTATATGTATTTTGATGCGCTGAATCCAAATCCGAAGTCCGTTTGGCCCGTACACCCTCAAATTTTGAGTAAATTGCAAAAAACGCTGAAAATGGCTAAAAATTTCGAAAAAGTGCAGTTATGAAAAAGAAGAAAATTTTATTGAACTAGATCAAGTATGTTACTTATGTATTTTGATGCGCTAAATCCAAATCCGACGTCCGTTTGGCCTGTACACCCTCAAAATTTTGAGTGAATTGCGAAAAAACGCTGAATATGGCTACAAATTGCGAAAAATTGCAGTTATGAAAATGAAGAAAATTTTATTGAACTAGGTCAAGTATGTATGTATGTGAAGTTCGTTTGGCCCGTACACCCTCAAAATTTTGAGTAAATTGCGAAAAAACGCTGAAAATTGCTAAAAATTGCAGTTATGAAAATGAAGAAAATTTTATTGAACTAGATCAAGTATGTTTCGTATGGATTTTGAATCCGAAGTCCGTTTGGCCCGTATACCCTCAAAATTTTGAGTACATTGCAAAAAACTTCGAAAAATAGCTAGAACTTGCAATTCAACTTCGGAGGACTGATTGCTTGTGCCTGTAACCAGGGCACCTCCACGTGGTGACGGTGGGCAACAGAACCATCTGGAAGAGTCCCTGGGTTAACGGCGTGTAGGCCGTCATGGCAGACACAAGCGATAAGTTTACGATGCAGGGATTCGGAACCCCAGTATCGGCGTCTGGTCAGGGTGACAAAGCAGGCCCGCAGACGTCGTCATCAAGCGACTGCAGGTCTGCAGTAGTGGGTATCTTGGCTTCTGTAGAGTATAATGTTACAAGAAATCACTCCCACATATGTCATAAAAGTCCTCATTGGTGCGTAAGAACAATACTATTTTTTGCTATTCATTGCTATTTTTTACGATTTTTGATAAATGATTGAGATTGACAGATTCTGAATTTGGATTCAGCTCATCAAAATACATACGAAACATACTTGATCTTGTTCAATAAAATTTTCTTCATTTTCATATCTGCAATTTTTAGCCATTTTCAGCGTTTTTTCGCAATTTACTCAAAATTTTGAGGGTGTACGGGCCACACGAACTTCGGATTTGGATTCAGCGCATCAAAATACATACGAAACATACTTGATCTAGTTCAATAAAATTTTCTTCATTTTCATAACTGCAAGTTTTAGCCATTTTCAGCGTTTTTCGCAATTTACTCAAAATTTTGAGGGTGTACGGGCCAAACGAACTTCACATACATACATACTTGACCTAGTTCAATAACATTTTCTTCATTTTCATAACTGCAATTTTTCGCAATTTGTAGCCATATTCAGCGTTTTTTCGCAATTTACTCAAAATTTTGGGGGTGTACGGGCCAAACGGACGTCGGATTTGGATTTAGCGCATCAAAATACATAAGAAACATATTTGATCTAGTTCAATAAAATTTTCTTCTTTTTCATAACTGCACTTTTTCGCAATTTTTAGCCATTTTCAGCGTTTTTTGCAATTTACTCAAAATTTGAGGGTGTACGGGTCAAACGGACTTCGGATTTGGATTCAGCGCATCAAAATACATATAGATAGATGGATCTGGTCAAATGTACAGACCACTTTTTTTTTGTGTGCCGGTGTTATTAGTATTGCATTAGTGCGTAGTATTACTAGTACTTCTAGTACTGTGTATTTTGTTTTGTTTTTACTTTTGGGTTTTCCCGATCCGCCGTTTCCAAAAAATGGAATCAGAAATAAACTCAGTGCAATATTTATTACAAAAGACTGTTTTACAATAAATTTTTTAAGTAGTTATTATTTGTTTTGCATTTGTGCCCCCCAAATAAAAAAGTCACGAGCCGCCACTGAGGCCGACCAGAAATTTTTGGAAGAAAAAGAGTACCTATACAAAAATTTTGGTTCCAAATCAGCTTTAAACAAAAAACTCCCAACACTTAAGCATGTACTTTTTTATTTGCCTATTTTAAATCATATTTAACAGAAGATTTGGCATTTATTAACAGGTTTATTTACACTATTAATTTTTAAGCGAAATTCCTCACAACTAAATTAATAAACTTTACCTTCATACCATCTTCCAGTATTAAGTCAAATCAAGATTTTTTTGATACAAGGAAAAGTTGTTTCAAATAGCATCATTGTATTTACACTTGCCTAGCGCACTTATTTACGACAAAAAAATTCAAAAACTCGACAAAATAATAAAGTTTATTACTATTACTACACAATACAACTCAGCCGTTTGGTTAAAACATGAAAGTCCAGCAAACACTACGAAATGGTTTGTTTTCTTATAAATAGTCAACACTAGAAACACATACCATAGCACCATTAATAAATTGAAAACTTTTTTTTCACTAGGACAGAATTTTAAAAGCCGGCCGATCAAAACCGGAGGAGCTAACGGAACCACTACACGAGCTCCTGATGACGTCGTGATGTTATTCAACCAATCACAGCGTGAGCTTTCGTCGCTTACGCGTCCGGCGAAAATAGGAGCGTGAAAGTCGTAGCCGTTGGCTCCTCTCGGCGCAACAAATAGATGGAGAGGCAGAGCGATACAAATGAGAACGAGGAAAGAGAGAGAGCACGACGTGTATTATGGGTTGCGTATAGTAACTGACCTAGTTGGGAGTAAAATTAGTACCCGATTGGAAAATAAAATACAAATATTTATTTACCCACATTGTGTTATTTGAAAATGCGATATACGAAAATACTTCGGTTACAGTGAGATTCCATACAGAGTGTCTGAAAAGTCTTAGGATGGGCAAATATCTTTACTATTAATAAAGATAGAGACACCAAATTTTAGTTGTATCTTATTGGTTAATAAATCTTTTTCTTTTTTATGTAATTATGTAATTTGACTTTTTCCACCCCCTTGGGGGGTTACGCTAGGGAGTTGAGGTCAAAAATTTTAAATGCAACCCTATGCCGTGTGGTACCTCATTTTAAAGTTCTTTTAGAGAATGGCAGATGTTACTTCTTGGCAGAGTTCCAAAATGGACTTTATTACTGGCAAGAAGTCCATGGTGGTCATTCTGAACAACTTTTAACTTAATAAGTAAGGCAGACACTGCTGGTCTGTTGCCAGACGCGTCGATGCCGAAAATAAGTACGTACGTACACGGTATTTGACAGAAATAATTTAATTCATGGGCGTTGCCGTGATTGTGTATAATAAAAAAAAACGGTTGAGTGCGAGTTCGGTTCGAGCATAGAGGGTTCCATGCCACATACAATATTGTGAATTTCGCACAGGACGCAAGAGTCTCAATAACTATGGTAAAGCTAACCCTTAAATAAATAACAAGGGGCGGCCACGTATAGGTTATATAACTGATTAGTAAGGCTGGCACGGTTGGTCTGTTCCCAGAGGCGTCAATGCCGAAAATAAGTACGTACGTATACGGTATTTGACAAAAATAATTTTATCCATGGGCGTTGCTGTGATTGTTTAAAATAAAAAAACCAGTCAAGTGCGAGTTCGACTCGCGCATATTATAGGGTTCCGCACCACCGTAAGATTGAGTTTATATATTTTTAATAAATTTGCTGATGTTTCATCCCATATTCTTGTTGTGCGGTGTCACATAGTTAAGAATGTTCAAAAGAGTAAGACGTCATAAAATCGTAGAAATATGTTAAATACGTAGTGGTAGTTTTACTATTGCTTCAAAGTGGGTAGGTTTGAGTGTAGACACCATAGTACATTCCCTGAAATTTCGTGCGCATGTCTAGCCCTCTTGGTTTGCGCGTGGTACGCATTTTGGTCTACTGTGCAGATGTCAAAAAAAAATAAAGAAGTCGAAAAAAACTTGGGAAAAAAGTTATAAAGTTAAATACGTAGTGGTACCTTGACTATTGGAGATATATTCTTAAAAGTGAATGGTTTCAAATGTAGACACCAAAGTCCATCTGAAATTCCGTGCGCATGTCTAGCACGCTCGGATTGCGCGTGGTACGCATTTTGATCTTCTGCGCAGATGTCAAAAAACGAAAAATATAAAAAACGACAAAAGAAGAAGTCCAAAAAGTTGGAAAGAAGTTAGAAAGAAAAGTACCCCACAAAACAAAAAATAAATGTGCGAGCAGACTGGTATTGTATGGCACAAGAGGTCGACTAACGGTCGACTTATGCCTCGCCCGATTAAACGATTTGCGATTTATAATTTTTATAGGCTTGCCATTTAAAAATGAATTAAAATACGGGGTTTGCAGTAAAATGTTTCTTTTTTGAAGACTTTTAAAAGAAGGGACCACACGGCATAGGTTTGCATTCAAAATTTTTGACCTCAACTCCCTAGCGTCACCCCCCAAGGGGGTTGAAAAAGTCAAATTACCTGAAAAAAAGTAGATTTATTAACCACTAAGACACAACTACTATTTGGTGTCTCTATCTTTATTAATAGCAAATACCCATACTAATACTTTTTAGATACCCTGTATGTTATATTACTTTTACCGAAGTATTTTCGTATTTCGCATTCTCAAATTACACAGAGTGAGTAAATAAATATTTGTATTTTATTTTCAAATCGGATCCCAATTTTATTTCCAACTAGGTTAGAGCCATCCCTGGAATAAACCCCGTTTCCAAAGCTTTAATGATATCAATACTGTTTTCTTGTTTAACTTGAGAAGAAAGTTTTTAGTAATTAGTGTAGTGTGTTCAACGTGTTAAACAAAGTCTTTTGTTTAAGCTGATAATTTTTACTTTTGCTCATTAACAATAAAAAATACGTTTGTACTTTGATTCCAGTGTTTATTAAACTTATCCTAACAAATATCCTTCAACTGGTTCTGGACAATACGCTACGGACGCACGCTTGTTTGGAAGCAAATAATGGAAGACATTTTCAACATAGGTACCTATTCTCTACTAGATAAGTATCATTCTTTGAAACTTATTTTTTGTTTTACTTATTGCTATTTAAATTATGTTAGGCAAATATTGGTTAAAACTAAGGCTGCCGATAAAAAGGACTGATTTCGCAGTGACCTTTTTACTAATTTTTTTCTCTGAGCTTAGGATTTAGGATCAGGTTGAATTTTTTTTCCTGTATCTTAAATTACGCTTAAAACAGAAAATAAATTATACCTAAAGATTTATACCTATGTCTGGCAACGTTACAACAAATTCAATTGTTTTAAGTTTTTCGCGCGCAATTTTCTGCCAGGCTTTATGTCGGGCCATGTGTTCGCTCAGGCAGGTGCGTCGAATATGGCCTGGTTTTAGGGTATTTTTGAAAATTTTTAAAATGTTCGATTTAAGGAAAACAAAGTATTGGGTATGGCTGTAGACTACCTCAGGAGTCACTCATTTCAATATATGCAGAGAATTTCATAACACCCTGTATATATATATATATATATATATATATATATATATATATATATATATATATATATATATATATATATATATATATATACAGTGTGTCCACGGATTGACTCCGGAAGAGGAAAAACTTTTTTGTTTGAGGATTTACGAAAAAAAGTCATTATACAAAAAAAGTTTTGCTTGTCCTAAAATGTCCAAAGGAGATGTTAGCTTTCAAAAGTTTTATACAGGGTGCGTAAAAATTAACAAAAATGTAAAAATGCTGAAGTCTAAATTGCCTCAATTGTTATAGTTGCATGAAAAATTCATTAAGAAAGGTTGCTTAGAATTGGATTTTATGTCTAAAGGTGATGTCATTGCTTGCTATTCAAATAAAAGCTTTCGTGTCCTATTTTTTTCAAAGGTAGGTTTTTTGTTACAAAACTTTTCAGTAAAAAATTCATAACATTTTTCACCTTTACATCTCCTTGGCAATATTGTAAGGTATTATGTCAATCAATGTCAGTACAATAAGTCATCTAAAGTTTCGTATGTCACAATGTTAACCGTGGAACAAAAAGTTTTTATAGTGCAGTGTTATGGTTTAGGGGAAGATATGTTACCTAGGCGTATTAAGAAAGTTTCAGGAAAATGGCCCAATGAAACTTTGACAGACAAAACTGTGAAATCTATTATTTCGAAATTCATGCAAAGAGGCAGCGTATTGAACATTAAAAAGCAAAAAACCAACCTTAGCGAAGAAGAGAATGCTGTTGCAGCGATAGCATTAGATTCAGTGCGTCTTAACCCTAAAAAATCTTTACGAAAGAGAGCATTGGAAATTGGCAACGTAGGAAAGTCTTATTTACAAGTTATTTATAATTTTAATAAATTAAAACCTTACAAACCGAAATTCAACCATACTTTGGAGAACGGCGGTGAAGGCAAAAGGTTGGACTTTTGTTTGTGGATTGGTGAGCAGTATGTTCAAGATCGTCGTTTCCACCAAAATATTATTTTTTCAGACGAATCAACTTTTTCAACAAACGGGGTAGTAAGGTAAGTAAGGTACGTTTTTGGTCTAGGGAAAATCCAAATTTTCGTATTAACTGCAGGAGACAATACTCTAAAAAAGTTAATGTTTGGTGTGCTGTATCTTTCAATGGAATAATTGGTCCTTACTTCTTTGAAGGAAACATGAACCAGCATAGTTACTTACAAATGCTAAACGCTGTTATGCTAGAATACCTAGATAACTTACCAATAAATACTCGAGAAGCAGCGTTTTTTCAACAGGACGGTCACCCGGCACACTCTACTGCAATTGTAAGGGAATGGTTAAATACTTATTTTCCTGGACGCTGGATAGGACGATACGGTCCTAACCCTTGACCACCTCGAAGTCCCGATATCACAATAATGGATTTTTATTTCTGGGGATATTTATGGCAAAAAGTTTATGCAGATCCTCTAAATAATGATTTAGATCTCCTAAAAAACCGAATTCGAGAAACCATTCGAGATATTCCTCTTAACGAAATTCAGAACAGCTATAAAGCTTTTATCAAGAAGGCTGAAAAGTGTGTCGAAGTTGGTGGGGCAACGTTTGAATAATTAGTAATTTATTGTTCTTTTTACGTTGAAAATAAATTATTCTTATGTTTACAATAATACGAAATGCATTTTTAAGACTGATGAACTAAATAACTAGCTTCCGATAAAATGTAGCTCCCAAAGCGATCCCTACAGTTCCTAGGGCGTCATAAAAAAAATAATAATTTTGAACACATGCCACAAAAAACTCAGTATTTATTTGAGTAGCAAGCCATGACATCACCTTTAGACATAAAATTTAATTCTAACCAAGCTTTCTTAATTAACATTTCATGCAACTACAACAATTGAGGCAATATAGCTCCTAAAGCGATCTCTACATGGCCTAGGACGTCATGAAAATAAAAAATAAGAAAATAATGCCACAAAAAACAAACTCAGTTTTTATTTAACTAGCAAGCAATGACACAACCTTTAGACATAAAATCCAATTCTAACCAATCTTTCTTAATGAATATTTCATGTAACTATAACAATTGAGGCAATTTATACTTCACCATTTTTACATTTTTGTAATTTTTACGCACCCTGTATAAAACTTTTGAAAGCTAACATCTGAGGCAATATAGCTCCTAAAGCGATCTCTACATGGCCTAGGACGTCATAAAATAAAAAATAAAAAAATAATGCCACAGGAAAAAAACTCAGTTTTTATTTAACTAGCAAGCAATGACACCACCTTTAGACATAAAATCCAATTCTAACCAATCTTTCTTAATGAATTTTTCATGTAACTATAACAATTGAGGCTATTTATACTTCAGCATTTTTACATTTTTGTAATTTTTACGCACCCTGTATAAAACTTTTGAAAGCTAACATCTTCTTTGGACGTTTTAGGACAAGCAAAACTTTTTTTGTAGAATGACTTTCTTTCGTAAATCCTCAAACAAAAAAGTTTTTCCTTTTCCGGAGTCAATCCGTGGACACACTGTATATATTTATCCTACTACACTCCGAGCGTCCGTATACGGACGCTCTGTTGTATTACCATAGAAACTATACCCACGTGCATATAGTACTTCAGATATTTGAAATCTAAAATTTTGTTTCGGACGCCAGGAAAATAGTAAACCCTGCACTTTTATATATTAGTAGTATATTATTAATACAACGGATCGACCGACAGGGGCAGTTGGTTCAACTTCAGTATATTATTTAATGGTATATTCTACTTTCAGCCCGACGATTACCAAGCGTCCTTTGCCATCTTGCAATGTGTCAACACTGTAGGGTTATTTTTAGAATTTCTATAGATCTGCGACCGGTGTTTAGGAACTATTTAACAAAAGAAGGTTATTGATCGTTATAAAGGACTGTGAATAGCTGGAAATTCCACAGGTCTATTTGGTCATTTAATATTAGGGTTTCTGTTATGCTTAGAAATTTCAATTGATTCTAGAATATAAAGCTTTTTTCCTTTAGGAACTGTATACAAAATTTTTAAATTATTCTCGTCTGGAAAGGTATGACCTGTCTCTAAACAATGTTTGGCGAAGTTTGAATTTTCTTTGTTAACAAAAAAGATGTTTTATGTTCATTAAATCTAACGCTAAAATTTCTCCCGGTTTGGCCTATATACGAGCTACTGCACTCATTACAACTTAGTCTATAAACTCCTGAATTTTTAAGGGGTGATGTTTTACTTTTGGCATTTAAAAGTAATTGGGATATTTTTTGTGCTGGTGTAAAAGCTACTTTTGTTAGTTTTTGAGATGATGTGTGCTATTTTTTCAAGGATTGGACCAAAATATGTTATTTTAGCATACTGAAACTTTTCATTGGTTTTTATACGTGGGTATAATTTGGTTAATAGTTATTTGTTTTTGTTTATTAATGTATTTATTGTGGTTGAGTTAAACCCGTTGTTTTTGGCTATTTTAATTATATTATTTAATTCATTTTTATGGCTGTCTTCGTTTAAAGGGATTGCGAAAGCTCTATGTATCTTAGACATATCATAAGCTGCCGTTTTGTGGGAAGTGGGATGTGTTGAGTGATTAGGAATTGTTGTGTCTGTAAACGTGGGTTTTCTATAAATATCAAATGAGAATTTTTGTCCTTTTTTGTTATTGTAATATCCACAAAATTAATTTTGTTGTTTTTTTCCTTTCCCATTGTGAACTTAATTTTATGATGTAAACTGTTTAGGTGATTTAGAGTTCGTTGTAAATCCGCATCATTACCGGTATAACATACTAAAATGTCATCTACATATCTGTACCAGAAACTTGTACATGTTTTCTGCGAATTCAGTTTTTAAGAAAGTTTCTTCCAAATTAGACATGAAGATTTCAGCTAGAAGAGGACTTAGTGGTGAACCCATCTTTTTGTTTATAAAATTTGTTATCATACTGGAAATAGTTTTCCTTCATGCAGAGGTCAAAAAGAGTAATAATTTCGTTTTTATGACAGGATTTACGTTTTTTATTGTTAGTGTGTTTTTGATTATGTTAATACAGTCTGAATTTGGGATGTTGGGGAACATGTTAGTGACGTTAAAGGATACTAAAGTACTGTGATTTGGTACCTCCATAAAAATAATATGGGTATAAAAGTTTCTATTTGATAGTATCTACGGTACGGGCGGCTTTACTCGCATTACTCGCATAGCGAATTGTTAACAATTGAATTGCGCAAGCAAAGTCGCGGGTACTCGCTATAAGACAGTTTGGTATAGAAAGCGATTTTCATAATAAATTAATGTTAGAAAAAGCCAAATAAATTAATATACAGGGTGTTTTCTAAGTAATCTAAAATATTTTAAGTAGCTATTCCTCAGGTCTTTTTATGAAACAATTTTCTTATAAACAATGGTCGAAATATGCCTATTTTCCGAAATTTTCATTTTTTAAAATTATTCTAAAAACGGAATGTCTTCTTTTTATCAAACTTTAAACGATTATACTGCTTATCTTATCAGAAGAAATGTTTAAGTGAAGTGTCAACAAAAATTTAATCGCGTCACCAGGGGCATGCGTGTAGGCAATGGTATTTTTTTTAAATATGCACGCCACATTTTTAATTTTGCGAGTTTTTTAATTTTTTGTTATTTTTATTCAATACCTAACACAAAATATCTCCTAACATTTTTTTTGCTTAGTTTAGGAGAGAAATGCAATTTGGTAATAAATTATGCGTTTATTACAATAAAATAGCATTTTTCTCCTAAACTAAAATGCTAAGAGACATTTTATGTCAGGTATTGAATGAAAATTGCAAAAATGCTGGCAAAATTAAAAATATCAGTGGCGTGCATATATTTGCACTTTTTAAATTATGTATACCATTGCATACACGCACGCCCCTAGTGAAGCGATAAACTTTTTGTTTACACTTAAACATATCCTCTAATAAGCCGTGTAAATATTTAAAGTTTGATAAAAGGCAAATATTCCGTTTTTAACATAATTAAAAAAAACTGGGAAAAAAATTAATTTCGACATCCTGTATTTCGAAAAATAGACATTTTTGGACATATGTTCATATGGATAGCTACTTAAAATATATAAGATGACTTAGGAAACACACTGTATAACTTTCTACTAACACATTTTTTTCACTTAAAATTTAAAAATTCTCGACAAAATGATGTAAAATTTGTTTAGAAAAAATAGTAACTAAAATTCCTAGACGCGTTAATTTTTTTCCCATGGGGGGTGCAGCAAAAATTCAACTTTTTTCGCGAATTACAAAATGTTTTTTTCTGTACCAAAATACTCCCAGTGGGCTCACTATTAAAACCTCTAAATTTGGTACGGGTCCTGTAAGTATGAACAGAGATAATATACAACTTTGAAATTTCACCAGCCGCCACTGCATACTATATTCTTATATTTCTACAATTTCTTCCTTTTCCAAATAAATTCTTGTAATGGAACAGTTAAATAGGTATATTTAGTTCTAAGTATGTGTACATGAATACATTTTTCTTCATAAAGGACCACGCACAAAATACATTGAAAAGTGGTTTCGGTGAAATTGCCCGAATTTTTGGTATATTGTACCTCTTGACCTCTAGTTTGATTTTTAGGAAAAAAATGAGGGGGTCGATTGGATGGTTTCTGCGCTACAAGGACTCATAGGCATACGTGCAATTTTTAAAAATTAGGACCTATTTAACTTGCGGTTTATAAAATACCACTCTGATCGGGTAAATTCGTGTTCTAGTATTTTAAATGATTAGAGGATACATCTAGAAAGATAATAATAAATTATTTTGAACATTGTTATACAGGATATTGAAAAATAACGGACTTAATATTAAGACATAAAAAAATTATGCTCTTTTTCGAGTTCGAGTTTGTAATCACCCTGTATAATAACGGATGATAAGAACTATTTTATTTTAAAGGTGTTATGTATGTTTAATTAAATAATTATGCTGATACAGATACCAAGTGATAGAGATTTATGGTGATTACATTTTCATTTAAATATTATTTTTCTGTTAATAAATATTAATTATATTATTCCTCTTGGATATATTTCACTGCAGAAAGCAGGAAAAATACTTGTATTATGGCACAGCCTAATTATTATTAAAATAACTACAAGATGACTTATTATTTTATTTAAGTATCGCCAAATTGAGTCTAAAACTTTAAAAATACTTATTTGAAATATATTGTGTTTGTATTAAGGGACAAAAAGCAGTAACTCCATAGTAATAACAGCCAATCTAGTCGCCTTGTCTGACAAAAAAATGCATCTTTAAAATGACAACTTGCGTTAATTTTTTATAATATATGTATACTACGTGACAAAGAAAGGTAAACACCCAGTATTTATAATTTCATTGTAATAATTTTTTGCATGCAAATTGATTTTGGGTCAAATAAAAACTGATTAAATTTTCAGCCTTATCTATGCACTATCTTGTCGTTTTTACCCGGCTATTTTACACTGGTTTGAGCTGCATGCGATTGCAGTTTTAGCAATTTTTGTTCACATTTGTGGCTTGACTGATAAAAAGTGTTTTGCAAAGTGTTGTTTTAAGGCATAATTATGCCGCGAATGCGTAGACTTGGTCAAATTCGTCAGCTTAGTGGCTTTGAGAGGGGCGGATTGTGGGCTTACGAGAAGCAGGTCTTTCAGTTAGAGAAATTAACAGAAGAACCAACAGATCTTTACGCACCATTTTGAGATGTTGGCAGGCATGGACCCAAGAAGCCCGTGAACACAGAGCTAGGGGCACTGGACATCGCAGGGGAACAACCGAGCGTCAAGATCGTCGTCTTAGACTTTTGGCTCTTAGAGACCGCTTTAATACCAGTCGGGCGATTGCGAATCAGTGGTTTGAAGAACATGGAAGGGTGGTTGGGATGCGTACAGTATATCGATGGATAAGAAGTTTTGGTCTTTTTTCTTACCGTCCCCATTGGGTGTTGCCCCTCACTCCTGAGCATCGACGCAATCGACTGCAATGGTGCAGAGACAGACTACAATGGAACGATGAATGGAACAGAGTGGTCTTTAGCGATGAATCCCGCTTTTGTTTGGGTATGCATGATGGTCGTGCAAGTGTAAGAAGGCGATGTGGTGAAAGACGTGATCCACAGTTTCACATGGAGAGGCATGTTCATCATACCGTGGGGGTAATGGTATGGGGTGCCATTGCATATGGTAGCAGGACACCTCTAGTCTTCATTAGAGGTAACATGACAGCGCGCCGTTACATTCAGGAAGTAGTGGAACCACATGTCCTTCCATATCTTGAAACCCTCCAGAACCCTAGTTTTCAACAAGATCACGCCAGACCGCATATAGCTAAACAAGCCCTGGACTTCATGAACCAACACCACATTACCCGCTTACCATGGCCACCAAGATCACCTGATCTGTCACCGATCGAACATGTGTGGGACATCATTGGTCGCAAGTTGTTAAACTTACAGCACCCCCCTCAGACGCTGGCAGAACTTAGACATGAGGTAGAGGTAGCCTGGAATGAGATACCCCAAGACGATATAGACCATCTTATCAGAACAATGCCCAGGCGTGTCAATGAGTGTATAAGAAACCGAGGATATTCGACACATTATTGAACTTAAGTCCATTGGTGTTTATCGGATTTGGCTGGAAACCTAATCAAATATTAACCATTGTCTACTAAACATGTAAGCCAAAAATTATTAAAATATATTAAATATAAATGGATGTTCACCTTTCTTTGTCTATACACATATTATAAAAAATTAACGCAAGTTGTCATTTTAAAGATGCATTTTTTTGTTAGACAAGGCGACTAGATTGGCTGTTATTACTATGGAGTTACTGCTTTTTGTCCCTTTATACAAACACAATATATTTTACCATTATCACCAATCTCAAAGAATTATATTACCTTCGATAGGAAATTTTGTAATAAACAGAAAAAAATTGGCTTACCAGCTTTATTTGGCCGAAAGAGTCTGGCGTACCTATTTGAAAGGTGTGAGATGGGGTAAAATTTTACCATTACCATGTGAAAACTTTTTTTTTTAATTTTACTCGTTTCGATGTGATGTTCAAAAATATCTTGATACGCCTCCCCAAAAACTGCCGGAAGTATCTAGCATACCAGTTTTATTGAATAGGCTCGATTCACATCAATTATTAAAAGCCGTGAGTTAAATAATTTTATTTCGGGTTAAATGTTTTTGTGATTTTTTTTTACTTAATAAAAAAATAAGTATTTTACTCTCCTAGATTATATCAATATGAATTCCATTTCATGGGAAATTGCTTTTGTTTTGTGATGTTTCTGTGCATCATACAACTTAGTATCAAGTACTGCATTCGAGGAATGTTTCAATAGCTGCAGCATTTTCTATGGTCCTTAAATAGAGTAAGTAAGAGAGATTTCCGGCACAGGTTTAAACACTGTATAAGTTCTCTCTTCATCCCCTATGCTATGTGTACTATAGAAATATACTAACCTCTGCACTATGACATTATGGTATACAATATACATTAAGGTAACGTTGTCACCCAGCATTTTTGGGAGTTTAAGCAGTGGCGGCTGGTGAAATTTCAAAGTTGTATATCTCTGTTCCTACTTACAGGACCCGTACCAAATTTAGGGGGTTTAATAGTGAGCCCACTGGGAATGTTTTGGTAAAGAAAAAAAAACATTTTGTAATTTGCGAAAAAAAGTTGAATTTTTGGTGTGCCCCTCCTAAGAAAAGCATTAACACGTCTAGGTATTTTATTTATTATTTTTTCTAAACAAATTTTACATCATTTTGTCGACAGTTTTTAAATCTTGAGAGAAAAAAATGTGTTAGTAGGAAGTTGTAGTCATTTGAATTTTTTCTTAAGTTTTATTTTAGGCTTAAAAAAATTCAAATGACTATAACTTTCTACTAACACATTTTTTTCTCTCAAAATTTAAAAACTATCGACAAAATGATATAAAATTTGTTTAGAAAAAAGAATAAATAAAATACCTAGACGTTCTCATTTTTTTCCTGCACACCAAATTTTTCCTGCACACCAAATTCCTGCACACCAATTCCTGCACACCAAATTCCTGCACACTCAAATTTTTCCTGCACACCAAATTTTTTTCCTGCACACCAAAAATTTAACCTTTTTTCGCAAATTACAAAATGTTTTTTTTTTACCAAAACATTCCCAGGGGCCTCACTATTAAAACCCCCAAATTTGGTTCGGGTCCTGTAAGTAGGAACAGAGATATACAACTTCGAAAATTCACCAGCCGCCACTGAGTTTAAGACATTCTGACCCTTCAGTTTGCTGATCATCATAATAAAGCTTTGCAAACGTGGGTTATTCCAGGGAAATTTATAAACATAATATAAACTTATTAAATGACCAAATGGACCTGCGGAATTCCCAGCTATTCACAGTCCTTTATAACGATCAATAACCTTCCTTTGTTAAATAGTCCCTTTAGAGTACCGGCCTGTTATATATAAACATACACCGTAGTTTTTAAGTTATTCTATTATATGCAACAGTAGTAGTTTTGTTCTGTTTCTGCAAAACGTATAGAATTTTATGAAAACTGGTAAAAATTTGAAAGTAATAAGAAAATATGAAGTTGTTTATTGTGTCACATCCACTAAAAATACTTCTCAAACAAAGCGAAATACGAAAATAACAAAAAAAGTTGCACTTTTAAATACTTAATCAAAAAAATATACAATAGTTTATTAAAGCAATGGCGTACTGTAGTATTTTTTGTTATTAGTAACTAGTTTACCGTTGGAAATCTAATTACCTTAAAGCTTGGTCTCTATTATTCCTAACATAATATGTATATTTTTTACAGATACTAATAATTACTGATTTTTTTGACACCCTGTATCTGGAAAACAAATCGTTTTCCAATACATGTTTACAGAACGTTTTTCTTAAAATCTGTATACAAATTTTACCTATACTTACTGAATAAACAACTGTGTGGTACCTTTCTTGAGGAGTAGACGGTTACAACTTGGAAATGTTTTTATAGAAAATATGTGTGTACCTACTTAGAACTGTAAATGTATTATTGTTTTACATAAAAGCTGAAATTAAAATAAAATTAAAAGAAAATATTAAGTACCTACCTATGTATTTTTTTTTAAATGAAGATTTTTTTAAGAAAACAATAAAGCGAAATTCAATATACAAAAATAAGATAGAAACAGAAAACTTTGATGAAATCATATAAAGTCGGTTTTTTTTTCAAACGGAAAAGTTAAAATTTCATTTCGCTCTTTGTAAAGACCCTGTACTATTTATGATTAATCTGAGCGTACATACATTTAAATAATCTCCCTAGCTAACTATATAATATGATCAGAATGATCGCAAGTATTACAGAGTCTGCGCAGTAAGCTAGATGTCATTTTGACATTGGAAAAAAAATAGACCGTAGTGTATTTCCAAACCTAATTGAAAAAGCTAATTACCCGAGCGGATCGCATCAAAAACCGCATATCCGAAATTTTTGTATTCAGGACGACACCGACAGTCCATTTTATTCGCAGTGGACCAATAGGGTGGCGAAGACTTGGGACATGAAGTTTATATATGTCAATTAACTCTAGCAGTACTATAAGAGTACCATTTTAATCTGGCAACATGGCCGGGCGCTCAATAGTGGACTCGGTAAAAGCATAATATACAAATAGGACGCTAGGTGGCCAGAATTTAAAAGTTTTTCTGTATATTTTGGAGGCTCGTAAGTGGTTTTAAGAAAGGACGCCGGGAAATCGGTAATGTAAAAATTATAAAAAAAATACTTGAAAAATTAAATCCTAAATGCTCTTAACGACACCTACAGTTCAAAAATAAAAAATATTCACTCGGTATAGTCGGGATTGCTTGGGAAATTTTTGGTGGACGCTCGGAGCACGAATTATGAAAGGACGCCCGGAAGATAGCGGGATGTGTGTATATATATATATATATATATATATATATATATATATATATATATATATATATATATATATATATATATATATATATATATATATATACGGCTGGCAAACCAATATCTTGCAAGCGTGCGGAGATTTTCAGTGCGATAAAACGAGATGACAATTTAATAGGCAAAGGCTCGAGCGAAATAAAGACAGACAGAAAACGTGCTCTAGCCGATTCCCCTTCCACCGGCCCGGGGACCACACAATACGCTTTTATGGAAGAGGGGAATACACCGGGCAGGACAGATCGGCGATCAACACTGGCGGCAGGGTTGCCTGACGTACGATAATTATCGTACATGTACGATAATTTTAGGGCACGTACGATCAACGATAACAAATCATTATCGTACGCACTTTGTACGATAATTTTCAAATTTGCGAATACGTCCAATTTTTGAAAAAAAAAACAACAAGAAAAAGTCCAAGTACCGGCATCATTGCACTAGGTCGACTACGACACGATTCGGGCGCTATATCACTGACTTGATGTATGCTACTGCGTTCATATTCATAGTCATACCAGTTTAACCTTACGTGTTTACTTGTGTTGGTTATAAATCTGTGACTCACCGAGAATGTAAAAAACAATAGGGCTAAACGCGAGGAAATGTTAAACGCGAGTAAATGTTAAACGCGAGTAAATGTTAAACGCGGAAGAACTCAACTATTTAGGAAGGAGTAGCTATGCTTACTATTAGATAATAATTATAAGAACTGGCGAATTTTCGTTGGAGGTATGCCTGCTTTATTTGGCACGAGTTATATTCTAATATTAACGTTTTATATTTAACCAACGATATGGCAGGATGTAGTTACTGCAATGTTCAAGATAAATCGGAGCTTGTCAATGAAGTTTATGAATATTAACATCTGTATTTTATTTTATTATTATAATTAAGCAGAATCGATTTACATACACTCTCGTGACGTCATCAAATCAACTATGATCAAAAATCTCATAAATCAAATTCACAGAAAATTTACATATTTTTTGATATCTACATCAATTTAGGACTTTTACCTACCGCTTGTACGATAATTTTTCCCAAAAAAACGATAATTTTGAAGTGCCTGTACGATAAAGACGAAATTAAAACCTGGCAACCCTGACTCGCGGCACTCGGCAGTATCGTATCAGCCGGATATTGGGGAAGTAGTGATTGTCTACGCATTTTTTTGCGATGTTTTACGACGTTTTCGTTTTTTTTGCGGTCATGTTAATCACTGTTGTATTTAATACAACAGTAATTTAAAGGTGTTTAAATTTTTATCTGACTTAAGCATAAAAATAAAATAAAAACTGCTATTCTAAAAAAAAGTAAACTCATGAACATTCTTAAAAATTGATAAAATTAATAGTAATCCTAATTAAAAAAATAACTTTAAAAAAATAAACTCATAAGCATTCTTAAAATGTTATGAAATAAAAAAGTAATTTTAATAAATGTTCGAAAACATTGCCTTGCTGGGCTTCGCAATACCCGAGCCGATCATAAAATTCCGTCCTAACATTCGACAATGCCTCCGGTGTTATGGAATTAGTAATGTGCAAGAAGTTGTCATTTTTGAAATATTTATTTTAGAAAAAATCGTAAAAATTAGTTATAAAAAAAATAATTTGAAGTTAAAAAATTCAAAGTGAAGGTGCAAACTCAAAGAGAATACAAGAATATATACAGAGAAATAACTCAATATTTAAATTTTCGGTTTAGAAATAAAAAATTATATTTGAAGTTTAAAATATCAAAATGACGCGACGTAACAAATTTACTGGTAATAAAGAATCCGATGACGAAGAAGGATACCTGGTTCAAAAATATCCTGAAGCGAGCCAAAAAGCGAAAGATTTTATAGAAAAATTCTCGATATCTAGTCAAGACAAAAAAGATTCATCCTCGTCAAAGAACATTAATATTATGATGAATAAAAATAAATGTGGTATATGTGATGGAAATCTGGTAAAATCAAAGACGAGATTAGGTTGTAGTGATAATTGCAAGCGGTGGTTTCACATCAGTTGTGTGGGGATAAATGAAAATGAACTTAATAAAATCCAGAAGCAAAAAATAGCTTGGGTTTGCGGAAAATGTAAACACAATGAGTCCAAAAGAAGATCATCGCATTCTTCCGCATTTACTAATTGGTCACAATTGAACAACTATTCAGGTGAAGAAAGAAGATCAACTGAAAATATTCTGGAACCGCCACCAAAGCAAAATTATGATCCAAACGATGTAAAAATCATTCTGCAGGAAATAAAAGAAAGGCGGCAGGAATTTAGAAACCTCCAAGAATCAATGACATTTATTAATAACCTATTTGAAACTGAGAGAGAAAAGAATGGGAAAATGGCAGAGCAAATATGTGCAATAAGAGCAGAAAATCAGTACTTGCGAAATGAATTAGATTATGTTAAGAATTATATAAATCGACAGGAATCAAACCAAATTAAGAATAATCTTTTAATATCAGGTATTTGCCGGAACGAAAAGGAGGACATTGAAATAGTAAAAGCGAGAAGCATGAAACTGCTAAAATTTATAGACAATTCATTGAAGAACGAAGAAATAAATGAAATTAAAATCACTACCCCTAAGGACGGTACTCATTTAGTACAGGTTAAATTAAATAGTGAGAAGAAAAAGAGAGAAATTCTGAAAAAGAGATACCAGATAGGAAGAATGAATGGCCAAATGTGCGGTATAGATGGTGCAAGATCAATATATGTTAATGAAGAGACAACGAACTCTACATACAAGCTTTTGAAAGAAAGTTACCAATTAAGAAGTCTAGGTTATAAATACATATGGCAAAGAAGGGGCATAGTATTTGCAAGACTTAATGACCAGGCAGAACCAATAAGGATAAGATCAAATGAACAGATCATAAAGATGAAAGAAAATGTCACAGATTTAACAATTTAATAGTAGAAAAATATTTTTGGAAAATTAAATGCATTTCAAATGGATTCTAACGCATTACTGGAAGATTACCTAACTTGCAACTGCTCATACTGTGATAATGTTAGTGATATCAGCGTTTCCAATGATAACCTGAACGTGATATATGTCAATATATGTGGAGTAAGTAAAAACTTTGACAACCTTTTAGTATTCCTAGACTCATTCAATGGTGAATTTGATGTAATTGGAGTATCGGAAACACATAAGTTTAGTAATGTTGCAGACTTTGAAATAGCGGGATATGATTTATTTTTTAATGACAGCCAGTTTAATAAATGTGATGGCTTTTTTATGTATATCAAGAGTAATTATGTTAGGGACTGTTCTGTTCTATCTGTAGGTAATAGTAGATTTTCAAGAGTGATTCTCTATAAAAATGAAACTCTAATAGGTATAACGGGAATTTATAGATCTCCGTCAATGAAACAGGACACCTTTATGTCTGAATTAGAGGAGCTTTTAACAAATAAGATAATAAAGAAACTTGATTTGGAAGTGTTCATGGGTGATATTAACTTCAATATCCTAGAGAATAATAAAAATGTAATAAATGAATATATGAACTGTATGCTGCAGAATGGATTCGTTTGTATGATCGATAAGCCTACTAGGGAAAAACCTGGAGTAAGACCCTCGTGTATTGACCATTATTTTCTTCGTGATATTAAGGAGAGTAGGCAAAAAAGTAGCATGATTATTTATAGCGGATTGTCTGACCACTACCCTATTCTACTCAAAATACAACTAAAACGTAATAATAATCTTAGAGATCATAATAAAATTATAATAAAAACAGACTTTAATAAACTAAAAATTAATTTAGAAAAAGAAACTTGGGAAAAGGTTATTGAAACAAATGATGCAGATGGTTGTGCTGAAACATTGGTTAACATAATAAAAAGCCATATTAAGTCTGTTACACAAGAAAAGTATATTAAGTGTAAAAATAGAAGGCTTAAACCATGGATCACACAGGGTCTCATTAACTCTATCCGTAAGAGAGACCAATTAAAGACAAGAAGTGTTATACTTAGAACAGAGGAATCTATATGGGAATATCATGAATACAGAAATAACCTTAGTCGATTGATTAGAGCAGCAAAGAATTCGTACTACACTGTTAAGATAGAAGAAAGCAACAATGATCCAAAATTAACGTGGAAGTTCATAAGAGATGTCTCAAATATAAAAGAAAATACTGAAAGTGCCTTCAGCTCTATGTTAGACAGTCAGGGACGGGAGCTGGTCACAGATATGGAGATGGCTGAAGCATTTAATCAATTTTTTACTGAGATAGGCAGTAAAATGGCTAACAAGATAGTAAGACATCCTAATGCCCTTGAAGATAAAACCCCCAAACCAGAAAAATCTATGTTTCTTAGACCAATTACGGAAAATGAATTGATTATGCTAATAAAAACACTTAAAGATAAAGCTGCTTCTGGTGAAGATGGTATTGGTGTCAAAGTTATAAAAGACAATCATATGTCATTGCTAATACCACTCTTACACATGATTAATTTAATTTTTAATACTGGTAAATTTCCTAATTGTTTCAAGCATGCTGTGATAACTCCAATAAACAAATCAGGTGATAAAAAAGTACTAACAAACTACCGTCCAATCGCCTTAACAAATACTATTTCAAAACTTGTAGAGAAATGTATAGGTTTGAGGCTTATTGAGTACATAGAGAAAAATAATCTTATTTCTAATCGCCCATACGGCTTCAAAAAAAATACTAGTACTGAGGATGCTGTAAACTGTGTTGCAGATTATGTCAGCAATGCCTTTGAGAGTGGAAGAAAGTGCCTGGGGATTTTCCTGGACTTGGGTAAGGCATTTGATACTGTATCACACAAAATTCTAATTTCTAAACTAGGAAATATTGGTATACGTGGGAATGTACAAAATTTGTTTCATAGCTACTTAATTAATAGAACCCAAACTGTAAAAATAAATGGATACATAAGTAGTCCGAGAAGAGTTGAATTTGGTGTACCACAGGGGACTGTACTAGGACCAGTCCTATTCTCTTTATATGTTAACGAGCTTTTAAGCCTGATGGAGGATGTTGATGTGATTTGTTTTGCAGACGATACGGCTGTAATAATACAAGAAAATAACTGGAGAATGGCAATAGATAGAGCTGAGAAAGCACTTCTGACTATGAAAACATGGTTTGATAACAATATACTAACTCTTAATATAGAAAAATCATGTTTCATTTGTTTTTCTGTTAGTGATGTTGGGAGCACAACTGTGACTGATATTACTCTTCATAAATTTGCTTGTGACGGACTGGAGTCGTGTGACTGCAGATTAAAAATTAACAGAGTTGACCAAACCAAATATTTGGGAGTGTATTTTGACATGTATATGAGATGGGAAACTCACATTCAGTATGTTACTAATGGAGTCCGAAAGTTGATTTACAAATTTTACCAGCTTAGAAAAATACTCTCAAGAAAGCTATTAAAAACAGTTTACTATGCTTTAGTGGATTCTGTGATGGGATATTGCATTACTGCGTGGGGAGCATCTTGTGGATCAGTTTTAAAACCATTGATTCTGGCACAAAAATATATTCTCAAGATTATTTTAAATAAAAGGAAACGTTACTCAACTGAAAATCTGTTTAGAGAAGCAAAAGTTTTAAAACTAAATCAAATGTACATTAGAGCAATAGTCAGACTGTTCTCAAAAAATAAAAATTACCTGAGTAAAATTATCCATGATAAAACTAGACAAGCTTCCAAAAGAAACGTGATAACCCCGAGAATGAGATATTCCAAAAGTCAACGAAGCCCTTTATTCACTGCTCCAAAAATATATAATATGTTACCTACTAATCTAAGACAGAATTATTATAAAAAAATTAAAAGAAGACTGACTGTTTGGTTAATGGAGAATAATATATCCTGGTTCTCAAATAACTAAATACCTACTATACATATAAAATAATGTTTATTAGTTATAAGTTTATTATTAGAATATATTGTGAAACTAGATTATTATAAATTGTAATATTAAATTGTAAATAGTTTTAAATGCACACACAGACTACTAGTCCATTGTGCATAAATAAACAATAAATAAAATAAATAAAATTTTTGCCCTTAACTCAACTAAATTTACAGGCCTCTCATGTGGATACCTGTAAATTAGTTGAGTTAAGTGGCCCCACAAAAAAAGTCGAGGGGAGTCAAATCCGGTGACCTTGCCGGCCATGGTATGGTACCTCTGCCACAAATAAGCCGTTCAGGAAAAGTCCTAGTCAAAAACTCCTGAACTGGCCTTGCGTGGTGAGCAGGGCAGCCATCCTGCTGAAACCAAATTTCTTCGAAATTAACATTCAAGGTCCGCACAGCTGGTATAATTTCCTCTTGCAGCATCTGCAAATATTTGTCCCTATTTAAGTTGCCGTCAATGATAAAAGGTCCTACAATATTGTCGCCCAAAATACCCGCCCAAAAGTTTAATTTTTGGGGATATTATGTCCGTAAAGGCGCACTTAAATGTTTATTTCCCGTGACCAATATCTGGCGACTGCAGGATTATGATGACCATGAAGAGAAAATGATGATTCATCTGTAAACAGAATATTTTTTAGAAAATCTCCATTTTCATCAATTTTCCTTCTCATGGTCTCAGAAAACTCCATTCGCCTGATAAAATCATCTGGGAAAATTTCTTGGGTAGTTTTAATTTTGTAGGATTTATACCCATGCTTTTTTAAAACATGTCTAACTGTGAGGTCTGGAATGCCAATTTCTTGAGAAATTTGGATGCTGGAGCATGGCTCATTTGCTTCCACAAAAGCACATTCACTTTCGTCCCTCTCGACTCTTTCTTCAGGAATAGGACGGGCTTGTTGATCCTCGTGATAGCATTTACCACATTGGTTAATGCACCCGGATTTTTTAAAACGATTAAAAATATTGATAATCGTTTGGCGGGAAGGAACCTGTTGACCAGGGTACGCAAATGCAAATTGCCCAACAACGTCATCGGCACTTTCAGCTTTGGAATACCATAAAATTATATTAACTTTCTGTTCACGCGAATACATTTTTTAAAAATATCACTTTATTATTTTCTATGCAAAAGTTTCTGTGCAAATGAGCCTAGCCGCCCTAGCCAGTCATTAAAAGTATTGCGTAGTAAACTGAACGCGAAGGGCAGTGTTGCCATCAACCAGTAAAAATGAAATTATTTATGTTGTCTTCCCCGATAAAATATTAAATACCTATTACTACACTTTGACAATTATTCTTATGTTGAAATACTAATATTTTTTACAAATTTCTTTTTTTTGCGATAAGCGCATAACTTTTTTTTTAAATCGAAAAGTTCTTTAAAATGTATTATTTTTAAAACATTTCTAAAATAGCTAATAAATATTCTAATGGAATGGCAACACTGGCTGTCGTTTAAATCAAAAATATAAAAATATCTTTATTGTAGTCCACTCATAATAACGCAGTGTTTCTATCACTTTGAGTGATGCAGGCAATAGCTGGACGCTTGTAAAAATACGTTTTGCACGAAGTGAGAGAAACTTCTTCCCACTGCATACCTCAGCCAACATTATGCCAACGAATAGCCGTCGTCCGCCGTTGTCTTGGAAGTGGAACAGGGGCAATAGCTGTCGTTCTCTTTTCAATCTTAGGCTTTTTATAACCATACTATTCTATTGCCTTAAACTTGGCATGCGAGGCTTCTCCTTGCCAATCGTATATATATATATATATATATATATATATATATATATATATATATATATATATATATAAAAAGAGAGGAGAATTATTGTGGGCATGTCCGCTAGCAATGAACAGTAAAATGAAAAGTTAGAATGGTAACCCGTACGACACGTGTTTCTGCTCATTGGCTTCATCAGGCCCACGTATGTGACTGTGCCTCTCAACATAAGTCGAGATGCACAACGTCACATACGCAGTTACGGGTGTAACCTTAAGAAATGGGAAAAAAAATATATTTAACGAGGACCACAAACAGGAGCCAGTGCACCAATTTGTGGCTTCAGCCAAAAGACCCCTTTTTTTGGGGGCAACAATTAGCGTCGCCGACGGAGGCAACTATAGCCAACTGTCGTGGTATCCTATAAGCCCAAGAGAAGAAAAACAAATGCTAGAAACTAGCGCGGATCGATACATAAAAAAAGAGAGGAGAATTATTGTGGGCATGTCCGCTAGCAATGAATAGTAAAATGAAAAGTTAGAATGGTAACCCGTACGACACGTGTTTCTGCTCATTGGCTTCATCAGGCCCACGTATGTGACTGTGCCTCTCAACATAAGTCGAGATGCACAACGTCACATACGCAGTTACGGGTGTAACCTTAAGAAAAGGGAAAAAAAAAATATATTTAACGAGGACCACAAACAGGAGCCAGTGCACCAATTTGTGGCTTCAGCCAAAAGACCCCTTTTTTGGGGGCAACAATTAGCGTCGCCGACGGAGGCAACTATAGCCAACTGTCGTGGTATCCTATAAGCCCAAGAGAAGAAAAACAAATGCTAGAAACTAGCGCGGATCGATACATAAAAAAAGAGAGGAGAATTATTGTGGGCATGTCCGCTAGCAATGAACAGTAAAATGAAAAGTTAGAATGGTAACCCGTACGACACGTGTTTCTGCTCATTGGCTTCATTAGGCCCACGTATGTGACTGTGCCTCTCAACATAAGTCGAGATGCACAACGTCACATACGCAGTTACGGGTGTAACCTTAAGAAAAGGGAAAAAAAATATATTTAACGAGGACCACAAACAGGAGTCAGTGCACCAATTTGTGGCTTCAGCCAAAAGACCCCTTTTTTGGGGGCAACAATTAGCGTCGCCGACGGAGGCAACTATAGCCAACTGTCGTGGTATCCTATAAGCCCAAGAGAAGAAAAACAAATGCTAGAAACTAGCGCGGATCGATACATAAAAAAAGAGAGGAGAATTATTGTGGGCATGTCCGCTAGCAATGAACAGTAAAATGAAAAGTTAGAATGGTAACCCGTACGACACGTGTTTCTGCTCATTGGCTTCATCAACATAAGTCGAGATGCACAACGTCACATACGCAGTTACGGGTGTAACCTTAAGAAAAGGGAAAAAAAATATATTTAACGAGGACCACAAACAGGAGCCAGTGCACCAATTTGTGGCTTCAGCCAAAAGACCCCTTTTTTGGGGGCAACAATTAGCGTCGCCGACGGAGGCAACTATAGCCAACTGTCGTGGTATCCTATAAGCCCAAGAGAAGAAAAACAAATGCTAGAAACTAGCGCGGATCGATACATAAAAAAAGAGAGGAGAATTATTGTGGGCATGTCCGCTAGCAATGAACAGTAAAATGAAAAGTTAGAATGGTAACCCGTACGACACGTGTTTCTGCTCATTGGCTTCATCAGGCCCACGTATGTGACTGTGCCTCTCAACATAAGTCGAGATGCACAACGTCACATACGCAGTTACGGGTGTAACCTTAAGAAAAGGGAAAAAAAATATATTTAACGAGGACCACAAACAGGAGCCAGTGCACCAATTTGTGGCTTCAGCCAAAAGACCCCTTTTTTGGGGGCAACAATTAGCGTCGCCGACGGAGGCGGCCCATGCCCACAATAATTCTCCTCTCTTTTTTTATGTATCGATCCGCGCTAGTTTCTAGCATTTGTTTTTCTTCTCTTGGGCTTATAGGATACCACGACAGTTGGCTATAGTTGCCTCCGTCGGCGACGCTAATTGTTGCCCCCAAAAAAGGGGTCTTTTGGCTGAAGCCACAAATTGGTGCACTGGCTCCTGTTTGTGGTCCTCGTTAAATATATTTTTTTTCCCTTTTCTTAAGGTTACACCCGTAACTGCGTATGTGACGTTGTGCATCTCGACTTATGTTGAGAGGCACAGTCACATACGTGGGCCTGATGAAGCCAATGAGCAGAAACACGTGTCGTACGGGTTACCATTCTAACTTTTCATTTTACTGTTCATTGCTAGCGGACATGCCCACAATAATTCTCCTCTCTTTTTTTATGTATCGATCCGCGCTAGTTTCTAGCATTTGTTTTTCTTCTCTTGGGCTTATAGGATACCACGACAGTTGGCTATAGTTGCCTCCGTCGGCGACGCTAATTGTTGCCCCCAAAAAAGGGGTCTTTTGGCTGAAGCCACAAATTGGTGCACTGGCTCCTGTTTGTGGTCCTCGTTAAATATATTTTTTTTTCCCTTTTCTTAAGGTTACACCCGTAACTGCGTATGTGACGTTGTGCATCTCGACTTATGTTGAGAGGCACAGTCACATACGTGGGCCTGATGAAGCCAATGAGCAGAAACACGTGTCGTACGGGTTACCATTCTAACTTTTCATTTTACTGTTCATTGCTAGCGGACATGCCCACAATAATTCTCCTCTCTTTTTTTATGTATCGATCCGCGCTAGTTTCTAGCATTTGTTTTTCTTCTCTTGGGCTTATAGGATACCACGACAGTTGGCTATAGTTGCCTCCGTCGGCGACGCTAATTGTTGCCCCCAAAAAAGGGGTCTTTTGGCTGAAGCCACAAATTGGTGCACTGGCTCCTGTTTGTGGTCCTCGTTAAATATATTTTTTTTTCCCTTTTCTTAAGGTTACACCCGTAACTGCGTATGTGACGTTGTGCATCTCGACTTATGTTGAGAGGCACAGTCACATACGTGGGCCTGATGAAGCCAATGAGCAGAAACACGTGTCGTACGGGTTACCATTCTAACTTTTCATTTTACTGTTCACTGCTAGCGGACATGCCCACAATAATTCTCCTCTCTTTTTTTATGTATCGATCCGCGCTAGTTTCTAGCATTTATATATCTATATATATATATATATATATATATATATATATATATATATATATATATATATATATATATATATATATATATATGTATTAAATGTAAATGCAAAGATTAACATCTTCGCTAGTGCAGCAAGAAGGCCGTAAAATGAAAAATAAAAATAATGAGGATTATTTTCTTTCTGGTCTGGGTGCCCTCCTACTATCGCGGTTTCTGGGCCCTTACCCTTCATCTAGGCAGGCTTACACCAAGGGTGGCTGAAGAACAGACCACATTTTGACCAGAATCAAAGAGAGACTTTATATCCAAAACGTTCGGAAAGGATGGGTAAGGGCCCAGAAATGGCGATAGCAGGAGGGCACCCAGACCAGAATCAAAGAAAATAATCCTCATTATTTTTATTTTTCATTTTACGGCCTTCTTGCTGCACTAGCGAAGAAGTTAATCTTTGCATTTACATTTAATATGTTACCTATAGGCCAAGAAATTTCTATTTTCTACTGTTGTTGTACAATGGTGCATTTGTACCGTCGAAGAAATTCGACATATACGAGTATGTTTTGTGTTAGCAGCCAAACATTTTTGGAGCAACACTGGGTGAACTAGTTAGGCTTTTTATAACCATACTATTCTATTGCCTTAAACTTGGCATGCGAGGCTTCTCCTTGCCAATCGTACATATATATATATATATATATATATATATATATATATATATATATATATATATATATATATATATATATATATATACAGTAGGCAGCATAAGTATTCGTACACTTGTGATTCTTTAAAAATAAACACGCTTAAGTTACCATGAACAACTTTTACTCAAATGTTTCATTTTTATCTCCTTAGTCTCCATTATTTAAAGTGTTGTGTTATAGAGAGGCAGAAAAAATAAAGGTTACAATGATATATTTTCGAACTGATACATAAAACCAAAAGAATGTGATAAGCAAAAGTATTCGTACATCTACAACATGCTAACACATTAAGTAATAAACTAAAATTAATATTTCGTTGAACCACCCTTAGCCTTAATCACGTCCTGTAGGCGGCGTGGCATGGACTCGACCAAGTTCGCTGTCTAGTTGGGATCAATTTTTTTCCATTCTTCTTTAAGGACCCTTTCTAAATCTGCTTTATTTTTTATTTCATGTTTTCTTATTTGAAGTTGCAACTGGTGCCATAAATGTTCTATTACATTAATGTCTGGCGACTGGGGAGGTGTGTGTAATACTTTCGGGACATTATAGAGCAGCCACTGTTTAACAATGTGCGCAGAATGTTTCGGGTCGTTGTCTTGATAAAACGAATAAGTGTCCCGAATCCCTAAACTTTCAGCACTCTGATTTAAATTAGCTTTTAAAATATTAAGATACACCATTTTATCCATAATTCCAGGAATTAGGACTAAATTTCCAACCCCAGATGCAGCCATGCAGCCCCATACCATGACCGACCCTCCTCCATACTTTACGGTGGGTTGGAGATTTTTCTTGCGTAACGCTTCGCCCCGTTTTCTCCAAACTAGTTGCCGTCCATCAGAGCCAAACACATTATATTTACTTTCGTCTGTAAAGATACAATGTTTCCAAAAGTCGGGGGTGGCGTTTATGTATTTTTTGGCAAAATCTAATCTTTTTTACGGTTAGCATCGCTGATAAAAGGTTTTTTCCTGGCTCCGAGCCGTATAGTCTGCTCTTTGTAGTACTCTGCGAACTGTATCCGAGCTTACATTTTTAGAAAAGCTTCTACCAACTTCCGCAGCAAGCTTAACATCACTGATCTTTGGATTTTTGTGAATGTTTTGCAAAATACTTCTTTCCGCTCTGTCAGTTAATTTTCTCGGTCGACCGCTTCTCACAGCCTTTGACACAGAGTTTGTGTTTTTGAACTTGTGAATTATGTACTCAACAGTAGAAGGACTTCTCTTAACTATTGTGGCAATTTCTCTATAAGATTTATTTTCAGTATGCAATCTAATAATGAGTTCTCTTTCACGTTCCGTTGTTTCTTTTGCCTTACGACCCATTTTTAATAATATGACTAGGACTAAACTACCACTTTGACTGTTTGAAATAAAATGTACGTAAACTTGTTTACCACAACCTATTATAGGCAAATTTTGGGAAGTTCTAAAATAGATCACAGACTTACCGCCAGAATTTGGGTGTACGAATACTTTTGCTTGGAACATATCTGTGGTGTTTGTATTTACGTGGAAAGAAACATACATAACTAAAAGTTTTACATTTTACCTTTATTTAAAACTATTTGTGGTACTATTATTCATGTCTTTAATATAGAAAAAATATAAATTTTAGACTTTTTAGTATTTGTTGCCTGTTTATTTATAAACATTGAAGGTGTACGAATACTTATGCTGCCTACTGTATATTAAATGTAAATGCAAAGATTAACTTCTTCGCTAGTGCAGCAAGAAGGCCGTAAAATGAAAAATAAAAATAATGAGGATTATTTTCTTTCTGGTCTGGGTGCCCTCCTACTATCGCGGTTTCTGGGCCCTTACCCTTCATCTAGGCAGGCTTACACCCAGGGTGGCTGAAGAACAGACCACATTTTGACCAGAATCAAAGAGAGACTTTATATCCAAAACGTTCGGAAAGGATGGGTAAGGGCCCAGAAATCGCGATAGCAGGAGGGCACCCAGACCAGAATCAAAGAAAATAATCCTCATTATTTTTATTTTTCATTTTACGGCCTTCTTGCTGCACTAGCGAAGAAGTTAATCTTTGCCTTTTCGCTGCACTACCGAAGAAGTAAATCTTCGCATTTACATTTATTATATTACCTATAGGCCAAGAAATCTTCCATTTTTCTACTATTGTTGTACAATGGTGCATTTGTTCCGTCGACGCGACGTCGAGAAAATCGACATTCGACATACTTTCGAGTATTATTGTGTTAGCAGCCAAACATTTTTGGAGCAACACTGGGTGAACTAGTTGGCGCGAGCCACTACATCTTACCCATCCTTTCCGAACATTTTGGATATAAGGACTCTCTTTGATTCTGGTCAAATCGTGGTCTGTTCTTCAGCCACCCTGGGTGTAAGCCTGCCCGCTGATGGGTAAGGGCCCAGAAATCGATAGCAGGAGGTCACCCAGACCAGAATCAAAGATAGTCCTCATTATTTTTATTTTTCATTCACGGCCTTTTCGCTGCACTACCGAAGAAGTAAATCTTCGCATTTACATTTATTATATTACCTATAGGCCAAGAAATCTTCCATTTTTCTACTATTGTTGTACAATGGTGCATTTGTACCGTCGACGTCGAGAAAATCGACATTCGACATACTTTCGAGTATTATTGTGTTAGCAGCCAAACATTTTTGGAGCAACACTGGGTGAACTAGTTGGCGCGAGCCACTACATCTTACCCATCCTTTCCGAACATTTTGGATATAAGGACTCTCTTTGATTCTGGTCAAATCGTGGTCTGTTCTTCAGCCACCCTGGGTGTAAGCCTGCCCGCTGATGGGTAAGGGCCCAGAAATCGATAGCAGGAGGTCACCCAGACCAGAATCAAAGATAGTCCTCATTATTTTTATTTTTCATTCACGGCCTTTTCGCTGCACTACCGAAGAAGTAAATCTTCGCATTTACATTTATTATATATATATATATATATATATATATATATATATATATATATATATATATATATATATATATATATATATATATATATATATATATATATGAAATTCACTGCATATATTGGAATGGGTGACTCAGAGGGTAGTCTACAGACATACCCAATACTTTTTTTTTCTTAAATCGAACATTTTTAAAATTTTCAAAAATACCCTAAAATCCGTCGATATTCGCCGCACCTGGCTGAGCGGACACACGGCGCTTGACGAAAATTTGCGCGCGAAAAACTAAAAACAATTGAATTTGTTGAAACGTTGCCAGACATATTATGAATCTTAAGAATAATTTATTTCCTGTTATTACCCGTAATTTAAGACAAAGGTAAAACAAATTTGAACCTTTTTCGAAAAAAAAAAAAACAAAAACAATGTTAAAAAGGCCGCTGGGAAACCACTCCTTTCTGTCCGCAGCCTTAGTTTTAACCAGTAGTTGCCTAACATAATTTAAATATCAATAAGTAAAACTAATAAAAAGTTGCAAAAAATGATACTTATCTAGCAGGGAATGTATTGAAAATGTCTCTAATTTGCTCCCAAACAAGCATGATTCGTAGCATATTGTCCTCATTATTGTCCCAAACACTAAGGTATTCTGGGGGCCCCAACCCGTTGAAAGATGTTCTTCAGTCAACACGATTTCGCAGTTAATTCACTTTTTCAATTGGCATACTTACTATACACTATTTCCTTCATCGTACCCCGCAAAACGATATCCGTAAGCTAAGCATCTCGGAATCTTGGATTAAGAAACAGATTAGAAATCGATTAAAATCTCTATCTAAAACTTATACGAACTGGCGGCAAAAAGAACATTTTACTTTTCTAGATGCAAAAATACTATTTAGTGGATAGCGTCAGCTCAGACAAATTATTTTCCAACGCAGTTGCCAAATTATAGAAGCAGTTCAGAAGAAATACAGCATTGACCGTGCCACGTGAATATCGATGTAAAAAAATACTACTACCATTTTATTACTTTAAAAATGATAAAAAGCTCTCGTTTTATAATATATTTTTTTAAATAATGCAATCAACACTAATCGTTTTGCGCCGAATTGGCAACATGGGAGGACGAGAGACCTTTTAGAATTAACCGCGTCCTTATTGGTCATAAGTCGGCGGCGTTTTTGAAATCCTGAGTAATTTATACTTTAGATAGCGTTTTTTCTAATAATAAGCTGTAAATCCTCTTACGGGGCAGTTAAAATATAAAATACATACAAAACGTAACAGTGAAAAATTTTTAGTATCAAATGTTGACTACTTTAAAAAAACTAATGATAGGTTAAATCTGCTTCACGTAAATATCAGAAGCCTGAATAAGAATTTTGATAACCTTGTATTATACCTGGAGTCATTGGGTTGCGATTTCGATATGATAGTATTATCAGAAACCAATATTTTGGAAAATAAGTCTAATTTTAACCTTGATGGATATGAGGTTTTCTATAATGAAAGTAAAAACAACAAATGTGATGGCTCTTTGATATACTGCAAGGTTTCACTTGTTAGGGTAAGTAATGTTATACAAATTGGTAATTATAAATTTCTAAGAATTACTCTGGTGAAGAATGGTATTATGATGGGTGTTGTTTCTCATTACCGGTCTCCTTCTCTTAGTCCTAACGATTACAGTGCGACATTATCAGAGCTGTTAGGTCGGGGCCACTTTACTTGTTCCCAGATTGAATGTTTCATAGGGGATATTAATTTAAATCTACTTGATTCTCAGTCACCGATCGTTAACGAATACTTAAATTATTTAAATAGCTATGGTTACCTCTCTAAAGTCAATAAGCGTACAAGAATAACTGGTTTAAGCAGTACTTGTATTGACCACATTTTTATAAAAAGTAGAAAACATATTGATAGAAATTTGATAATATTAAACAGTTCCTTCTCGGATCATAGCTCTCTGTTGTTTAATGTTGATTTGGGTCATAATAAACAATATAACTCAAGTAATAAAGTTAATAGAAATGTTAAAAGCTTGGACTATCAAAAAATAAGGGAAATTCTGGAAAGGGAGAACTGGGAAACTGTTTTATCACAACAGGATCCCAATACTGCGTCTGAGCTGCTTGTGAAAACCTTACATAGACATATTAAAGCTGCAACTAGTGTTAGAGATATACCAAATAAAAAAGTCCGTCTTAAACCCTGGGCAACCCCTGGATTACTTATTTCAATTAGAACTCGAGATCGTTTACACAAATTATGTGCCCGTAATCCAGGTGATAATATTGCGTTAAGAAATTATAAAAATTATCGCGACTTTTTGAGTAAATTAATAAAAAAAACTAAATCTGCATATTTCAAACGAAAAATACATGCTGTTGATCATGATCCCAGAAGGACTTGGGAATTGATTAAACAGGCGACTAATGATAGTCTGCCTAAAACTGGTATTGCTGTCATTAGGACCAGTGACAATCGTGAACTGAGTGATCAGGTAACTATTTCTGATGAACTTTGTAGTTTCTTTAGTTCTACAGGAGCCAAATTGGCAAGTAAAATAAGTAAGCCTACAAATGTACCCGATTTCTTATTAAATGTAACCCGGTCTCCTAGTTCAATGTTTTTGTATCCTATTACTGACGAGGAGATTGTGAATGCTATAAATTCACTAAAAAATTCTTCCTCTGTTGACGATTACAGTGTATCGAATTCAGTTGTAAAAGCTAACTATAAATACTTGGTTGCACCCCTAGTTTATATTGTGAATCTGATTTTTGATTGTGGTGTGTTTCCGGACAGTTTTAAAAAGCGGTTATATTACCCTTAAACAAAGGGGGAGATAAAACTGATATTAATAACTACCGGCCGATTGCATTGACTGGTTCCATTTGTAAAATTATAGAAAAATGTTTAAAGAAAAGACTGGGTTGTTTTCTAAATGCAAATGGACTGATGTCCGATTCGCAATATGGATTCAGGGAGGGGATGGGCACGGATTCGGTCTTGCATGGTGTTACTGAATTTATTGTTGACTGTTTTAATGCTGATTACAAGCCAATTGCCATTTTCCTTGACCTTTCTAAGGCCTTTGACACCGTGGATCATCATATTCTACTCCACAAAGTCGACAATATAGGGATAAGGGGTAGAGTCCTTCAATTGTTTAAATCATATCTAAGTAATAGATCCCAAAAAGTTAGTTTAGGAAATACCTACAGCTTTGACAGTGGAGTGGAACGTGGCGTTCCGCAGGGTACAGTACTGGGTCCAATTCTATTTTCGATATACATTAACAGTCTGGCAAGTTCAGTGATCACTGCTAAAACTGTGTGCTTTGCAGACGACACAGTTCTGTTGTGTAGAGGTTCATCATGGTGTGAGGTCTTTGAGAGGGCTCAGAGGCAGAGGGCTATGACCCATGTTAAAGAATGGTTGGATTTTAATGTTTTAACACTAAATGTAAACAAATCAAATTTTATGTGTTTTTCCATGAATAGGATGGGTTTGCCAAATAAAAAAGTAATTAAGTTTCACTCTACTGATTGTTGCCTTTCTGCAGGCTGTACATGCTCTGGTATCATTAGATCTGTAGAAAGCACGAAATATTTGGGTGCGTTTTTCGATCAGTTTTTGAAATGGTCTGTGCATTCTGAATAAGTGAAGAACAAACTAAAAAAACTAATCTATAAATTTTATGAACCACGTAATATTCTAAACAGAGAGGTTGTTATTAATGTCTACAAATCGTTGGCAGAGGCTTGTCTTAGCTATGGAATAATTTGCTGGCGCTTCGCTTGTGGCAATGTCTTAAATAATATTATTATAGCACAAAAATATATTTTAAAAATTATTATGTTTAAGTCAAGACGTTTTTCATCTGAGCTCTTATTTCAGCAGTCTGGTGTATTTACGATTGCTCAACTGGTTATAAAGAATGTACTAAGATTTGCTCTCACCAGAAATAACTACCAAAATTACATAAGACATAATATCATGGCGAGAGCTAATGTTAATCGGAATTTAATTTTGCCTAGCACACATTTTAATGCCACGCAGAGAACAATTTCCTATGTGGCTCCTAAGATTTTAAACTTACTGCCGGGACAACTCAGAAACAGAAAATTTCAATACATAAAAAAAAACTAAATGAATGGATTGAGAGAAATACCCAAAGAATTAAGAGCATTATCGGGTTCTTATAGCATGGCGTTGGAACACGATGGTGTTAATGTCTTAAATAATATTATTATAGCACAAAAATATATTTTAAAAATTATTATGTTTAAGTCAAGACGTTTTTCATCTGAGCTCTTATTTCAGCAGTCTGGTGTATTTACGATTGCTCAACTGGTTATAAAGAATGTACTAAGATTTGCTCTCACCAGAAATAACTACCAAAATTACATAAGACATAATATCATGGCGAGAGCTAATGTTAATCGGAATTTAATTTTGCCTAGCACACATTTTAATGCCACGCAGAGAACAATTTCCTATGTGGCTCCTAAGATTTTAAACTTACTGCCGGGACAACTCAGAAACAGAAAATTTCAATACATAAAAAAAAACTAAATGAATGGATTGAGAGAAATACCCAAAGAATTAAGAGCATTATCGGGTTCTTATAGCATGGCGTTGGAACACGATGGTGTTATTGCTTGACACTATTCTAGGATTAGGGACTGAAATCTGTTATGATATGCCATTGTTGGTGCACACTAGATTTAATATTGTAATTGGGGTAAGGTCATAGTGAGCACACACAGACTTGGAGTCCATAGTGCTCACATTACCTTTTAAATATAAGTTAGTTTTTAATTATAAATTATAAAATTGTAAAGTAAATTATAAACAAATAAATAAATAAAATAAATAAATAAAATTGTGAAAATTTTGTTGAAATATCTTTATGTGAAATACTTTTATTACTAGCTAATATGATGCTCTACGTCATATGCAACCACTTATACACCTATATGTATGATAGGTTGCATATTGTAATATCCTCGTTAAAGCAAGCCCTACACGATCATTATTACTGTCGGTATTTCACACAACAGCAATACTGTCAGTATTATAAAAATATTAAAATATTTTTACTTATTTCATCATTCTATACTCCGTACACGATCAATATTACTGATATGCTGATCGTGTAGGGCTTGCTTTACAATATCCTTACCTCTGTTTTTATTAAGAATATAGTTTTAAGTACAGTAGTATCTTTTTACCCTTTTATTTTCTTTGAGTAGTATTTTCAACGTTTTCAGCAAGTTGTGGTCATTGTTGGAATATTTTATTCTGCTCGTTAAAACAAAGTTTTATACTTTGCAGTGTTTATTAAATAATCCTAACACATTTAATTATTTATTACAGTGCTATTTAATAGATTATCGTATGCGCTGAGTGTTGTGGAATATTAAGTTTGCAAAACACATTTCTGGATGTTTAGTTTGGTGGTAGTTTTCGTTTGAACAGCTGATCCCTGGATTATTGTAGGTATTTTAACTTTTTGAAATTTAGCGTTGAGCGTGAGTTAGTTATAGTAAGTTTGAGTTAGTAATATCATCTCAACAGTTTAGAAAAGGCAGTATTTTTCGTGGCATATTATGATGTTTATTTCTTTACAATGCTTTTATTGTGATTTTAGTGTTTATTACTTTTTTTAACTGTAATGAAATGTAGCGAGAGTGATATTAAGCTGATAAGAATAGATATCGCTAATCCTAATACCATCAAATCGTGAAGGTTATGTTGTTTTCATAGCCATTTTAATATTGTAATCTGTCATTATTTAGAAATCGTAATATCGACGTTATTTTTGACTCTAGAAGAAAATTCATTATAGGCTTCTTTGTTTTAAATATAAAGTTGTTAGTACATCCAAGAGGTCCACAAGTCCGTTTCAGTTTTAACGTTTGGTGTGGTATAATTGGTTCACAAATTGTGGGTCAGTTTTGTTATGAGGGCACCCTCATGGTGAAAGGTACATAGAACTTATGACTGGAATTCTGAATAATTTCTTAGATGACCTAGACCTTATAAGTAGGCAGAATCTGCATTTCCAGCAGGATGGCGCACCTGCCCACAACTACAGAGGTACTTATCAACTTCTAAGTACTATTTGTAATGATCAATGGATGGGAACAAATGGCCCTATTCTGTGGCCTTCCCGGTCACCTGACCTAACCCCGCTTGATTTCTTTTTGTGGGGTTATTTAAGAACCAAATTTACAAGCAAAGGTATGATAACGTTGATGCCTTAAAGACGGCAATAAGGGAAAAGATAAACCAGATAGATGGCAGGACAATACTAAGTACAGTTCGAGCAGTTCAGAAACGTGCACAAAAATGTATTGAAAAACGGGGTGGTATTTTTGAGCATCTTTTAAGAAAAAATTTGTTATTTTGTTTTGTTTTATTATAAGTTGTTGAGTAAAAGAAAGTTTGTAAATCTAACTTAACTGTTTTCGTTTGGGCTTCATAACCTCATTAATTTTCATCCTAGAAGAAAATTCATTATAATCTTTTTTGTTTTAAATTTGAAGTGTTAACAGAAAAAAATATAATATACAGGGGTTTCCATTTAAAAAAATTGTATTTTACTTCAAAACTCGAAAACACGATGCTCAATTGTTTTTTGCCTTCTCCTATTTTAATGAGCGTTAAAAATACTACTAGTTTGCTAATTTAACCAATTCTGTATCTATAATAATAACAAAGTTATCAATGGTGGACACTTAATTTGGCTCACCCTATATATATATATATATATATATATATATATATATATATATATATATATATATATATATATATATATATATATATATATATATGGGTGTCCGGTAAGTATACGGCATACTTTTGGGAGCGTATAGGGGAGGTCAAAATAACCCTAATTTATCATAGAAAAAAAAATCCTACAGTGCCCCTTAACGGAGATACAGAGCCCCAAAGGGGTACTCGGCGATTTACTTTTTGGCTTTAACTTTTGAACCGAGTTGTATAATTTAATGGTTAACGTGTGGGCGGGGATATTGGGAATCATCTCATTGGACCGTTCTTTATTGAAGACAGATTAAACAGTGCCATGTACTTGCAATTCTTAAACTTAAACGATTTATTAGAAAATGAACCCTTAGAAATCAGAAATCATATGTGGTTTATGCACGACGGTGCAGCCCCACTTTAGCAATTTAGTTCGTCAGCACTTATCAAATACTTTTGGTGATAAATGGATATGTCGATGTGAGCCTATTGTATGGCCACCGAGGTCGCCCGACATGACTCCTTTAGATTTCTTCTTATAGGGAAATTTAAAAAGGCTTTTATATTCGACACCAGTTCACACCAGGGAAAACCTGATAGAGAGAATAACACACCATTGCGACGAAATTCGAGACAATCCTGGAATGTTGTTTCAAGTACAACAACAAAACATCCGTCGGATAAGAAAATGTATAGAGGTACAGGGCGCCCACTTCGAAAATCTGCTCAAGTAAACAAGAAGCAGAGCTTTCACATTTTAAACATTTTTCTGTTTAAGTGATTTCTGAAATATGAAAAAGATTCAGTTTTAAGTACCTTTTATGATTTAATATGTCAATAACATATTGTTAACGAAATAAAAAGACTGGTGTTTTATTGCAGTATTCTGATAAAATTATTTCAATAACGTGTTATACAAAAATCTTAATTTTTTTCGAAAACGGCTAATTTTACCGAAACAAATGTAGAGTACCTTTTTTAAAGAGGAATGACCAAAGTATTTAAGAAATCAGTTTTCAGATCTGTAAAATGATACCTGTCAAAAATTTGGCCAAACGAGTGTGGTGGCAAGTTCGTTCCTGACTTCCCTGACGATGTCAAACATCTACTGTAGTATGGTTTTATGAGTCTTTATGGCCAACATCAAATATTAAAATTTCATTAAATTATACAAGTTGCTTCAAAAGTTAGAGCCTAAAACGTAAATCGCTGACTAAACCTTTGGGGCTCTGTATCTCCGTTAAGGGGCACTTTAGGAATTTTGTTTCTATGACAAATTAGGGTTATTTTGACCTCCCCTACACGCTCCCGAGTATACTTACCGGACACCCTGTATATGTGTATTACGTGTGTGTGAGTGAGTGAGTGTGAGGGTGTGAGGGTGGAGGGTGTGGGTGTGAGGGTGAGGGTGTGAGGGTGTGAGGGTGCGAGGGTGCGAGGGTGTGGGCGTGAGGGTGAGGGTGTGAGGGTGAGGTGAGGTGTGAGGGGTGAGGGGGTGAGGGTGTGAGTGAGTGAGAGTGTGTGAGAGTGTGAGTGTGACAGTGAGTGTGAGAGTGAGAGAGCGAGTGTGAGAGAGTGAGTGTGAGAGAGTGCGTGTGAGATAGTGAGCGTGAGATAGTGAGTGTGAGTGTGAGAGAGTGAGTGTGAGGGTGAGTGAGTGAGAGAGTGTGTGAGAGTGAGTGAGAGTGAGTATGAGAGTGAATGTGCGTGAGTGTGAGTGAGTGTGAGAGTGAGTGTGAGAGTGAGTGAGTGTGAGCGTGAGTGAGAGTGAGTGTGAGAGTGAGTGAGTGAATGTGAGAGTGAGTGTGCGAGAGTGAGTGTGCGAGAGTGAGTGTGCGAGAGTGAGTGTGCGAGAGTGAGTGAGTGAGAGTGAGTGTGAGAGTGAGTGTGAGAGTGAGTGAGAGTGAGTGAGTGAATGTGCGTGAGTGTGAGAGTGAGTGTGAGAGTGAGTGCGAGCGTGAGTGAGTGCGAGCGTGAGTGAGTGTGAGTGTGAGTGAGAGTGAGTGTGAGTTAGAGTGAGTTAGAGTGAGTGAGAGTGTGTGAGTGCGAGAGTGAGTGTGAGAGTGAGTGTGAGAGTGGGTGTGAGAGTGAGTGTGAGAGTGAGTGAGTGAGTGAGTGAGTGAGTGAGTGAGTGAGTGAGGGTGAGTGTGAGTGTGAGAGTGAGAGTGAGTGTGAGAGAATAATATAAGGAACTTTAAAGACTTACTTCCTCGCCTCTTTGAATTCTTCTTTTGGCAAATATTATAATTTTTAGATCCCTGTCAATTTCAACCGTTTCAGCTACACAATTGGGGTTGCACGAATGATTTATATATCTAGCTAATCCACCACTCAAAGTTGCATCAACCACTCTATCGTCGTCAAGTCTGAACATGTAAATTCCTCGATTCTAAAAATAAATTGATTACTTTCGTATGTTATTTTTTCGGAAATTAGCCTTATTTATTAAATCATACAAATAATTATGTTTATACAGTTGCTAACATTATTTATAAAATTACTTGCACCGAGGTGCTTCGGGTATGTGCTCCCTAGTTTTTATATCAACTTTAAAAATGATATAATGTCATTACGCTTTGGTGAGTTTCCTTACTTTTGGAAAAATTCATTCATAGCGACATTTTTTCTTATTATCGGGTCATTAATTATCTAAATATTTAGGGCGACAAACTATGTATTTTTAAACTGATTTATGGCTTTTATATTTGTTAATTACAGTTGCATGTTTTCGCATTACCATTTGGGATTTTTTTTGTATACAAACACAAATCGCCAAACCGATCTGCACGCAAACAGCAACTCGGAAAAAAGAAGCAGAAATACTGCACCTTTACTGGTACAGTCCGTATCAAAGGTAGTTTTTGTTTTAAATATCTGTAATATAGGTGACAAAAACGCAATAACCCTCAATAAACATTTCAAATTTCGGTTAGCGAAATGTAGTTTGCAATTGGATAAATTCAATAGCCTTATTTTTCTCGATAACTAAATCAACACACGGGTACCTTTATGGCCACAAAAAATTTTTAGTTTCCATCATGGTGTACGGCAGTACGGCTTTTGACAGGTATGCGAGTTGAGTGTCGCGATAAATACGGTCTCTTTTTGTTAGTCAATCTTTTTTTATTTTTTTTTATAATACAGTCTCCATAGTTTTCATATTTCTCACTACAAAACTATAAAGGCATGCGCATGCAAAGAGCAACCCCTAAGTGGTTCCCAGCTCGGACCTGAGCAAGGCTAATCTACAGTAACTTTTTAAATACGTATCGAGATAACCATTTGTAAATGGATAGTATCTACAAAGATTTCTCGAAGACATTTGACAGGGTTTTAATCGACTTTGGTGTTTAAGACTATCTTTTAAAATGAATACATAGTTTTTTAAATGGGCACACAAAGTGCTTTAAAATAAATAATTTTATTTCAGGTCCTCCTCCTCTTCTTACTTTTTGTCAGTGATATTAAAAGATGTCTGTATGTCAAGAATTTACCATATTGGCTGATGACTAAATAAATAAATTCTGGTAAAGAGTGCAATTGTGCTTTCAGATTTTTATAAAAGGAGCGCAAAAAGTGGACCAATCTGGGATGGTGATGTGTGTGAGTCACACCAAAGTGGACCAATCTGGGATGGTGATTTGTGAAATCCAACGAAACTACAGATATACTTAATTTTTAATTGCAGTTTTTACAGTTTCACTGGCATTCATACGTCGCACTATGGACGGAAATCGAAAAAAGTTGGTCAAAATTATTTATGCCAATATTATGATTTTACATGTTTTAACAATGCATCTAACGTCATTTTAAATAATTTTAAATCAATAATAATAAGGTCTAATATATAGGGTGATTCAAGTTAGATGAACAAATCTTGAACACTAATAACATACAATTTTTAGAAAATAAACAAAGCCAAGCCATTAAATACAGATTCCTTGGGCTAAGAAAATGATACTCTCCTTATGCCATTTAGCATTTCAATACCCCCTTTTCGATATAGAGGGTGTTAAAGTTAAGTTTAAAAAATCTCTTTCTGTTAATAACTCCGGCCCCTTTTAAGAAAGGCTAAAATTTGGCACAGTTTTTTTCTTGTTAAACCACATAATAAACCAATTATTTTAGTCAAATTTTTTAAAAAGGTACTGTGAAAGTGGGAGGCCATGAACCCTTTAACTACCCCAACTTTTCTTGTGCACCCCTGTGTTTAAAAAATGTAGTTTTGTATTGGGAGTTTATTTATGTTTTTTAAACAAATAAATGGGTTCCTGAAAATCCTGAAATCTTTAATAACTTTTGCGGCCTCACTTTTTCCAGATGACCGCAGAGTCATCAGAGTAGCAAATGACAATTCTGCTGTTAACCTTAGTTCTTTTGTACGACGTCTTTTTGTTCTGTCACTGGACTTCCCAAATTCTGTTTGAGGGCGACCAGGACCCACCTTTTGTTGGCAAAGAACGCACAGGAAAAATGATCGAGGCACTGATCCAATCACCAATCACCAATTTTTGGATAAGACGCCCTTTCGTTCTATTAGAGCTGTTCCATTTTTCTTTAAAATGATAAAAAAATTTGTGGTGACTTCTTGAGAGCATCATGCTCATTGACTTGATATACGGTAGTATTTTCTACCTGATTTACCAAATATTCATATTTTTCATTCATTTTTGACCCAGGTGACTCCCAAATCCACTCGCACAATCGTTTACGTTGAATAATTATTGTAGGATCCGAGAAACCTGGCAAGAAGAAATAACCATTAGAAAGGTGCAAACCAAAGACATGCTGCAAATGGAATCATTACTTCCACATCACATGATACATAAAAACTAACATTGTTTGTGAATGGTTTGACTCGGAAAACCTTAAAAAGATATACAACACCGTATGTTAAGCTTACCCCCTCCTCTCACACCTGTTCGGATTACCCCCGTCCCCTTCTGAAATAATGAAAAAAACCTCAAAATGTCATTTTATGGCATGATTAAGCAAAAACCTATTACCAATCCAGTTAATAATTCCAAAAATTATCAATCCCCACCCTTTTTACCCCCACTCTCTGCGCCATTGTAGCTCAAAACCAATCCGCAGCTTTCTCTTATGGCCTAGAATATGGGTACCAAATTTAAAGTCGATATACAAACTGTTCGAAATTTATCACGCGCACATCAGGCACACACAGACAGACAGACAGATACACACAGAAACCAAAAAAAAGTCCTGACGTTTTCAGGCAAAATAAATTTGGAAATTTATTCGCTGGTACAGTAATTCCACTCATTTTGTGATGTGGCAGTATGATCAAATAAATCAAACGAAACAAAAAAAACATTTAAAAAAATGAGGGGCAAATTGGGGCAACTTTTTAAAAAAAAATCCTTAACTAGAAACTACAAACAATGAGAAAGACCAGGAATCGCTACCGAAATCGACCAAAATCCATACTTTATTATTAAACCTTTTATTTAGTTGTGAAAAGTCTGAGCGTTTTTTCCTGCCCAACTTTAAATTTTAATTTAGGGGGCAGTGAAATATGAAAAATAAAAGTATTTGCTAAAATAATATACACAAATCTCCAGGTAAAGTCTCCATGACGAATTATACAATATACTCCAAAAACAGGCTGAAGATAATCAAGTTTTCACTGTCCGAAAATAACAAAATCCAAAGTGCAGACGTACTATCGCGCAGAAGGTTAAAATTAACACTGAAGTTCTTAAAAACTGTGCCCCTCACTGAAAAATTATACCTGGGGGATTAAAGGGTGTTTATTAAATATTAGTTTACCCAGGCATTTGTGGCGAATTCTTAGAATTTGTTCTCGGCTGTTTATGACCAACTTTTTTCGATTTCCGTCCATAGTGCGTCGCCTTCCTAGAAAGTTGAACAATAAAAAATTCTGTCAAGTGCAAGCTATACTTGCACAATTAGTGTTCCGTGCCATCAGCCTGAACAAACCTCGGACGTCTGATCTCCGCCCATCCGCCGCGATACCCGCCGCCGACGGCACCAACGCCGTATCACACCGCGTATGCGCGGAGCTGAGTGGGGAGCGTTTCGACTGAGCCTAATTAACAATTTTGAAAAACGTGTAAGGACCCTCGTGTTCATGTTCCTTACGTCGTGAGAAACCTTTTTTGTCGAAAAACCTTTTTCTCTAAAACCAATGGTTCAGCAGTTATAAGTAAAGAACGGACAAATCATGCGAGCTCGTATGAGCGTCATGGGCGGCGTGAAAATATTTTTGTGTAATAAATGTAAAATGAAAACAAATCTAGACTATTAAAATTTATTGGCATTAAATGATATAATTAACATTTTTTCAAAGTTCGCTTCAGTAAAACGCGTTCGTTTATAATTAAGAATATCTCTAAGTCTAGAAAAGCTTCTTTCGACATTACAACTTGTAACAGGAGCGAAAATATCTCTAAGTCTAGAAAAGCTTCTTTCAACATCACAGCTTGTAGCAGGAACGAAACGTAAATGATTATACAAGTCAGTATTTTTAGTTTTCAATGTTTCAAAAATATTTGTTATTTCTGAAAATCCTGGGTTTCTTTCTAAGATTTTTGGTATATACACTTTTAATTTTTCACCAATTTCGGTAGGACATGCTTTGAGCTTGTCTATGGTTGTCTGAAATAAATTAAAAAAAGTCAAAAGGGGAAGGTTTTGTGTCTCCAACTGTTCACGTACACCTTGGAAGGTATCCAAAATTTTCATAAATAAACTTTAAATCATTTTTAAGCGTCAGTGCACTTATAACTTCTTTACTTCTTGTTACACTCAAAGCATCATCTTTTAGAGTGTCAATAACATTTTTAACTAAGTCGTAATTTGTATGGTAATATATAACGGCTGATAACCATGTTTCCCACCTTGTAATAACAGGTTGTGGGCCAATGGAACATTAGGACACATTTCCTTAAATCTGTTTATTCGCGCTGGTGATTTAAGAAAAACTTTTTTTACCTCACTAACCAAAGTATCAATAACTGGATAGAAGTCACGTATCAGTTCACATATTCTATGCAAGGCATGAGCTAGACATGTAAAGTGAATCAAATTTGGAAAATGTTCCTTTAACTGTCTTCCTGCTTTTAGCATATATGCCTCACTATCCGAAAGCAGCAAAACAACGTTTTCAGTAATATTCGTATCTGGAAAGAGCGACCTGATACTTTCTACTGCAACTTGAGTTATTGTCTCACTATTGGTTTTAGCCAGAAATTTACTGTTGACTACATATGAGCTTCTATAGGATTTAAAGGCCCAACTATAATATTAGCAACGTATCGGCCCTTGATGACAGTGGTTTCATCAATGTTAAACCACAACTTTTTTCCTTCAATATTGTGACGTATTTTGTCAATAGTTTTTGAGTATACCTTATCCACATAACTTTTACGAAGAGTAGATTCGTCTGGTACTCTGTGGTGGCAATATTTTTACAAAAATTTCATCAATTATATATTTTATGGAGAGAAATGTCAGCTGCAACAAAGGCTTCATACAAATCCATGCAAAACTCTGCGTGTATTACATCAGGTTCTCTAGATGCAGATGGCCCCGGATGAGATTCCATTTTCTCTAAATGCTTTGGACCTTTGACATGTCGCTCGATGTGATTTCGTTGTGTACAAATAAATTCAGAGTTACACACTGTACACCAAACACCTTGTTCCCCTTCAAATAAGATAGTGGAATATGGAAGCAGCCACTCCAACTTTTTTTTTTTTAAGATTTTTTTATTTATATACTACAGTACATTTTTAATACATGAGAAGTTGATTAAAAATAGGCAAATAAAAAAATACATGCTTAAGTGTTAAAATTAAATCTAAAAGGTGAAGTTCTAACAAATTAAATTACTAACCCAGTAAACATGCATTAAGATCATAAGTAGTTAACAGTAAAAAATTTCATCCAGTCCATGGTCCTCCCCGATGGTACCCATTACCGATGCCGCGTTACCTCTTTGTATTGCTAAGCTGATCTTTTGCGTGATAAAACTAAGGGATCGATCACATGGGATCTTTATAGCAATCTGTCGAACCAACCTCCTAGCTTCATCACCCCAAGGACCTAATGTCTCGATCGCAATTGGTATAAAAATAAAGCGGTCCTGTAGCTCTCCATATTTTAAAATTTTTTGGATTCAGCAAGAGCAGCAGCTGATCCAGGTGTTTTAGATGTTTTAGGTAAATAAGATTTTGCCAAGGTATGGCTACATTTTGCATCCCAAATCAGCTGCTTTCCCTGTCTCCAAGGGATCAAAGTCATCCCGTCCGCTCTCTTGCCGTCATTCCTACAAATTCCAAGCGGCTCTATAAAACTGCAGGTTGTTCAGCAGAAATTAAAGCCCGTTTAATTATATCATTGATCTGACTATGTCTGGAAGCACGCCCTGCACTTTTCTTGCAGCTAAGCCCATGTGAGCCATATATATCAGCTGTTTCGCCGCAAATGCAAGGATGTTCCATGGAAATAGGCAGACCAAGTCTAATTGCAATTGAAATTCTGAAAGCTGAGTTATCAAGTAGGTTTCCCAAGGAAGCAGACGGTAGGGCATTAAGCCATGCATTTGATTCAAAAGCGTGAAGAGCCAGTATGCGTGCCCTATCCTCATCCCTTTGGCACTCAGTTAAAAGATGTTCTTGACAAACTTTACATAATAAAAAATCAAAATCTTTTTGGGATTTTTTAAAATCTTGAGGAACGATATTTAAATTTGAAAGAGAGAGCCACTTTGTTAAACATAAATCAAAGTCTAAATCACAGGAATTTAAAATATGATCTGGTAAAATATTATTTACTAATTTAGTCGAATCGTTAATAGAGCCCAAAAAAGCAGATATTGATAATGTATTTGTATCTCTTATTCCGAGTCCTCCCAATTTTACGGGAAGTGAGCCAAGAATTTAATTTTATTGGACAATTTGTAATTTCTTGAAGGCAGGTTTCAAGAAGAAAATCATATTCTTTTAAAGATTCGGTACTTTTCCAGCAAGGAACACAACGTAGTAAGTACGATATTCGAGGTATTGAAAAAGACGATTTTAAAAGAAAATAGGCCACATGTGAATCAAGTAATTTTAATTTATCACGCATTTTGTTAAGAAAATTTATTTTATCTTTAATCGCTAAACTAATTTCATCAGAAGAAAAAACACATCCGAGCAAATTAAAATGGGAAATTGGAACTTCTAATAAATTTGGACCAATAGAGTAAAAATCTAACAATACAGATGAAGGATTTGTCGATATTGCAGAGATTTCGCATTTATTAAAATTTAGAGAAAGGCCGATATCTTGACTTGCAGAGATTAATTTTATAAAATTTTCCCAAACGTTTTTTGGATCTCCTGCTAAAGTACCGTCATCTAAATACCACAAATTTAGATCTAAGGAGTTTAGAGAATATATGATACTATGAATTGCTAAACAAAATAATGGAGGGCCTAAAGGATCGCCTTGCTGGACGCCTGTTCTAGAAAAGATATTTTCTTTGCCATATGAAAGGATAGTTTGGTGACTATAACATTGATATATGAAATGGTAAAATTCTGGAATATATTCTTTAACTTTTAATAAAATTGTGTTTCTATTGATCATGTTAAAAGCATTTAGAAAATCAATTTTTAAAATAATTTTGTCAGAAATATGAGGAAAATGAATAAACCTTCTCATTGCATGGGCCGCTGCGTCCGTGCCACATTTCGTGCCAAAACCCAATTGTAGTGGTCTAAAGAATTTCCCAAGTTTATCATAAAGACGGGAAGAAATTATTTTGGCTGCTAGGCGTCGAAGGCAGAGTCCAACTGCAATTGGACGTATACCCCCATTTTTTTTTATTAAAAGCGCAAATATTAGCTCCATAAAAAATTGGATGGATATCCTCTGGTATAGGATTAAGAAAAAGCTGATTTATGAATAAACTAAGTGATGATAATAGTTTAGAGTTTTTGCTAAGTTTATAACCTACCATGTCTTTGAGGTGACGCGGTCTAAGGGAATCGACACCACCGGAAGAACCAGGACTAAAAGAAAAAATGGAATTCTTTACTTCTTCTTCTGTTATGTTAAAAGAATTATGAACAAAATTATTATCGAAAATTGGAATTTTATCAAAATCTTCTGGTTTTGGATGTTTTTCTTTCAGTTTTCGCAAAGTTTCTTCATTTTTAAAGGCAATGGTATCGTTTGAAGTTAAAATTCTGATTGCATTCTTTACATCTCCTTCCGAAATTTTTGATTGTATTTTCTTTGCCAAAAACTTATCTTGATCAAATTTCTTTGTCCTTTTGAGCGTGTCTATGTTTTTCTCAAAAACTTTATATTGTTCTAGAAGTTCAGTTGTAGAAAGTTTTTTGTTATTTATCCAGGAAGATAGACTTTTCCGAATAAGAGATGTCAGGGATGATTTTCGATTTAATTTTGAATTTTCGGGCAAGGCCAAAACAGAGTATGGAAAAATAAGAAGTAAAATCCAAGAATGTAACTCGTTTTTTAAAACGCATTGAGTTAAAAGCGAACTGACTTCTTCTGAAATTGGAATTCTTATTGCTTTAGGAATGATTTTGATAACTGGTACCGAAGATTTTAGATTTGAGAAAAAAGTTGATAAAATTATACTCTGGCTGGTTTGATTATCTATTTTAGGTTTTGATAAATTACTTTTTGTTGTATCCTGGGAATCAATTAATATTGAAGAATTGGATGGATTAATGGAGGATTGACAAAATGTTTGTTTATGCATCTAACAGCGGGTTGCACAAAACTTTTAATCAAGCGTTAAATCCTAACTCTTCGTTAAAAACAAAAGATGGTCAGTTTAACAGAGCGTTAAATTTTTTTTCTTTCTGAAACAGTCCAAATTTTGAGCTAATCCGTGATTAAACAGACAAATGCCACTAAAAAACCAAGGTGTTGTTTACTTCTTCATTTGTTTTTAACGAAGAGAGCACTTAACGATGAATTAAACTAATTACACGATATGCTGTGATTAAAGTCATGTTTTTCGCAACATTTTTCATAAAATATTGGTTACTTTGGCAAAATTTGATGTTCCAATACAAGAGATTGAAAGAAAACTCCTTCCTTCAATATTTTAAAATAAAACTATATACAATTTTATTGCAGATGGGCATCTTATTTATCATAATGCTTAACTAAGCAGGTACCTACCTTGACAAACGCATAAAAAATGTAGGAAAAATAAAGTTCATCTGTAACGTGGATTTTACCAAAAATATACCTTTCATCCTCAATACCATAACAAAATTACTCTTTATAATATTATTTTGTTGTTGGACTTATGCAAACATAATATTCTATTGCTCAAATCATAAATCCATGGCTCAAATTCTTGTGTTGGTTATAAACTATTCTTATGGCTTTATATTAAAACAGTTTTCCTACAGTCTTCTATAAAAATATAGATATTCTGCTAAACTTCCTTTTGCTTACATTTCTTCAATCACACAGTTTTCTGTAACACCTCTCTTAGTTTAAATAGCAAACCCTTTTGTGGGCTTAAAAATAATAACTATAACAACTTGTAGAGGTACCTAGTTATTTTCTGAATTAATTACTTTCGTCCTAACGTCGAAAATTAACTTATTTACAGCAAAACACTCGAATGCAAGCAAGTTGGTATTAATTATTTATTTTATGTTAGTCACGGCTCTCTCGATAACAGAAAAACAAAGGGCTTGTACGTAAACAAAATAAAACCTAATTTTTAAAAAACAAAAAACTGACGCATGACTGACGACTGACGTATAACCTAACCTCAAATTTTTGAAGTACTTCACCTCCGGATCTGAGGCGTATCGACAAATGCATCGATCCGGATCAGTTTACGAGCTTTAAGCGAATGTACAATAATAGGCGATTTTAAATCAGTGACCTAGTCATGACTACGTCACCTTATTAAGACAACGTTGCTCCAGATCCTCAAACCTAAAAAATCAAAGTATTAAGATTAAATGAGACAGTGTTGCCCAATCGTCTGACTAGATCATGATTTGATCACTGATTTAAAAATGGCTCTTAATTTAAAATGAGGTGTCAGATAACAACAAAGTCATTTTTAAATCAGTGACTAAATCATTACCCAGTCAGACCATTGGGCAACACTGTCTCATTTAATCTTAATACTTTGATTTTTTAGGTTAAACATTCAGTATATGGAGCAACGTTGCCAAATAAGGTAACGTAGTCATGACTAGGTCACCGATTTAAAATCGCTTCAAATAACATTGAGGTATCCTGAAGTGATCCCGAGTAATCTAATTTTTGTCAATAAAATACGGCTAAGTTCATGCACTTGAAAAAAATTCGAATTTGTTTCGAGTGCATAATATTCAACTTTCTTAAATTTAAAAATAACATTAATGCCACAGATCAAACTTAAAAAAAAGCATTTCAATTATTTTAAAAAAATAATAGTTTTTATTTTGGAATATTTATCTAGTTTTACAAATTTTCAGGGAATAATGAACAAAGATATAAAGTAACTGATGTAAACTTATGTTTTGAAAAATCACAAAACACAATTTATTTATGTAAATAACACATTTTTATTTAAAAACTATTTTAGCATTGATTTGATTTGATGTCACCAGTAGGTACTTTTTAAGCCTATATTCACATTAAAATATCTGCAAGGTTTTTTCTTGTGACTTTTCTGGTACCTGTAACAAAAGAAAACAAAGCAAATAAAGTAAAAAAATTACACAATTACATAATAATTTTAATAAAAGCACAATGTTCTACTGTCTACAGCCCAAGTAAATAACTTATTTATAGATATCTTATTCTAAATAGTGACAAGTGTTGGGGATATGGGTTTTATATTCACATGATAAAAATGGTAGTTAAGTAAACGTGCCACAAAAAAAATTAGAGTTAATGAATCATGAGCAAAGAGTTTATTAAAGGAGAAAGAGCAAAATTTTACTTAAACGAAGTTGAGGTGGCTTAAATAAATACTCTACAGTTTGCTCGAGTTTGAGCGTGACACATTAATTATTAATCGTTATATAATCGTTATACTACCAGCAATTAGGTTTACAAATTGACCAGTATACCCACCCAGACAAAAATGTTTTGTTAGCTTAACTGGACAAAAGTTATATAGTATGCTATTACGGGTATAAACACAGAACTTGAGGTAAAAATAAGAAACAAAATTGTACTCAAAAATTTTGTAACGTAGGTAGTGATAGCTACATATTTAACTAAGATATTAATGACAATATTTTACCTTATCAAGAAAATAACAACAAATGTTTCGTTTCCAAATTTTTTCCTTGGCAGTAAGGTACATTGCCGAATATTGATTGTCTCTAGGATAACCTCTCAAATAACATTCATTTAGAACTCCATTCCTTACATGTAGGTTTATCAGGAAGTATGTTTTTGTGCTTTATCTTCCATCAAAAGTTCGATTTTTAGGGTTAGGAATTCTCATTCTTTAGAAATATTAAAATCTTTTGAATGCACCTAAAACAAACACATAAATGGATAATAATGACAAGAGGATAGTAGTTATTAAGAAAGCTGAAAAGCAGCAAATTTTTTATGTAAAGCATTTTTAACGCAAATTTTAAAAATTAACAGAAAAATTATACAAATTTGGCAGGTATCTGTACAGTATTTTATGGTTCAATGGTTTCATACAACTTACCTTAGAAATACATATACATATGTTATTTTCTTCTATATTTGTGTAATTTTTCTATTCGCTTTGAGTATTTTCCCAAAAACATTTTTTTTTTGATTCAAAATAACTTCGCTTTACAAGAAATACAAAACGCTTTGTTGACATTAAAATCTGACGTTTATCGTTCGAGATTTCCCGAAACTGCGACCGCTTCCAAATCTAAGAGCCGATGTTAAGCGATTGCTGTTTCAAGTAGGCCTGGGCCGGCTTTGATTAAATCTTGGGTAACTTGACCAAAATTTAACAACGCAATAAAATTTAACACGTTGTTAGTTAATCACGAATTGCATATTCTTTCTGCAACCCGCTGTTAGATGTATGAATTTTTAGACCATTTGTAGTTTTAAATTTTTTGAGACATGTAGAACAAATTGGCAAATTTTCTTCCAATAAAAAATGTTGTTTCTCAATTAAATCGTAATGTCCATTTTTCGGATTGCCGGTAAAAAGAAGATTTATGGTTTTTGCGTGGTTTTTAAAAGAAATAACAATGGGCTTTTTACGTATCAAGTCATTGATAGAGAGTTTTTCTTCAAACGTGAACACATTAAAATTAAGTTGGAGTACCTCAGAAAGAGCTGCGCATTCAAAGTAAGTTCCAAAAACTCCATTTTTCTTGATTTTGTTGCAGTATTCCTCACGAGTTTGGATTATGATCTCCATTTGGATTTTCTTCAGAAATAAATTCTTTTATATTTTCCCAGTTAGTACTGATATATTTAGTTGCAGCATTTCTTAAAGTTTCATGGTTTTCTTGAGATTTAAACAAAAACAAGCTTATTGAACGAAATAAACAATTTCCATCCTTTAAAATGTCGAACTTTTGAAACACTTCATTTTGACATGCCAACATTTTTCCATTTAAAATTTATAGATTCTATCTTTAAAATCCCATACTATGAACCAGGAACTTTTGCTTGAAGAAAAGGGACCCCTGTGTGATTGTCAGTACTTTGAATCCTTATTTAAAATGTAATAAACTCGTAAAATGTTGTAAAAAAATGGTAGAGAAAATTTGATTTTTGTATGACGTTTGACAATTAAGTTTTTACTTGTACTCATTGCGGCTATTGTAAATGCTCACAGATAATATAAAACAAAATAATTTCAGCACACCACTAACTTGTTTACACTGAAACTGAACACAAAAATAAGTGATATCTCTATTTTATCTCCCAAAATCTAATTAAATTTACAAGCAATAAACTCCATTTCAGAGTAAGAAAGAATAATAATTGTATGAGAATGTGAATTAGGCATTTATTATTTATTGACCCTCATGCCAAAATTTGTAGGCAACCTTGTACCTGTGCAAAACACACCTGTTTTTTCCTTAGCTATTGTATAGGATCAGCCTTTTGGGCCCACAAGTAGGTACTACATAATTAAGAGATTACCAACAGGTATAGTGACCTAATTTGCAGAGAAATGTGGTTGTGCTGTGTTAAGTATATTTTCATTTCAAATACCATAATGGCGTACCTTTACTGATACCTAGTTAATGATAGGTATGTTCGAAAAATTATTTAATCTAAGTGCAAACATTCTAGCCGAGTGAGGATAACCTCGACAAAGAAATTTGCGGAGAAGCTGAGGACACATTTTCATATATTCTGTCAACATATAAATGTTGATATAATGTATGTACACCTGTCAAGGTGGGTGTATGAGAACAACATTCTCAGAACAAAAATTAACTTATGCCAGTATTGTGTAAAACTAAAATAAATTAAAAAAAGTTTTGTCAGTAAAAAGATCTCCACGCAAAACATAGTTGGTATGCCCCGAGGGCATGTAGGGGATAAAACTGTCATGTATGCAAATAACCGCAAAATACTTTTTCCTACAATGTAACACTAACAACTAATTTTCCCACTACGTGGGACAACTATGGGTCTAGATCAGCGATCAGCAACTGGCGGACCGCGGTCCGGATTCGGACCGCGGAAGGTAGAAAACTGGACCGCCAAAAAAACTTAAGTAATTTGTAAGAACAAATACTTCCATTTAAAGTTTTTCTTTTTTTTTCTTCGGACCTCGATACAATTTTTCAAGGTATCCGAACCCTACTAGAAATTAGTTGCCGACTCTTGGTCTAGATGTTTACTTAACGTTATTTGCTAATGGAAAAAACAAAATTCAGTTCTTTACTCAGTATCACTTTGAAATAAAACATCAGAATGAGGTATTGCCCATTCTAACTTCAGCTTTTTTCGCACTCATTTTAATACTTTCTTTACTTTTTTACAAATTTAAACACACGAACTTAGCGGCATCCTGCAGGAGATCTTTACCTCACGACACACTAAACGAATTTAACAATCGTGTGATACTTTTAAACCCGCTACGATCTTTTCTCCGTATTTGAACCGTTAGATCAAACGCCGCCGAGAACATGGCTTGCATTGATGTACTTTGACGAAGGACGTTAAATTCCTTTACCAATTTTTATTTCGTATTTACTATATACTATTTTATTGTTTAATCTACTATTACCTGCATTTTTGTAAATTTACTAATATTTTTGTGTTAAGTGATCCAAATTTAATGTATAAGCTTGGCTAAGAAGTTGTAAGGCCAGTAAATCGATTTACTTTAAAAGTAGAATTTTTTATCATTACAAATGCCGCAACCGTAACCAATTTTCTCAGATATATTAAAATAATCATTTACCTGCTACCCCGTGACGTTCATGGGTTCACATATTTACTACAATTTATTCTCTTTTGGAAAAACATTGTCAAATAATTAATTATTAATTATGCAGTATTTGCACATAAAAAATATTCTTGCAAAAATATACGTTTTCCCTGTGTAACGCAACTGATCCTTGTTGTCTTGTTGATTGTGTTGAAATTCGAGCTTGGACAGTTTTCGCACTGCAGTTGCAGGGAGAGTTAGTTGCACCAAAGCATTGTATGTATGTAGGTAATTATTCTTAATTACGGCAAATATGAACTCCAGTAACAGTACAATTACATAAATTAAATATTTCTAAATATATATGAAGTTTACGTAAATTTTTGGTTTATTAAACTAATGGAATAGGAATATAAAAAAATAGTAGTTTACACTTTTATTGGGGCAACAAACGTGTATAGCTATCCTAGAATAAAAATACTAAAATTATTTTTAAATAGCAAGGCATTTATTACTGATTCTTGATATTTTTATTAGTGTAATTTCACACGATTAAGTGAGTGGAAAAAAACAAATTCCTTACCCAAGTTATAAGGAAATAAACAATTTTTTTTATAACAATTGATCGCGCTAGAATTTTTCAATCCTGATAATTTTGGCTCAATCTATACCTAATTCTCAATGTTCATGATTTTCTTCAGATTTTTCTGAGCGAGGGTGGGGGACAGCAATTTTTAAGTGTTTTCCCGAAAAATGAATACAAAAATACATCATATGAATTCGTGCTTCAATAATAATCTTTTATTTGACACCCTACACGATGCCCTTGAAATTATTTTTTTCCATTTCCCAATTTACCACCTGAAATTAACTCCCAGAATCAAAATTCAACTTTTTATACTTCACGTCTATAATTGGGCCACCACACTCTATCTCTGTGCTAGATTTTAAAGGACGATAGATAAGATAGATTAGTATTTGTTCTTACAAATTACTTAAGTTTTTTTTGGCGGTCCAGTTTTCTACTTTCCGCGGTCCGAATCCGGACCGCGGTCCGCCAGTTGCCGATCCCTGATCTAGACCCATAGTCGTCCCCCGTACTGGGAAAATTAGTTGTTAGTCTTACATTGTAGGAAAAAGTATTTTGCGGTTATTTGCATACATATGGCAGTTCTATCCCCAACATGCCCTCGGGGCATACCAACTATGTTTTGTGTGGAGATCTTTTTACTGAGAATTTTTTTTTTTAGTTTTACACAATATCGGCACAAGTTAATTTTTATGTTCTGAGAATGTTGTTCTAATACACACACCTTGACAGGTGTACATAAATTGTCAACATTTGTATGTTGACAGAATATATGAAAATGTGTCCTCAGTCCTCTCCGAAAATTTCTTTGTCGAGGTTATCCTCACTCGGCTATAATGTCTGCACGTAGATTAAATAATTTTTCGAACATACCTGTCATTAACTAGGTATCAGTAAAGGTACGCCATTATGGTATTTGAAATATACTTAACACAGCACAACCCCAGTTCCCTGCAAATTAGGTCACTACACCTATTGGTAATCTCTTAATTATGGAGTACCTACTTGTGGGCCCAAAAGGCTGATCCTATACAATAGCTAAGGAAAAAAGAGGTGTGGTTTGCACAGGTACAAGGTTGCTTACAAATTTTGGCATGAGGGTCAATAATTAATAAATTCCTAATTGACATTCCCATACAATTTTCTTTCTTACTCTGAAATGGAGTTTATTGCTTGTAAATTTAATTAGTTTTTGAGATATAAAATAGAGATATCACTTATTTTTGTGTTCAGTTTTAATGTAAATAAGTTAGTGGTGTGCTGAAATTATTTTGTTCCATATTATCTGTGACCATTTACAATAGCCGCAATGAGTACAAGTAAAAAACTTAAGTTGGAGTGGCTGCTTCCATATTCCACTAACTTAGTTGAAGGGGAACAAGGTGTTTGGTGTACAGTGTGCAACTCTGAATTTATTTGTACACAACGAAATCTCATCGAGCGACATGTCAAAGGTCAAAAGCATTTAGAAAAGATGCAATCTCATCCGGGGTCATCCGCATCTAGAGAACCTGATGTAATACACCCAGAGTTTTACATGAATTTGTGTGAAGCCTTTGTTGCAGCTGACATTCCTCTCCATAAAATCAATAACCTATCTATGAAGAAATTTTTGCAAAAATACTGCCACCACAGAGTACCAGGCGAATCTACTCTTCGTAAAAGTTATGTGGATAAGGTATATTCAAAAACTATTGACAAAATACGTCACAATATTGAAGGAAAAGTTTTGGTTTAGCATCGATGAAACCACCGACATCAAGGGCCTATACGTTGCTAATATCTAATATTATAGTTGGGCCTTTAAATCCTATAGAAGCAGAAAGCTCATATGTAGTCAACAGTAAATTTCTGGCTAAAACCAATAGTGAGACAATACGTCAAGTTGCAGTAGAAAGTATCAGGTCGCTCTTTCCAGATACGAATATTACTGAAAACGTTGTTTTGCTGCTTTCGGATAGTGAGGCATATATGCTAAAAGCAGGAAGACAGTTAAAAGAACATTTTCCAAATTTGATTCACTTTACATGTCTAGCTCATGCCTTGCATAGAATATGTGAACTGATACGTGACTTCTATCCAGTTATTGATACTTTGGTTAGTGAGGTAAAAAAAGTTTTTCTTAAATCACCAGCGCGAATAAACAGATTTAAGGAAATGTGTCCTAATGTTCCATTGCCCCCACAACCTGTTATTACAAGGTGGGAAACATGGTTATCAGCCGTTATATATTACCATACAAATTACGACTTAGTTAAAAATGTTATTGACAGTCTAAAAGATGATGCTTTGAGTGTAACAAGAAGTAAAGAAGTTATAAGTTCACTGACGCTTAAAAATGATTTAAAGTTTATTTATGAAAATTTTGGATACCTTCCAAGGTGTACGTGAACAGTTGGAGACACAAAACCTTCCCCTTTTGACTTCTTTTAATTTATTTCAGACAACCATAGACAAGCTCAAAGCATGTCCTACCGAAATTGGTGAAAAATTAAAAGTGTATATACCAAAAATCTTAGAAAGAAATCCAGGATTTTCAGAAATAACAAATATTTTTGAAACATTGAAAACTAAAAATACTGACTTGTATAATCATTTACGTTTCGTTCCTGCTACAAGCTGTGATGTTGAAAGAAGCTTTTCTAAACTTAGAGATATTCTTAATTATAAACGAACGCGTTTTACTGAAGCGAATTTTGAAAAAATGTTAATTATATCATGTAATGCCAATAAATTGTAACAAAGTCTAGATTTGTTTTAATTTTACATTTATTACACAAAAATATTTTCGAATGATTTTTCCTTTCTTTACTAATAAGTACAAAAATACTGTTTTGGTGCACAAATGACTCTCGCAAAAATCAATATGGCTGCTGGACGCCATCTTGGAAAAAAATTTAACGAAAAGAGGGGTCTTGCGATACAAAATAAAAAAAAAGATGGCGTCCAGCTGCCATCTTGATATTTCCGAGAGTCACTTGTGCACCAAAACATAGTATTTTTGAACTAATTAACGTTCGCCAACTTTCAATTTTCTAAATGTAAAAATTAAGAGGAGGGGACATTAAAGAGCCGCACTGTGTATAATATATATATGTGTACATTGTACATTCTTCAGTGCATTTGGTTGCATATAATAAGCATCAAAAATGTATGCATGTATATAACTACCATCAAACCGATGCGCCTTAGCACTACAATTCGATCACATATTGCCCACTTTGAGTCCACATATCTCGGAACCTATCTATAGCCGGTCTTTGTGCCCATGGAGACATTTGATCAACTAAACTACTTAATCCCAAATTTTGAACCAATTCGACAGAAAGTCCTTCCCATTTGTTTTGTGCGGGGTCCTTTTTACGTCGAATAGTTTCAGAGAAGATCGCCCATGACAGATGGACGGGCGGACACCGAAGTGATTCCATAAGTGTTCTGTTTTGCAAATTTTAGCACGGAACACTAAAAATAGTGCAACATCAAAAATATATGTATAACAGCACCATATATGACATTGACAGACTTTTTCTTCAAGATAGTATTAATGTGGCTGAAGAGTTAAATTTGGTTTAGCGCTAGTAGTGTATTAATAAGTAAATCCCTCCTCCTCAAAATTAGCATAAATTAGCATATTTAGCATAATTATAATTAATTAGTTTTACTCCCTATAATTAGATTACCTCATAATAATTTTACTCCGCCTCTGAACTGAGAGACCCTCCTTCCAATTAGCCTTATTATCATAATTAGTTTAACTCCCTATAATTAGTTTACCTCATAATAACTTTTACTCCATGCAAAATTTTATTTTACCCCTGCAAGACATTGATTTTAAGGTCACATACACAAGTAAAAGGCAAGGTTAAATCCCACTCTAACCATCAAAGTAGAGGGACTGGAGATGTATAAGTTTTGCATAGAGGTGCTACTTTAATTTAGTTTTAGTATTCAGTAAGGTTAAAATGTCAGCGAATGAAGAAGTGTTGCAAGAAGTTGAACAAATAGAAAAAGAGTTTATTAAAGAAAGTAGTTTGTATCAAAATTTTGCTATGCAAAGTAGACCAGAATGGATTCCTGTTTACATGGATATGGTGGAATATTTTGAAAATGGTATAGATATTTGTAGTGATTTTTATGAAAATGAAGATCTTCTACAATTAATAAGAATTTTTTTAAGTAATGGATTTTCTAGTAAGGTGCTTACTTTTAAAAAATATATCTCAGATAGTCAATCGGAGGTGTTCATTTTAATAAACAAAGTTGAGCAAGAATGTGACGCCCTTTCTTCTTAGTGATTTTGAGAGATGCTATTTTTGGTGAAGTGTAAATATGGAGTCAGTGAAATGTATGACGATTTTATTATGTCAGAAGCATGTTCGAAATAGTATGCTCTTGGAGCTGAAGAGGATACGGAAGCGCAAGATGTAATATTATACATTAAATATATGGAACATGCATCCATGTGTCAAGAACTGTCAATTGTTTATACTTTTTAAAGACAAGGAATTTGGTAAAGTTAGTGACTAAATTTTATCGGTTAGAATTATATGACAAAATTTCTGTGTTGATATAAATATGAGCAATAATATTATTTTTATTGATTTATAATGAAATACTTGTGAAAATAATTTCTTTAATGTTAAAAAAGTACCCCTTTAAATGAAAATTGGTAATGGGGGCTATTTAAGAGGTTATTATACTTGTAATCACTTGTATGTATTAGAATTACCACATGGAGAAATAAAACATTAATATATTTAATCAGTCTTTTTATTCATTCATAAAAAATTATCATACATATACAATACATTTGAAAGTGCACACAGGTGACTTAATATGGAAAAAAACATTTAGGTGTTGATGGATGTAGAATTGGTTGTTCGTCTAGTTCAATTATAGGTTTCTTACAATATTTTCTAATATAGTTAGCCTTTTCAGTTCCTTTAACAAAACAAAATGGGCCTCTTCGGTCATTTTTTGAACAATATTGGAACAATAGTGGAGTGGGGTATATCCAACATTCCAATTGATGCAGTGATGATTCTTCATTAACCATGTAGATTGCTTGTGTAAATCAGGAGAAAGAAAACTTAATGGATAGGGTTGTTTAAAGACATAATAACTAATTCTGCTTCCATCATACGTAGCCAATTCTTTGGGAATAAAGTTGTTTCGCTCATCCTTAAATCCTTGTACATCCAAAACTAGTCGCATATTTTTAAGCTTAGTTTTTATTTTTTGCGAATAATCTCAGTTAGAACATATTTTTTGGCTTTTACGCAAAAATTACTAAATATATAAAAATTAGAAAAGACAAAGAATAAATTCTATGTCGCTAGTATTGGAAGAACTATATCTGTTCCTACACAATACTTTAGACATTAATTTCTTATTAAAGAAAAAATCTTTATGAAAATCTAAAAATATCTAAATTTACATAGCAAACATTTAAGTTCATAAAGTAGCAAGAAAAATGAGATCTTTTAAAATACAGAATTCTAAAAAAATAAAAAAATAAAAATTGTCATAAAATGATTTACAAAATTTACTTACATCTCAATCCTGTTTACAATATATTGTTTCGGCCTTTTTAGGCCTCATCAGCTCAGGAATATGAGCTATTAATCTAATATTTAACTATTTTTGTTATAACAGAGAAATACATTTATGAAAAAAATATAATGTCAAAATGACTTATAAAGACACAAGAAGTCTTATTGTTATATTGTTGGTAAAATACCTTAAAAAATTAAAAAATTCTGGCCATACAGGTATGGTTTGTTAAGCTTAGTTTTTATTTTTTGCGAATAATCTCAGTTAGAACATATTTTTTGGCTTTTACGCAAAAATTATGTTAATTATTATTATTGTGAAGGAACAGATATAGTTCTTCCAATACTAGCGACATGGAATTTATTCTTTGTCTTTTCTAATTGTTATATATTTAGTAATTTTTGCGTAAAAGCCAAAAAATATGTTCTAACTGAGATTATTCGCAAAAAATAAAAACTAAGCTTAACAAGCCATACCTGTATGGCCAGAATTTTTTAATTTTTTAAGGTATTTTACCAACAAATATAACAATAAGACTTCTTGTGTCTTTATAAGTCATTTTGACATTATATTTTTTTCATAAATGTATTTCTGTTATAACAAAAATAGTTAAATATTAGATTAATAGCTCATATTCCTGAGCTGATGAGGCCTAAAAAGGCCGAAACAATATATTGTAAACAGGATTGAGATGTAAGTAAATTTTTTAAATCATTTTATGACAATTTTTATTTTTTTTTTGAATTCTGTATTTTAAAAGATCTCATTTTTCTTGCTACTTTATGAACTTAAATTTTTGCTATGTAAATTTAGATATTTTTAGATTTTCATTAAGATTTTTTCTTTAATAAGCAATTAATGTCTAAAGTATTGTGTAGGAACAGATATAGTTCTTCCAATACTAGCGACATAGAATTTATTCTTTGTCTTTTCTAATTATTACATATTTAGTAATTTTTGCGTAAAAGCCAAAAAATATGTTCTAACTGAGATTATTCGCAAAAAATAAAAACTAAGCTTAACAAGCCATACCTGTATGGCCAGAATTTTTTAATTTTTTAAGGTATTTTACCAACAAATATTACAATAAGACTTCTTGTGTCTTTATAAGTCATTTTGACATTATATTTTTTTCATAAATGTATTTCTGTTATAACAAAAATAGTTAAATATTAGATTAATAGCTCATATTCTTGAGCTGATGAGGCCTAAAAAGGCCGAAACAATATATTGTAAACAGGATTGAGATGTAAGTAAATTTTTTAAATCATTTTATGACAATTTTTATTTTTTTTTAATTCTGTATTTTAAAAGATCTCATTTTTCTTGCTACTTTATGAACTTAAATTTTTGCTATGTAAATTTAGATATTTTTAGATTTTCATAAAGATTTTTTCTTTAATAAGCAATTAATGTCTAAAGTATTGTGTAGGAACAGATATAGTTCTTCCAATACTAGCGACAGAATTTATTCTTTGTCTTTTCTAATTGTTATACATTTAGTAATTTTTGCGTAAAGGCCAAAAAATATGTTCTAACCGCATATTTTTAGCAACGAAAATTGCTGCCAGATATATATTTTTTATTTGTTTTTTTAGAATTTCTATTTTTCTAATAAAAATTTCAATGTGTATCATTTGAGATGAAGTCATTGGTGTATCCCCTTTGAATACATAATTATTACTAGAACTGTAGAATAATGTGATTGAAATAAATTTAGTCTATAAACTGGAGTGGGGATAATTATTATAGTTGTTTTACTATTTTAGTTAGTGGATTATAAGTAAATACTTTATCGTGAATTATTAGACAATATGCTGATGTTTTTGCTGAAACTGTTTCTTTTGTCTCAAACTGAATTCTCATTGTTTTCTGGACCGGTCTGAAGTAAGTCTCTTTGATGGGAACCGTTAATTTAAACTATAGGTGTGTTGTCTTTAAAATCTTTTGGATTGAAGATTGGTTCTACGGGATGGTTATAATACATTTGACGAAATTCGGAACATTTCATATAATGTGGCAAATTTATTATTTGTAAAATCTAACTGAAGATCGTTGTAAGGATACCTTTCAGAATTTAAATAAACATTTATATTTCTTAGTTCACAATGATCAAATTTACTCATATCCGTTTTAAGGTTCTTACGTTTATCTTTTTGAAAAGCGATTAAAACACTTTTGTAGAAGTTTTAACAGGCCAGTTGTGCCTCGTGGTTTCTAATAATTCAGGATATTCAACTAATTCCCAACTACGGAAAGTAATAATAATATCACTGTTTCTGTCGATAATTTTGGTAACTGCTAATTCTTGCGGAATGCCTACAGTAAGATGGGGAACTCGCCAACAAAGTTTTGTTAATGTGATTTTTGGTTTTTCATTATCGCTCGTTGATACTAACGCGTTAGAATCATTATTACTCCTTATCAAAATTAATTCTTGTTGTGAATTTAAAATAATTTTATTATAATCTTCAAAAAACCCAGAATACATTTTTAGAGGAATACACAGAGAAACATTTCCTTGATCATCAGTCATAATCTTGTTCCCTTTTTTAGATTTTGGATACAACCACCATTTTGAAGTTTCACACTTTCATTTTCATTAAATGATGCATAACCTCTTAATGTAGAAGTTATTCCAATATCCCGTACAGAATCAATAGTAACTCCATTTAAAACATATCTCAGTTCCTTGAATAAAAATGCAGGTGCATTATTAATTAATAAGGTATTTTTGAATGGTTGATTATTTTCATTTAAGACTTTTAGTTCTAAGTACAATTATCTTTTACAAGGTAGAGGATATTTTCCTGTTTGTTGCAAAGAAATTATTATTTCATCATTTGGTCCTAGTTTATTTGGATTAAATGGATCGAAAGAAAGTAATTCCCAACTCATTATTGATTCATTTACAATAATGTTTTCTTTTACATTTAAGTGTTCCATTTTATTGTTTTGTTTTAAGCTTGAAACCCATAGATACGAGAAATTTGCGGTTAGAAGATGTTAACGCTTTAGAGTTTACCCTCTTACTGATTGAATTTTGCTTGAATTTACTTATATTAAACTTTTGCTGAAGGCCGAAATTTGTCTTTTTGTTGTATAAAAAAACTTTATTCTTCTATTTTCTTAAGATGTAGTCTTACCGTCGCGATTTCTCCTCTGAAATTGACGATGTCACCTTCTTCGTCGAGTATTTTAAGGGTTATTTTGTCTATAATTTTAACTGTTACAGGTAAACAGATAATGTGTTGAGGTGACTATTATTTTATAACCACGACGTACACTGGGGAAAAACTGGTGAATTATATGAACTGGTTTTTTCCATTTAAATAAGATTCTTCTGCAATGCTACAATCTATGTTTAGGGAGTTTACCCGAATAATTTCAGCGGGTCGATCTGATATATATTTTTGATTTGCAATCAATTCTTTATTATCAAATCCAAGTATTTTTCCTATCGTGCCTTCGCGAAAAGTTATTGGAAAAGTTGTTTTAATGTGAGTTCGTAAAGAATTATTATTGGGGAAAAGATGAAAACTTAAGCCTTCTTGATCAAGATGTTTTTGTAACAATGTATTTAAGTCATCTATTTCATAGCTTTCAAATGGTATTCTAAATTTATTCGTATGATTATAAATAAACAAATTATTTGTTGCATCAATATTCGGAATAGCATTGAAAGTTTCAAAATTAATAAGACCGATAACATATTCAAAATTTTCGCCTAAATATATTGGCGGGTTAAACTCTACTGTTAGTGTAGAAGCATTACCACTCATTACAAAACTATATGACATGTTTCTTTAGACTTCTATTAAGGAATAAATTAGAAAATATTCGTTACATGTTTTTATAAAGAAATTTTAAACAGTTTTCCACAATTGGTTGCATTATACCTTTCATACTGATCATGATTATATTGTATTATGTTGTTTTTACCATCACTATAAAAGTATTTAAGTAATTCAAGCGGAGGACGTAAATTTCCATAACTATCAAAATATATTATATTTGTTCCTTTTTTAACATAAGCTGCCCAGTGACTTCCTTCCCCCTAGATTCATTTAAATTAATTATTCCACACTCCGTTTTTTAATTTTTTTTTGGTAGTTTATTTCTCATAAAAATACCTCGAAAATATGGTATTTTTAGTTGTTTAACATATTTAACTATATCAATGTTTGTGAGAGGTTTTCGAGGTATTTTTTTAACAGTTTTTAAGTATGGCTTAAGATATAAGCCACAACCTGATTTGTATGGTCTTAAATAAAGTCCACTTCCCTTTTTTCCTACCGCAATAGATTCCATAGTTTGATTATGTCTTTTCTCTTCTTCTAATTTTTGTTTTGCAGCTTTTGCATCATTAACAGCGTTAGCAATTCCAGCTGCACCTCCACCTAGAGCCCCTAAAGCAGATAATCCTGCGAATAATGGTATAAGTGGTAAGAATCCACCAGATTTTGGAATTGGTAGGATTCTCCTTTTTGGAGTAGATACCTTACCATATTTTTTTATAGATGCTAATGCTATTTCAGCACCCTCTTTTTAACTGTTAATATTTTTTCCTTGAATTCCCTTTCTGGCTAGTGAAATAGCTTTGTTTAATGAAATTAAACGTCCTTTACGACCCCTTGTTCTCCTTTTTCTTTTTTTCATACCCATTCCTAATTTCGTTTTAACTTTCATTGCTCCACTTATTCCTAAAGCAGCATCTTTCTCACCAAAGCTTTCTGAGCTAATAAACTATCAGCAACATGTCTACCTTCTATATCTTTTGAAGCTGAATATTCAATATCATGCACTTTACATGCCTCATCTAAGGGATTTATTCCTTTGTCGCCTTGTGTGCAAGTCTCTTTTCTAGTTTTGTTCCTGGACCACGAAAGTTATAACCTGAAAGATGCAGTTCGAAAGGAATTTTATTAATTAGTGTATTTAAGACCCCACTTCCTCTCTTTTTGAATGTTCTTTTGCGTTTAATGCGATTTGGATAATATATAGTCATTTCATAAATCTTTGGATGAAATGAAAAATTTTCTGACACCAAGTTGCTTATATATATATATATATATATATATATATATATATATATATATATATATATATATATATATATATATATATATATATATATATATATATATACAGGGTGTTTCATTAAGGGTGATGAGGTACCATATCTCAGGAATTGATACTCCAGGAGCTTTGGAAAAAAATCCCAAGAAGGAAAGTGGCCAAGAGAAATTGCTGGAAATAATTTTTAAGTTCCTAACTCTGCCGCTAGGGGGCGTAATTGCTGTGGTCATGTAAAAAAATACATTTTTCCGGAAAATATCCCTATAAAAGCTATCAAAAAAATATTATACTGATAATTCTACTAGAATTCTACATCTTTTTGGTTTAACACTTTTTGCTGTAAGATGTAAAATTAGGGCGGAAGAGGAGGGGGAATGTCTACTGATAGAAGTGTCCATAACTTTGGTTTGACTCAACCGAATTTGATGAACTTGGTCTCGTTTAAGAAAGGGAGGCTTGCTAATTTAAACAAAATAATGGCTGTGTTACATTGATTTTCGCGGCACTCGCTAGATGGCGTTATTTGAGAAACTCTTTGTTTTTCCAATTTTTCTCCAAAATTTTAAATGGAATGACATAGTTATTATATCATAATCGAAAAGTAGAATAAATTTGCAAGAGAAAATGTAAAAAATTCGATTCGATATCTTCATTAGTTTCGGAGTTATAGCCGAAAGAATAATTAATATCATGTTAATTGAAAAAAGCAATTGTTTTTATAGGTCCGTGGTCAAGCGTGCCATGGAAAATAAAAAAATATTTTTAAACTTTTTATTAAGTGTGTTTTTCTCTTTTTATTTAATTTTTAAACTGATTTTATTATTTCACACTCATGATTTTTAATTTACTGTTTTGTTTTTGTTTACCTTCCTTCAGGCTTAGGACTGGTCCAAACCATGCGAAACGCAAGATTTGAAGCGTGTTTAAGGGCCAACGGGCCAAAACAACAATAAAAACCACAACCACCTTCACGTTCTTTATCAAGCCATAGAAATCTTGTTAAAAACAAACAACAAACAAATACTTTATAAATGTTCAAAATGACCACCGTTTTGCAAAATGCAACTGTTACATTTTTCTCTAGTGCTGGAAACGGCAGTTTCAATTTCAGCTCGTGAAATCGTAGTTATGGCATTTTGAATTCTCTCAATCATATTCTCCCGTGTGGTTGGTCGTGTTTGATAAACAATCTCTTTTAGTCTTCCCCACAAGTAGAAATCTAGCACGGTTAAATCGGGGGATCTAGGTGGCCACGGAAACAAACTACCCCTTCCAATCCAACGATTTGGGTAACTAGCATCTAAAAAGTCACGGACTCTTCCAGAAAAGTGGGCCGGGCATCCATCATGTTGATACCATAGGGATCTTCTTATATCAAGAGGCACATCTTCTAAAAGGATAGGCAGGATATTTCGTAAAAAGTTTAAGTACCTATGAGTCGCCATTTAGGTGGCCATGAAAGAAAAACGGTCCGATAATTCTGTTTCCTAAAATTCCGCACCACACGTTGACACTCCACCTGTTTTGGTGATCAACTTCCCGCATCCAATGAGGATTTGTTTCTGACCAGTAGTGCATATTGTGCAAATTGACTCTACCACAACTAGTAAAAGTTGCTTCATCTGTCCATAAAATCAAGGAGAGGAACTGGCAATTTCCGTTACACATACCTCTTAACCAATAACAATAATCCCGCCGCCTGTCAAAATCAGTATCTGAAAGGGCCTGGTGTAAAACTACATGACAGGGATGCAGCTTAAAATCCTTTAAAATTCGGAACACTGTAGTGCAACTTATACCTAAGTCTAAAGAAATGTTTCGGATACTCAAGTGCGGATCCAGTTGCACGTTATACGCGAGAACGTTTATAATATTGTCTTCATTCCTTACTGAACGTCTCCTGATGGGCACTGGAATGGGACGTACACTACCCGTTGTTCTAAGACGTATTGCCAACCGCCGAAACACGTTTCTACTATGGGGTCTTCGCTCAGGATACCTGACAGCATATTCACGTTCCGCAAGAGGAGCATTTTCAAAACACTGAAAATATACGGCAAGCATATCGTATGCCTCGGCGTTGGTATATGCCATTTTTGAAAGATGCAGCACAAAAGTTGAATAACGATGAACTCAAAATTCACAGAAAATCCAAGATAAAATCTTGAGAGATACTTAAAGATTGATTAAAGTGACATTTCAATTTGTTTGTTTCCCTGACAACCTGCCGAATTTGTTTCATGGCTTACTAGGTAATTTTTTAATAATACGTCAGGTTAGTAAATTAAAGGCAATAGTAATGGAGTAAAAAGTGAAAAAAAACACTTAATAAAAAGTTTAATTTTTTTTTATTTTCCATGGCACGCTTGACCACGGACCTATAAAAACAATTGCTTTTTTCAATTAACATGACATTAATTATTCTTTTGGCTATAACTCCGAAACCAATGAAGATATCGAATCGAATTTTTTACATTTTCTCTTGCAAATTTATTCTACTTTTCGATTATGATATAATAACTATGTCATTCCACTTAAAATTTTGGAGAAAAATTTGAAAAACAAAGAGTTTCTGAAATAACGCCCTCTAGCGAGTGCCGCGAAACTCAATGTAACACAGCCATTATTTTGTTTAAATTAGCAAGCCTTCCTTTCTTAAACGAGACCTAGTTCATCAAATTCGGTTGAGTCAAACCAAAGTTATGGACACTTTTATCAGTAGACTTTCCCCCTCCTCTTCCGCCCTAATTTTACATCTTACAGCAAAAAGTGTTAAACCAAAAAGATGTAGAATTCTAGTAGAATTATCAGTGCAATATTTTTGTGATAGCTTTTATAGGGATAATTTCCAGAAAAATGTCTTTTCTTACATGACCACAGCAATTACGCCCCCTAGCGGCAGAGTTAGGAACTTAAAAATTATTTCCAGCAATTTCTCTTGGCCGCTTTCCTTCTTAGGATTTTTTTTACAAAGCTCCTGGAGTATCAATTCCTGAGATATGGTACCTCATCACCCTTAATGAAACACCCTGTATATATATATATATATATATATATATATATATATATATATATACAGGGTGTCTGGAAAAGGTCTGTACAAAATGCTACCACGTATTCGTGAGACTAAAATAAGACGATTTAACCCAACTTACCTATATCCAAAAGTGTTTCGTTAGGGAGATACAGAGCCCCAAAGGGGTACTTAACGATTTACTTTTTTGGCTCTAACTTTTGAACCGACTTGTATAATTTAATGAAATTTTAATATTTTATGTTGGCCATAAAGACTCATAAAACCATACTACAGTAGATGTTTGACATCGTCAGGGAAGTCAGGAACGGACTTGCCACCACACTCTTTGGGCCAAATTTTTTACAGGTATCATTTTACAGAGCTGAAAACTGATTTTTTAAATACTTTGGCCATTCCTCTTTAAAAAAGGCGCTCTACATTTGTTTCGATAAAATTGGCCGTTTTGGAAAAAATTAAGTTTTTGTTTTTCGAAAATCTGCTCAAGTAAACAAGAAAAAGGAGAGCTTTCATATTTTTAACATTTTTCTATTTAAACGATCTCTGAAATATCAAAAAGATTCAGTTTTAAGTACTTTTTATGATTTAACTTTTACCTGTCAATAACACATTGTTAACGAAATAAAAACGACTGGTGTTTTATTGTAGTATTGTAGTATTATTTCAATAATGTGTTATACAAAACCTTAATTTTTTCGAAAACGGCTAATTTTATCGAAACAAATGTAGAGTACCTTTTGTAAAGAGGAATGACCAAAGTATTTAAAAAATCAGTTTTAAGCTCTGTAAAATGATACCTGTCAAAAATTTGGCCCAACGAGTGTGATGGCAAGTTCGTTCCTGACTTCCCTGACGATGTCAAACATCTACTGTAGTACGGTTTTATGAGTCTTTATGGCCAACATAAAATATTAAAATTTCATTAAATTATACAAGTCGGTGCAAAAGTTAGAGCCAAAAATGTAAATTGTTAAGCACCCCTTTGGGGCTCTGTATCTCCATAACGAAACACTTTTGGATATAGGTAAGTTGGGTTAAATCGTCTTATTTTAGTGTCACGAATACGTGGTAGCATTTTGTACAGACCTTTTCCAGACACCCTGTATATATATATATATATATATATATATATATATATATATATATATATATATATATATATATATATATATATATATATATATATATATATATATATATTAGGGTGTCCGTTATTTCCCGACTTTAAAATTATTCAAAGCTCGGTAGTTATTTCGGTTCTAGGACCCCAAAAACGATGTTTCCCCAAGTTTCAGCTCGATCCGTTGCAAATGGCCGTGCCACCGCATACTTCATTTTTCCCATGTTATTTAAATGGGGAAGGGCATTTTTCTTGGTATTTTTGGGATTACAAAATACTAATTCAGACAATCCGTTTACTAACTGTTGAATACCATTCTACAATGATATATTTACATGTAGGAACAGTTATTTAGCTCATTCGTAAAAAATATATACAGTGTCCTGCAAAAAGTTGGCCACATATGGAAAACCTTTTTATTATTGATTTCTCAGAAAATTTTATTCATGATAAAAGTTGGTGCATTAAGTAAAAGTAATTTTAACAACTTCAAATTTCAGGTGGAGTATACAGGGAGCTCAAAAAATACAAAAATCTTAGTTTAGAAAAAGAAAAGTCTGGGAATTTCAAAAAAATTTCTACACAGAAAGTAAAGCTCCTATCAAAAGAAGAACAAAAGTCAAATAACATTTTTTCCAAGAGAGAACCGCTGTGGCGAAAATTGAGGACGAAATGTAAACAAAAATCCCCTTTTTTACAAAATTTAGCCTGAAATTCCCCTGCAACGACACATTTTTGGTGAAAGTGTTATTTGACTTTTGTCCTTCTCTTGGCAGGAGCTTTACTTTCTGTGTAGAAAGTTTTTTGAAATTCCCAGATTTTTCTTTTTCTAAACTAAGATTTTTTTATTTTTTGAGCACCCTGTATACTCCACCTAAAATTTGAAGTTGTTAAAATTAATTTTTCTTAATGCACCAACTTTCATCATGAATACAACTTTCTGAGAAATCAATAATAAAAAAGATTTCCATATGTGGCCAACTTTTTACAGGACACTGTATATATTTTCTTTTACGAATGAGCTAAATAACTGTTCCTACATGTAAATATATCATTGTAGAATGGTATTGAACAGTTACTAATCGAATTGTCTGAATTAGTATTTCGTAATCCCAAAAATACCAAGAAAAATGCCCTTCCCCATTTAAATAACATGGGAAAAATGAAGTGTGCGGTGGCACGGCTATTTGCAACGGATCGAGCTGAAACTTGGGGAAACCCCGTTTTTGGGGTCCAAGAACCGAAATAACTACCGAGCTCTGAATAATTTTAAAGTCGGGAAATAACGGACACCCTAATATACAGGGTGTCTAAAATAGGTGATACCACTATTGCTATCTCCGAAACGGTAAAAGATACGAGGTCGGTTAAATTAGAGAAAATGTGCCATTTTTAGTCCCTACTCGTATTTCGTTAACGAAGTTGCCAAATTCTCTATAGTTTCTTATCTACAGGGGATTTTTTAAAAATAGTCAAATGTTTAATTCTTAAATATCTCGAAAACTATTATAGTTAAAAAAAATTGTTTTAACAAAAATCACACGATTTTTTACGCTCTCTCAAGTGATGTTATTGTTTTGTTTATATCATTTGTTTTTATTGAGTTACTGATACTAACTTGCTTTTTGCAAATACGGACCTGGACTTTTTGCTGCATTTTTTGAAAGAAAATTTCATACCCTTTACATCTGTGTATCACCTGATTATGGTTTTCGACGTTTTGGTGAAGAATAGCATCATCAGGATATTCTACCAGTACGGACCTGGCATTTTTCAAGTAAATGTGCCATTTCACAACCACAAAAACCACAAACCATAGCGATAGGTTGTGAATTGTGCCTTAACATGGAAGATTCCAGGTCCGTATTGTCCGAAAATTCTGATGATGTTACTAGTTGTGATCAAAACGTCGGAAAATATTTTCAGGTTATACACAGTTGTAAAGGGTATAAAGTATTCTTTCAAAAAATGGAGCAAAAACTGCAGGTCCGTATTTGAAAAAAAAAGTTAGTATCAGTAACTCAATTAAAACAAATGGTATAAACAAAACAATAACGTTACTTTATAGAAGGTAAACAATCGTGTGATTTTTGTTAAAACAATTTTTTTCTGACTATAATAATTTTCGAGATATTTAAGAATTAAATTTTTGACTATTTTTAAAAAATCCCCTGTAGATACAAAACTATAGAGAATTTGGCAACTCTGTAAACGGAATATGAATAGGGACTGAAAATGGCACATTTTCTCTAATTTAACTGACCTCGTATCTTTTACCGTTTCGGAGATAGCAATAGTGGTATCACCTATTTTAGACACCCTGTATATATATATATATATATATATATATATATATATATATATATATATATATATATATATATATATATATATACATATACATATATATATATATATATATATATATATATATATATACATATACATATATATATATATATATATATATATATATATATATATATATATATATATATATATATATATATATATATATATATATATATATATATGTATATATATAGTAGAAAAATGGAAGATTTCTTGGCCTATAGGTAATATAATAAATGTAAATGCGAAGATTTACTTCTTCGCTAGTGCAGCGAAAAGGCCGTGAATGAAAAATAAAAATAATGAGGACTATCTTTGATTCTGGTCTGGGTGACCTCCTGCTATCGATTTCTGGGCCCTTACCCATCAGCGGGCAGGCTTACACCCAGGGTGGCTGAAGAACAGACCACGATTTGACCAGAATCAAAGAGAGTCCTTATATCCAAAATGTTCGGAAAGGATGGGTAAGATGTAGTGGCTCGCGCCAACTAGTTCACCCAGTGTTGCTCCAAAAATGTTTGGCTGCTAACACAATAATACTCGAAAGTATGTCGAATGTCGATTTTCTCGACGTCGACGGTACAAATGCACCATTGTACAACAATAGTAGAAAAATGGAAGATTTCTTGGCCTATAGGTAATATAATAAATGTAAATGCGAAGATTTACTTCTTCGCTAGTGCAGCGAAAAGGCCGTGAATGAAAAATAAAAATAATGAGGACTATCTTTGATTCTGGTCTGGGTAACCTCCTGCTATCGATTTCTGGGCCCTTACCCATCAGCGGGCAGGCTTACACCCAGGGTGGCTGAAGAACAGACCACGATTTGACCAGAATCAAAGAGAGTCCTTATAACCAAAATGTTAGCGGGCAGGCTTACACCCTGGGTGTAAGCCTGCCCGCTGATGGGTAAGGGCCCAGAAATCGATAGCAGGAGGTCACCCAGACCAGAATCAAAGATAGTCCTCATTATTTTTATTTTTCATTCACGGCCTTTTCGCTGCACTAGCGAAGAAGTAAATCTTCGCATTTACATTTATTATATTACCTATATGCCAAGAAATCTTCCATTTTTCTACTATTGTTGTACAATGGTGCATTTGTACCGTCGACGTCGAGAAAATCGACATTCGACATACTTTCGAGTATTATTGTGTTAGCAGCCAAACATTTTTGGAGCAACACTGGGTGAACTAGTTGGCGCGAGCCACTACATCTTACCCATCCTTTCCGAACATTCTGGATATAAGGACTCTCTTTGATTCTGGTCAAATCGTGGTCTGTTCTTCAGCCACCCTGGGTGTAAGCCTGCCCGCTGATGGGTAAGGGCCCAGAAATCGATAGCAGGAGGTCACCCAGACCAGAATCAAAGATAGTCCTCATTATTTTTATTTTTCATTCACGGCCTTTTCGCTGCACTAGCGAAGAAGTAAATCTTCGCATTTACATTTATTATATTACCTATAGGCCAAGAAATCTTCCATTTTACTACTATTGTTGTACAATGGTGCATTTGTACCGTCGACGTCGAGAAAATCGACATTCGACATACTTTCGAGTATTATTGTGTTAGCAGCCAAACATTTTTGGAGCAACACTGGGTGAACTAGTTGGCGCGAGCCACTACATCTTACCCATCCTTTCCGAACATTTTGGATATAAGGACTCTCTTTGATTCTGGTCAAATCGTGGTCTGTTCTTCAGCCACCCTGGGTGTAAGCCTGCCCGCTGATGGGTAAGGGCCCAGAAATCGATAGCAGGAGGTCACCGAGACCAGAATCAAAGATAGTCCTCATTATTTTTATTTTTCATTCACGGCCTTTTCGCTGCACTAGCGAAGAAGTAAATCTTCGCATTTACATTTATTATATTACCTATAGGCCAAGAAATCTTCCATTTTTCTACTATTGTTGTACAATGGTGCATTTGTACCGTCGACGTCGAGAAAATCGACATTCGACATACTTTCGAGTATTATTGTGTTAGCAGCCAAACATTTTTGGAGCAACACTGGGTGAACTAGTTGGCGCGAGCCACTACATCTTACCCATCCTTTCCGAACATTTTGGATATAAGGACTCTCTTTGATTCTGGTCAAATCGTGGTCTGTTCTTCAGCCACCCTGGGTGTAAGCCTGCCCGCTGATGGGTAAGGGCCCAGAAATCGATAGCAGGAGGTCACCCAGACCAGAATCAAAGATAGTCCTCATTATTTTTATTTTTCATTCACGGCCTTTTCGCTGCACTAGCGAAGAAGTAAATCTTCGCATTTACATTTATTATATATATATATATATATATATATATATATATATATATATATATATATATATATATATATATATATATATATATATATATATATATATATATATATATATATATATATATATATATATATATATATATATATATATATATGGGATGTCGAAGAAAAGCAATAGACTTCACTACTTTAAGAAACACGTTTATTAACAAACTAAACTATTTACGGGCAAAAAGTATTAAAATCGTTTTACATCTTCATAACACGTCTTTTCGTCTTTACCTCTTTTTTAACCGCCGCCTGCTCCGCTTCTCGTCTTTGGGTGAGTGCAAACTGCTCTAGATCCCGCCACCCGGCAGGTTCGACTGAGCGCAAACTGCTCTAGATCCCACAACTCGGCCGTCCTGCAGGTCATCTGCCCCAGATGATATCTCTGCGTCATCTTCGTCATAAGGAATCCAGGGTTTCATGAATTCTTCGCATGTTGAGGTGCGAATCGGTCCTTCATGACAACCTTGTTTTTGAACGTCATAAGTATCGTTTTGCTTGACCTTGATAACTTTGTATGGCCCAAAATATTTTGGTTTTAATTTCAATCCAGGACCAAATTGTGTGCGTTTAATCGCTACTAAATCATCTACTCTGTACTTTCGAGGTTGGCGTCTTCTTAAATTGTAGGTTTTTCTATTTTCTTTTTGAATCTTCTGTATTTGTTCTTTGGCTGTTTCTCTCAGTTGCTCTCTGTCTTCTTCAAAATTATTTTGAATTTCTTGGTTTATTAAATCTCTAACTTTTAAGTCATTCTTATCTTTCATGACCACTCCAGTCATTAATTCAAATGGCGTTGTTCGAATACTTCTTTGATAGGTAGAGTTCATAATTCTTTGCAACTGATCCACATACCTATACCATTTTGTTGGGTCGTCGCATGAAAGTTTTTTTAAAACATTAATAATTATCGAATTCATTCTTTCCACTTGGCCGTTAGCACGTGGTAAACCAGTGGTTATCGTATAATGTTTTATGTTTTCCTCATAACAGTAGTCTTCGAATTCTTGAGATATAAAACTCGTACCTCTATCTGATATAATAACAGCAGGATTTCCAAAAACTTTCTTCTGTGTTTCTAGCCTGTTAATAACTTCTTTGGATGTTGTGGACTTCGTTGGGTATAACCAGACGAATTTTGTGAATGCATCTACGACTACAAAAATATGCTTATAATTTTTATTCGTTGATTCCAAGGGACCCAAATGATCTATGTGGTATGTGGATAAAGGAACACTTTCCTTTCGTAAAGGATGTAGGTAACCTTCTTCTTTGTCCCTTTTTCGATTACATAATATGCATCTGACACAGTTCGATATAACTTTTTCTATTTTGTCTTTAAGTTTGGGAATGTAGAAATTTTGTTTTAATTTTTCTTCAATCTTCTTTGCGGCAAAATGACCTTCTTCGTGTACTTTCTTAATAATTTCAGTTTGCATGACTTTTGGCACAACTAAAACTTCTAACCCGTCACAGTATTTAAAAAGGATGTCATCTTTAACAACAAAGTCTTCGTATGGTCGCGTCTTTAGAATTTCTTTTATAACTTTGACTTCTCCGTCTTCATCTTGAGCTTTCTTAATTCTTGATTTACTAGTTTCATCTTCTACAGTAATCTGCATAATAGGGTTTCTGCTTAACGCATCTACGTGTTTCATCCTAGTAGGGCTGCGATGTTCGATGACATAGTTAAATTCTTCTAGTAGCAGTACCCATCTGGCAACTCTGGTTGTTAGATCTTTTTTATCTATGGTCTTTTGAAACGCAGAACAGTCAGTAACGATCTTAAATGGAATACCAAGCAGGTAGACTCGAAATTTCTTTAGAGCTTCAATCACAGCTAAAACTTCCAACTCATAACTGCAGTATTTTCTTTCTGCTTCGGTAGTCTTTCGGCTCATGAAATAAACAGGATGTAAAGCATTATCTTTTTGAGATTTCTGCAGCAAAATTGCACCGTATCCTTCTTGACTAGCGTCGGTGTGTAACTCGGTCTCGGCTTCTCTTTCATAAATTTTTAAAACTGGTTTTTCTGCTAGGCATTTCTTTAGTTCGTTATAGGCATGTATCTCTCCGGCGTCAAATTTAAAAACAGCATCTTTCTTTAATAAATCTGTAAGGGATCTAGCCTTTAGAGAATAAAACGGTATAAATTTTCTAAAATATCCTGTCAGACCCAAAAAGCTTTGTACTTGTTTCTTTGTTGATGGCTGCGGAAATTTCATGACTGCTTCTGTTTTACTTTTTGATGGAAAAATCTGTCCGTCTTCTATAATATGACCTAAGAATTCAATTCTACGTTTAAGGAATTGACATTTTTTCATATTTATATCCAATCCGTATTCTTTAGCTAGCTGCAAAACCATTTTAAGTCTGCTTATGGCCTCTTCTTCATTTGCAGATGGAATGATTAGATCGTCCATGTAAGGAAGTACTATACCATCGTTCATGTAACTGCGAAAAATATGATTTATGGCACTTTTAAAAATTGATATTAACCTTTATGTGTAACGAAAGAGGTATATTTGCGACTTTCTTCGGCAACACTAACATGGAAAAATCCATTTTTGCGATCTAAAGTAGAAAAAACATTGGCTTCTTGTAACTGGTCTAATTGATCTTCAATCAAAGGCAATGGAAAGCGGTCTTTAATAACTTGTTCATTAATTTTCCTAAAATCTATGCAGACTCTAGGGGAACCACTTTTTTTTTGTGACTACTACTTGGCTTGAAAATTCTGAGCTACATGGCTCCACTATTCCGTTGACTATCCATTCATTTACTTGTTGGTCTACAATGTCTCTCTCTGGAAATGGTAATCTTCTTGGTCTATGATATACTGGATCATCATTTTTCAAAACTATTTTCATTTCAATAGATGTTTCTTTGGTCTTCTCAGGTTTATAGTTTAATACCATTTCTTTTATTTCATCTCTGATCTTTAAGCTGACTTCTCCTATAGCTGGTTCTTCGTTAAAATCTGTGGCTATATTCATAATATCTAGTTCTTCGTAATTCTTCTTAATACTGATTCCTTTTTGGTTTACAAGTTCGGCTTGTCTAAGAAAATCATGACCTAAGATTGCTATTTCTGATGTGACGTCATCGGGAACGATATGGATCTTAGTATTAAATTGAAATCCATCAGCTAAAATATCTGCTTCAAAAGTACCCAAAGTGTTTACTTTTGTTTGTACAAAACCTAAGAGAAAAATGTTATTTTGCTCTATGTCAGGTAAATCAAGTTTCCTATAAAAATTTTCTGTTACAATATTTACATTACTACCCGTATCTACAAGAGCACTTACTTCTAAGTCATTTATCAAAATTACTTTATGCATTGGAGCCACCTCACTAAGAGAAATTTTATTTATATTGGCCTCTGCCGGCCTAGTAGGCCTAGTTTCATTTTTCCGAGACGACTGTGATACACTTCTGTGTTGAGCATTCGAACTTTGACTATTACACTGGAAACTTTTATGACCAAATTTATTACATTTAAAACATTTAAAACCCAAATGTTTAGATGTACACACTGATGACTTGTGACCAGCCTGACCACAATTAAAACAATGCTCTTTTATATCAGAACGATTAGACCCACTATTATTAACAAGTAATGGTTTCTGAATAAATTTTTGTTGGCTTTTATTTATTATTTCTTCGTAAATTTTAAGCTTGGCTTTAAAGTCAGCAACATTTTTAGCCCCGTATAAGACAATTTTATTTGACTGATCACCCTTGATTCCGTTGATTACATACTGAATTAAGGCATCTTGCTCAATAAATCCCCGACTGGCAAGCTCTTTCATAACTAAAAAGTATTCTTGAATATTTTCATCTTTTCTCATTTTTCGTTCGGTTAAAAGTTTATGCAAATTAGCACTGTTTAATTTCGAAGAGAATTCTTTAAGAAGCGCGGCTGTCAAATGACTCCAGCTTTTCATATTTGGCTCACCTTCAATAAACAGTTTGGCCAATCCAGTTAAAGATTTTTTGGAAAAAATAAATTTATGTAACTCTCGCCATCCAAATAAGGCGGAAAGGTCTTCAAAATCTTTTACCCACTTTTCAACTGAGTAGTTACCCGTTCCAGCAAATGGCTTCATTGAATCTTCCACGTCACGAAAGCTAATGGTAAAGTTAGGTGCTTTTGAGTTTGCTATAGATTCAACATAAACTTCGCTCTCAGCATCGCTGTTATCTCCAATGTCCTCTTCTTCGTCATTGGCGGCAGCGGCTTTGATGGATTCTTTTAAAGCGTTCAAGTCCATTAAAGCAACACAAATATCTTTAATTAAATCTGATTTTCCTACACTATAGTCCAACAGTAAAATATGTGCCACTGATGTCAAATCACTTTCGGAAAAACTAGTCAGATAAGTGACTTTTTCGTTAAAATCTTCAGAGTCCGCAGTAAATTGAAAACCATTAAACTCACGCAACTTCTTACGGCTTAGTCTGTCACCATCAGTCTCAAAAATAATTTTATAAAAAATTTTAATAACTGCAAACGGCGCGTTTTTAATGTTCTCTAAAGTTCTCGAAATTTCTGCCAACGTCGTCATTTTTAGTCTAGAATCGCCTTTGTTCTCTTTTTTCTTTTAACGAAACAACCAGAAAAACTTCTTGTCTAAATAAAACAATCTCTTCTTTCACGTCTTTAGTTTCACTCCTTCTAAAAATCAATCGTCGTCTTCGAATCCCAAATGATGGAATTTTGACACTTTCGTTGTCACTCTACTGCTATTTCTACGATAACTATCCCGGACGAGCCCCCAAATTTAGTGTGGGATGTCGAAGAAAAGCAATAGACTTCACTACTTTAAGAAACACGTTTATTAACAAACTAACTAAACTATTTTATATATATATATATATATATATATATATATATATATATATATATATATATATATATATATATATATATATATATATATAAAACAACATCGCTATTTATAGCAACTTACAACTGCCGAACACTCTCAAACCAGACCAGAATCGTGGAGCTGGAAAAAGAGGCAGAAAATATTAAGTGGGACATCATAGGCATCAGCGAAGTAAGGCGCAAAGAAGAAGAGCTAATAGAACTTGAATCGGGCAATATCTTCTACTACCGAGGAGCACCAACTGGCAAAACAAGCGGCGTCGGATTTCTAATCAATAAAACTTGGAAAGACAGAATAATAGATGTTACAAGTATCTCCGACCGGGTAGCCAGTTTAACCCTACGGCTATCAAAGAGATACACCATACAGATTGTCCAAGCATACGCCCCAACGGCCAGCTACTCAGACGACGTAGTAGAAGAATTCTACACTGAAGTTACTCAAGCACTAAACAGTAACAAAAGCCAATTCAAGTACCTGATAGGCGACTTCAATGCAAAAATAGGAAGACAAAAGGACCAAGAGCAACAAGTAGGAAACTTTGGATTTGGTGAAAGGAACGAACGAGGAGAAAGGCTTGTACAATACGCGAATTATCAGAATATGTCCATAGCAAACACGTTCTTCAAGAAAAACCCAAATAGGAAATGGACATGGCAAGGCCCAAATGGAACCATCAAGAACGAAATAGACTTCATCCTAACCAACAAGATGAACACGATAAAAGATGTCAGCGTCCTCAACAAATTTCGGATAGGTAGCGACCACAGGCTAATCAGAGCAAGAGTTATACTGAACACGAAACTCGAAAGACTGAAACTGGTCAGAAAGCCAATGGCAACAGGAGTAGACACAAATAAACTCGTCGAAAACTCCGAGCAATACCAGGCGCTACTCAACAACAGACTACAAGACCAGGCAGAAAGCACAGAGCTCATGGAAACTATCCTAAGCTGTGCCAAAGAAATAGCTGGTCCAAGAAAACATAATCAGCACAAGAAGCTATCTGATGAAACTAGGACGCTGCTAAGACAACGAAGGGAAATGAAGGCCACAACCAACGTGCAAAGAATAGAATACACTGAGCTGTGCAAGACAATAAGAAAGAAGATTGCAGAAGACATCAAAAATTACAACGAAAAACTAGTAGAAACTGCAATCGAAAACAGAAAAAGCTACAAGACCGCTAAGAAATCCCTCCTCATAGGCAATAAACAAGTAGTGGCACTAACAAATAACAACGCCAGAGTCACAAATAGAGAAGAGATAATAAACCTAGTAACCAAATTCTATAGTGAACTATACAAGGCCCCGGATACAATACAGGAACAGGTAACGACACCACGAATAAATGACGACACCCCGGAAGTTCTCGTGGAAGAAGTAGAAAAGGCGCTTAATAGCATGAGAAATGGTAAAGCAGCAGGCAATGATGGTGTGATGGTCGAACTAATCAAATACGCAGGTAAACCAACATGGAAAATCCTAGCAAAAATCTACACTAACTGCCTAAGATCAAGACATATACCACAAAGTTGGAATAGCGCCAATATAATTCTAATCCACAAGAAAGGCAGTAAAGAAGACATAAGAAACTATCGACCAATCAGTCTTCTACCAATTATATACAAGGTATTCACAAAGATCATAAATACCAGAATACAGAATACGCTAGATGCTGCACAACCACGGGAACAAGCTGGCTTTAGAAGTGGCTTCAGCACAATCGACCACATACATACATTAAGGGAGGTCATCAGTCGAACAAAAGAATATGAAATACCACTGGCACTAGCCTTCATAGACTTCGAGAAGGCGTTCGACTCGATATATCCCAAGGCTATAATAGAAGCCCTAAGTAGTCAGGGTGTCGACAAACCGTATATAGAAACTCTGGCAAACATATACAAAGAAGCCAAAGCCAGAGTCATGATATACGAAGGATCTCCGGAATTTCCCACAACTAAAGGAGTACGTCAAGGAGACGCAATATCTCCAAAGCTCTTCACGGCAACACTTGAAGAAATCTTCCGTCAGTTGGACTGGGACAACAAAGGTCTATGCATAGACGGAGGACACCTCAACCACCTAAGATTCGCTGATGACATTGTACTAATCGCCAAGAACCCTGATGAACTTCAACAGCAAATTGACGAACTAAATACAGCATGCAATAAAGTAGGTCTGAAGATGAACCTAGCCAAAACAAAGATAATGTACAATGAACTGGTAGACAAACAAGACATACAAGTAAACAACACCACACTGGAAATAGTAGAAGAATACATATACCTGGGTCAACTAATACACATCTCGGGATCTCTACTACCAGAAATCAATAGAAGAATAAAGCTAGCATGGAGAGCATTCGGTAGAAACTCCATCATATTCAAATCTAGAATGCCACTCTACCTAAAGAAGCGAACGTTTGATCAATGTATACTACCAGTCATGACATACGGATGTGAAACCTGGATACTAAAAACAGACATAACAAGAAAACTCCAGGTAGCACAAAGGGCTATGGAACGATGCATGCTAGGAATAACTAGGAGGGACCGCAAGAGAATAGAGTGGATAAGACAGAAAACCCAGGTAATAGATGTCGTCCACAGAATCAAGTCCCTAAAATGGCAATGGGCAGGACACTTGGCGAGAAGAACTGACAATAGATGGACCACAAGAATTACACAATGGTACCCCAGAGGCGTGAAAAGACCAAGAAGACGCCCAAATTTGAGATGAGACCATGATATAAAGAAATTATCAGGATTAACCTGGGCCCGCATAGCCAACAATAGACAACAATGGGCCGAAATGAAAAATCAATATGTAAGGGAGGCTACACCATAATTGGAAATGGTTGAAGCAGCTGAAAATGATGATGATGATGATGATGATGATGATGATATATATATATATATATATATATATATATATATATATATATATATATATATATATATATATATATATATATATATATATATATATATATATATGTATATATATATATATATATATATATATATATATATATATATATATATATATAGATATATATATATCAAGACATCACACGTAGACTTGAAGCCTAAGTACTAACGTACCATGGGTGTCTGAAGAGAACGGAAATGTAGTCTATTGACACGGGATTTGAAGGATTGGAGGTTGGGACGGGAAGGGAAAACATCTGCAAGCAATTTGTTCCATAATCTGGAGGCCCTAGGTATGAATGTGCGAGAGAAGTGGTCTATTCTAGGCTTTTGTAGCTGGACAGTAAAGGGATGCATACGTAACGCGCTTCTTGTTAACTATTTACGGGCAAAAAGTATTAAAATCGTTTTACATCATCATAACACGTCTTTACGTCTTTTTTAACCGCCGCCTGCTCCGCTTCTCGTCTTTGGGTGAGTGCAAACTGCTCTAGATCCCACATATATATATATATATATATATATATATATATATATATATATATATATATATATATATATATATATATATATATATATATATATAGGGTGATTCAAAAGTAAGCGGCATCCTTTCGGGGGCGTAATCCTTGCATAAAAATAAGGCAAAAAGTTCCTATTAATATGGCTCCGAAAAGGCTTCCTAAGGGAGCTACGCCCCTTTGAATAGGACACCTTAAAGACGATTTTTTCTCTATAACTTTAAAACCCTTTACAATTAAATTTTGAAAATTGGTGTACGGTATAAACATTTGATGGTAAATAAGATTCTAAATTCAAAATTTTAAAATCTTATTCAGGGGCGTCACATGCGGGGGAGGGTGAGGGTAAAAAATCCCTTTTTCTTTTACTCTTTAGGTTAATGTGATTTTGTTGGGAAATTGTAAAATTCTAGAGTTTTTTACGTAAAAAAGGTACTCTTAGTTCAATTCGATAGAGCGTACCATTTACGAGAAAATCGACTTTGAAAACTTTCTGGTAGTACGTTTATTCATAATAAAATTACTAATACGCATTCAAAACGAAGTTCAGTGCCTAATTTAGCTTGTCGTGACGCTAATGGTAATAATTTTGAACATTTTCTCTAAATTGCTAAATAAAATGTTAGTAAAAAAATGTGTTTTGTGTAATGCAGATTAATTTTCATCAATAAACATATGCATCAAACAATTTTCAAAGTCGATTTTCTCGTAAATGGTACGCTCTATCGAATTGACCTAAGAGTACCTGTTTTACGTGAAAAACTCTAGAATTTTATAATTTCCAAACAAAAGCATAACAACCTAAAGAGTAAAAGAAAAAGGGATGTTTTTACCCTCACCCTCCCCCGCATGTGACGCCCCTGAATAAAATTTTAAAGTTTTGAATTTAGAATCTTATTTACCATCAAATGTTTATACTGTACACCAATTTTCAAAATTTAATTGTAAAGGGTTTTAAAGTTACAGAGAAAAAATCGTCTTTAAGGTGTCCTATTCAAAGGGGCGTAGCTCCCTTAGGAAGCATTTTCGGACCCATATTAATAGAAACTTTTTGCCTTATTTTTATGCAAGGATTACGCCCCTGAAAGGATGCCGTTTACTTTTGAATCACCCTGTATATATATATATATATATATATATATATATATATATATATATATATATATATATATATATATATATATATATATATATATATACAAACCTGTAAGTTTAAAATCATTTAGTTAATGTTAAAGATGCGGATCGAAAAACAATCCTATACAATCAATATTCGAGATCATGATGTTGCAAAAAAAAAATCGAAAACATGGACAATTATTTGATGGAAATAGTAAAAGGGGATTAGTGGTTGGACCATCTGGATGTGGAAAAACGAATGTTCTTATTTGTATATTATAGAGGGCCCTAATGGTTTGCGATTTGAACATATATATATATATATATATATATATATATATATATATACACTGTGTGTAAAAAGTCCCGGACCGGTAAATTATTTCGAAAAAGGCGCACATTATCAAAAAACTTCTTGTATAAAAGTTCTAAGGTTTTGAAAAATCCACAAAACAAGGATACCTGTAATTATACAGGGTGTCTTAAAAAGTCGTGGCCAACTAAAATGTTGTTTTTTTAAATGGAATGATTTCTTTTAATCACATTTTCTGATTTGAATAAACATTCTGAACAATTATTATGTAACATGGCATGTGGCTAAACCCGTTAGTTTATGAGATAAATCGAATTTAGAACATACATACGATTTACGATATTACATTCATTTTGTGTTTTTACAAGCTGGTAACAGAATATTTACCCTATTACTGGAAGAAAAAAAATTACTAAATGTGCACATGCAAGTTTTTCCAATAATTTAATAACAATAACAATTAAAAAATACAAGGAACAAATTAACTACCACCTTTACCAGAACAAAAATAAATTTAAATCGTTATTAAATTAAATGCTCAAAATGTCTCCCTGCGACTGCTTGACAATGAGCTAAGTTGTAATAAAATCTGTCAATAACATTTTGCAACATTTCATGACTAATTAATTCACATTCTTCAATAATTCTTCTTCTCAATTCGTCAAGATCGGCGGGTTTTGTAACATACACTCTATTTTTTAAGTGTCCCCAGAGAAAATAATCGAGGGGCGTCAGGTCCGGCGACCTAGCGGGCCATTCTATTTGACCCCTTCGTCCTATCCAGCGATTAGGAAAAGTATTATTGAGGTAAGTTCTTACAGCTTGCCCAAAATGAGGTGGCGCTCCATCCTGCTGAAACCATGTATGTCGTAAAAGTGGCCCTACTGTATTGGTTATTGCTGGCACAATTTGATTCTGCAGCATATGGAGATACATATCTGCTGTCAAATTCCCCTCTATAAAGAAAGGCCCCACTAATCTATTGCCAATAATACTGGCCCACACATTTACTTTTTGAGGTCGTTGAGTATGCGTTTCTCGCATCCAATGTGGGTTCTGATCTGCCCAGTAACGACAATTATGTCGATTGACAGTCCCATTTAGCATGAATGTTGCCTCATCCGAAAAAACTACTTGATTAAAAAAATTGTTATTTTCTTCCTGATTCTGCATCATTACTTCGCAAAATTCCATTCTACGATCGTAATCGTCTTCCGATAATTCTTGAACTAAATTTAATTTATAGGGATGGTATTTACTGTTTTTTAAAATAATTTCAACTGATTTAAAACATACATCGACTTGTGTAGCAGCTTTTCTCAGCGACAAATGAGGATCCTCAACAAAATGAAGTAGTGTCTCTAACTGTTTTTCATCACTAGTTGCAGATTTCGGTCTTCCCGAACGAATTCTGTCTTTGCAACATCCGGTTTCCTCGAATCTTTGAACTGTTCTTACAACTGTAGATTTTGATATGGGCTGTCGGTCTGGAAAAGATGTGTTGAAAACTTCCTTTGTTTCATTAAACGATCTTTGCCGGTCTCCAAAACCTCTGATCATTAGTAAAGTTATACGTTCCCTTTCGCTTAGAGACATTTTCAGAATTTACTATGACAGTGACACAAAAAAATTCTGGTACCAGCTTGTCAAAACACAAAATAAATGTAATATCGTAAATCGTATGTATTGTTCTTTAATTCGATTTATTTCATAAACTAACGGGTTTAACTACATGCCATGTTACATAATAATTGTTCAGAATGTTTATTTAAATCAGAAAATGTGATTAAAAGAAATCATTCCATTTAAAAAAACAACATTTTAGTTGGCCACGACTTTTTAAGACACCCTGTATAATTACAGGTATCCTTGTTTTGTGGATTTTTCAAAACCTTAAAACTTTTATACAGGAAATTTTTTGATAATGTGCGCCTTTTTCGAAATAACTTACCGGTCCGGGACTTTTTACACACAGTGTATATATATATATATATATATATATATATATATATATATATATATATATATATATATATATATATATATACACGTTTTAATATCAAGTGGAGATCCAACTATATTAAAGGCAACCCGAGATCCATCACTGCGAAACATTTTTTAGGAGTATATTTTTACCATTACATTTCCTAGTACGGTCCATAATACAAAATCTTAGAGAGGGGTAAAGATTTTATGTCATAAATTCATTTATATAAAATTTTAACAAATCGAGATCTGGTATATGAAGTACACAAGGTCTTTTATGAAAACCGTCAACCACAGATCCGGAAATGTATATGTGGGTATAAATAGTCTAAGATGAGATCCTGCAGTGTTGTCATATTATGTTGAACTTAAATGCAAGACAACAACATAAGTCACAGAGGTACAAGATTTTGCTTAGTTGCGAAATCTTTTTATATCTTTTTATGGTGTAATATTATCCTCAGTTATTTAAATATTTTTAATGTTTTAGACTCAATTTGGCGATACCTAAGTAAAATAATAAGTCATCTTGTAGTTATTTTAATAATTAGGCTGTGCCATAATACAAGTAGTTGTCGTGTTTTCTGCAGTGAAATATGTCCAAGAGGAATAATTAATACTTATTAACAGAAAAATATGTATTTAAATCAAAATGTAATCACCATAAATCTCTATCACTTGGTATCTGTATCAGCATAATTATTTAATTAAACATACATAACATCTTTAAAATAAAATAGTTCTTATCATCCGTTATTATACAGGGTGATTACAAACTCGAACTCGAGAAAGAGCATAATTTTTTTTATAAGTCTTAATATTAAATCCGATATTTTTCAACATCCTCTATAACCATGTTCAAAATAATTTATTATTATCTTTCTAGATATCTCCTCTAATCATTTAAAATACTAGAACACGAATTTACCCGATCAGAGTGGTATTTTATAAACCGCAAGTTAAATAGGTCCTAATTTTTAAAAATTACACGTACGCCTATGAGTCCTTGTAGCGCAGAAACCATCCAATCGACCCCTCATTTTTTTCTTGAAAATCAAACTAGGAATCAAGAGGTACAATATACCAAAAATTCGGGCAATTTCGCCGAAACCACTTTTCAATGTATTTTGTGCGTGGTCCTTTATAAACTCACTAGTTTCAAAATCTTACTAAAACACAATCCCCATAAGAATATAATACAAGCCCATATAATTCTGCTTTATTATATTATTTTTCTGTATTTATTAATTTTTATTTGTATTTTTGTTGTTTCTTATATAGGATTACATGTTAGTGCCTCAATTCTCAGTATAAAAATATTTTTCTGGAAATTAGAAAACGATTTATATTTTCACTTCATTTTATTGTATTATTACCAAAAAATGATGTCATAATATTTAATATGTTTTATTTAATATAAATGGATATGTTTATTCATAGAACTCATCACCTACAGCTCAGGGGGCAGCCCCCTATCCCCTATCCGACCATCCCTCCTAAATCCTGCAACTCGAGGAGTGCTCACTCTAATTCAGTTTTCTGTACACGCATGTGTATACACGAAAAATGGATCTATGGTTAGTTTTTTAGTATGTATTTTTAGTTACGAATTTTTCAAGTTTAACAATAGGTCATCATTTGGTTAATGGTTGGCTTATAATCAAATAATTTGTATTTTATGATAAAAATGCAAAATAAGCAATAGTAACATATAAAACATTTTTATTAATATTTCTTTGTATCATTTTGTTACTCATACCACCGAATATATAACACATAGAAGGGTCACTCCTGCGCGGCACTGTGATATTCTGAGATCAAAGCATCGCCGGCAGCAGCCGAATGTATTTTCTCGAATTGTAAGACTTGCGAGGTCGCAGACGGAAATCCCAAATTACGAGGGCGATACGTGCACGCGATATGTGTAAGCGGGCCGAGCTGTTTTACGAGGGTTACTCTGTAGGAACGGAATAAAACTAAAAGTAAACTACAGTTTTTTAATTAATCAGTTTTATTAACATAAAGTTACTTATAAGAACGCAGTTCAATTTGTTAGCAACAACACTGCAAACTATTATTTATCTACAATAAAGTAGTTGCAATAGAAACAACATTAAAGTATGTTTTAGATCGATCAAATAATAAACTTAATATATCGGATAAAAAGAAACTGAGATAATATATTTTTTAAATACATGTAGGGAAATCTTTTTATTTAAAAACACACAGTTGAGCTGCATTCTTTACTTATAGTTAGTTAAATTTGCAATAAAGAAAAAGTTATTGGATTACTGTTTTTTCTTAACCTAAGTATATATAATATAATTTGCGTAAAGTAAGTTCCAGCACCTACAAATAAATTAAATACTAAGTTTGTTTTTTATTAGAAATCAGTTAATACTGAAAAACCGGGTGGTAATATAATATACCTAAAACAACTAAGAAATTATTAACGGCGCAACAGACCTTCCGAGATTTTGACAGATGTTACCGTTTTGGGGTTCCTAGATGACAACAATGTATCTTGTCCATTTCCGTCTTCCTGTCTGTCGGTCTATCTGTTAGCCCAACAGCTAACAAACTAGTTGACGGAAAAGGATGAAATTTTGTATGCAAAGTAGGCATTAACCCTACTCGAAAAAGTATATCCTTTGTGTTCAATATATACACGGTGAACACTATAAAAAATTAAAATGTTAAGATTTTTGCTTAAATTTTATAATTTAATATGACGGTTATAGAAGAATAGTTAAATATTTAATGAATCCAACCATATTGTGAGAAAGTTAAACAAAGTGGCAAACTTTTTTTTTGTTTCTTTACCTACTGTTCTGTTTAAAGGTAGGTATTTGCCGATTTTATAATTGGCAAGTTCCAAGTGGTATATATTATATTCATAAAAGAAGGCACATTAATTTGTAATTATATTTGGATCATAATCGATTATTTCGGTACATGCCTTATGTTGGCAGTATGTTGACGATAGGAGCAAAACAAAAGGAACGTTGTTTGTCATTCTAAATAAAATATTTAAAAAATCGACAAATACCTTTGCACAGCAGTTGCCTCGCTCACAATGGGTTCACCCTGTTTTAAATATGTAAACTGTTTGCTCGGATTTGTAAAATGCAAAATATTTTTCTAAGAGAAATATTTTAAAGCCCAGAAAAAATAACGTCAAGATCTGTCTCGCAAGGTGATTTTTTTTGCAATTACAATACTTTTTTACTGGCCAGGAATAGTGGACTGTAAAACCGGCAAAAATGAGTTAAAAAAAATTGTAAGGTACAACTACATGGGACCTTCACAGAATGATTGGCTTGGGTCTAGGCTATCTGAAATGACCAATTACAACATTTTTTGGAATGTCAAACTTTTTTTATGACGAAAAACGTCATAAATGTGACAAAATTAATGTCTCTTACATTTTGACACATACCTCGCGATATCTTCGGAACTAATCGAGATAATTCCGTTATATTTTTTTTAATCCATAGGAGAAATGTGAGCGAAGGCTACTGAGTCAATTTTGTTTTTTTGAAAACTCTAGTTTTTTTGTAAAACTTGGTGAAACTTCAACATGTAGGTACTTTAATTGCAGTACTTTTTTCAGTAAGCGAGAAACTTTTATGTTTTAAAGAATTTGGTCATACCATCTGCATACGAAGGAAAGCCAAAACATCCACGAAGTTTAAAAAAAACGCAGTTTTCTACGACTTATAGTGTTCAAGTTATCGTTAGTTAAAATTGAAAGATTTGGCTGCCGCGTGACCCAAAGACGTCTCGCCATATTAATGCTCGTCTGCGCGCAGTGCTGGGCGATGTTAGAATGCTTAAAAAACATCGATGTTCTGTTATTGATATTCGATGTTTTGCCATCGATGTTAGGGGTCATACACATCGATGCCAATATAGATGATTATGATTATCTTTCGATGTTCGACCATCGACCTTCCGTTCCGAATCAATTGACAAAAGATTTTGGGAGCTTTAAGGGTATGCAATTGTTTTGTTTTGTTTGTTTTTATTTTTACTACACAAACAGATTAACACCACCACCAGAACGAAAAAGTAAAAAAATGTTCAACACACAAAAAAGTATTAATTTAAATTTATTCAGTCACCCCTATATAAACAACACAGAACTCTCCGTACGCTTATTTGGTTCACTTTATACCACCACGCGTCTTCGAATGAATCAACTCCAGCGCTTTTGCGCCCAAGCGGGGACAAGATGAGAAGGGAAAATTTCGTCGCGCAGTCTCGGGCGTATTCGCGCTTCTTGGAGAGTGATCCTTCTATGTGTTATACATTCGGTGCTCATACCTTACGGTTTATAGGTATACAGGAGACGCTTAAAAATATTTAAGTTATTATTAACTAAAATTTTATTTTAAAACAATGATTTATTTCAACAACTGAACTAAGCAGAAAGTGGCATATAATAGGTTTAGGTAGAAATAATATTTTAGTGAATATTAACTTAAATATTTTTGATCGCACCTGTATATAATCCGAAACTTATGTGTAACAAAATGATACAAAAACTTGTTTAGCAACATACCGGGTGACAACGAGATTACTTTCCGGCTGACAGTTTTTTATTTTTTGATCGGTCGTAATGAAACTCGGCAAGCTTTATATACCCATGAAATGACACTTTTTAACATCCCAGTCGAATTTTAGTGACTTCCGGTTTAACCAGAAGTGACACTAACTTTTGATTTTTAAATGCAACACCCTGTATATTTTTTATGTTTACAATTTAGACATCATTCGACTTAGGATTGTGACATTTTTGTCAGTTTTGAAGTAAATTTGTCAATTTTACCGTCAATTTTATTTACAGTGCCATGAAAACAACTATATCGTGGGTATCAAAAAATTTACAAAGACTGCCTGAAAAAATAATTGAGTAAGGACATCTCAAGCTAATAACATCACTGATAATTAATTAGTTATTCAATTGTTTTTGATTGCTTTAAAAATTTTATGATTTTCACATCTTGCAATAGAAAAACGGCAATTTTACAGTATAAATTGTGATATAATGTGTGTTGTGATATTTACATCGTTGTGTTCGTTATGAGAAACTACATCTCATTTTGTTATGAAAGCAAGGTAGTGCTCTTTGAAATTTTCGAGAAATTTCCAAAAAACTGATTTAGGGAACTTTAAAAGCCTCTGGTAAACAAATGATCCACTAAGAAATCATGTACGTAGATATTTTTCTACAGTCCAGAACATCGCTTAGAACGATTTTAGGTGTCATGGCACTCTAGATTGCAAAATAAAATAGGCTTGAAAATTGACAGATTGACTTAAAAACTGACAAAAATGTCACAGTCGTATGTAGAATGATGTCTAAATTGCAAAAATAAATATACAGGATGTTGCATTTAAAAATGAAAAGTTAGTCTCACTTCCGGTTAAACCGGAAGTCACTAAAATTCGACTAGGATGTTAAAAAGTGTCATTTTATGAGTATATAAGGCTTGCCGAGTTTCATTACGATCAATCAAAAAATAAAAAACTGGCAGCCGGAAAGCGATCTCGTTGTGACCCGGTATAATAAAGTTTTTCGATATGTCATTTTTGTTTATTTTGCATTTTGTGCAATAAAACATGTTATTTAACTACAAGTCACCCTTACTCATTAACTATATGATGGTATATCATAAATTAATTGTGACATGCCTCAAGTGCTGCTCAAGAAGGTCTTAGTTCGTGGTTTAGATCCTTACATTGATTATACACAGAAAAATCAAGGTTCCTACTGATCCGAGAAATTAGAAAAATATATTTTCGAATAGAAGTACCTTTATTGCCAATTTAACCAAAATATAATGCCCAAAATTTTTAAATTTTTATTATAGCAGTTGAACAGATTTTTAAAATTGAATGCATATTTTACTATACTATAAGGGCAGTATTTTAAGCAATAATAAATTACTTAATATAATATATATTTTTATCTTAATTTCGAAAAAAAAATCATTTTCTTATTCATTCAAATATAATTATTATCAATGATAATTAACTTGTATACAATAGTATCATATTACAACTAACAAATAATAAAAAGACGATAAAGAATGCCCACTTAAACAAAAAAGCCAAGAATGCGGTATTGCCACTTTTATCGGATCTCATCTTAAACGTATAACCCATGTCTCATAACGCTAACGGCGGCTCCCCCTACATACGCTTTTACGAACTGAGATTGTATAACAAGTGACAAAAAAGTGAAAAACGAGATCCTGAGACTTTTTAAAATTTAAGCAGTTTTGGTTTGTAGCGATGGGTCATTCGTTCACTTTCAAGAGAGCCCGCTCACTCGTTCAGCTCACTTGAAAGAGTCGTTCGCAAGGAGTCGTTCGCAAGGAGTCGTTCGATTAAACGAGAGCTGCTACCCGTATATCCGAGCTGCGAATTGCGGCGCTCTTTACTTTAGCGTGACACCTGCATATGTTCATGTTCATAAAATAGAGCAAAAAATGCTATGAATTACACATTTTCGACTGCCGACGGCACGCTGCTTAATTGTGGCGCGGCGGCTTCAAACAAAAATAAAATAAATATTAAAATATTGGAATTATTTATGGCTTTTTTTGCAGGGCGTTTGAGTTTGGTGGGTACCGAGACCGACACAATAATATACTAATATAATAATACCTAATACTGAACCGGGCTTTTAATAAATCATTTGATTTGATTTTTGGTTGTTTTATGCGTTAGTTTGTGGCTTGAGTTTTAACCTACCCGCAGTATACACCTCTGCTTAAAAAACGTTGTAGCAGATTTCCGCTAAATAATTAATCGTTAATCGTAAAATAATAGTAATAGCAAAGACGTACAAACTGTGTAATGTATTACCATATAGGCTGCTAGATGCTCCACCACTCTCGTTCTATTATACGACTCCGACTGAGCCGCTCCCGGGTCGCGCTCTCGCGGCTCGCGCTCTCCGAGTTGTCCGAAACTCGCGAAAGCGTGGAGTGGAATTTCTACGAACGGACGAGAACGAGCCAGATATTTTAACGAGCGGTGAACGTATCGTTCAGTTGATGGGAGCGGCTCATTCGCGACTCTTTGAAAAGAGTCGTTTAAATCGAACGACTCGTTCGCGAACGACCCATCGCTATTGGTTTGACCTCGGACCAAGGAACGGATATACACGTAAAAAAAGATGAGATCCAAAATCGGATCTCGTCTTTCCAAACGGATCTCAGGATGACCATATATCACCAAAAAATGATCTCGTTTGGCCACTTTACGTATATATATATATATATATATATATATATATATATATATATATATATATATATATATATATATATATATATATATTCAAAATCCTTGTATCAACCAAAGTATGAATATCTGAGAAAACTTTTCACACCTCTCAAAGAAATTGGATTTTACGAATCCGAAGATGAAGAAAATATCATATCAATCCAAATTCTATTATAATATTTGATGATATTGTTTATTGTAATCAAAATATTTATTAAAATAATAATATAATTATTAAGGATTACTTTTGTTTTGGAAGACATAAAGATTCAGATTGTTTTTATTTCTGTCAAACGTATTCATCTATACCTAAACAATTAATTCGTGATAATGCAAATTTATTAATAAGATTCCAACAAGATTCAACTAATCTGAAGTATATTTATGATGATCACATTAATATTGATATGTCATTTAAACAATTTAGAGAGTTATGTTTATTGTGTTGAGGAGAGAAATATGGATTCTCGGTTGTGGATAAAGATTCAGATATAAATTCTGGAAGATATCGTAAAGGATTTGATTCCTTCATTCATTTATAAATAGATTACCTATATCAGGTTTGTATAGTATATGACAAAAACTCAGATGAACAAGATGGATGAAAAAGCGGCAAAAGAATTAGTTAAAATTAGAATGACAGTTCAACGAAAATTTCAGTCATTAAAAACTGATATACTTCAATCTCAGGTTCAAAAGGAAAGAGAATTAGAACCCATTATAAAGCCTTTGAAGGAATTATTGACAGATAAGTTAAAGAAGGAAAAATCAAAGAGGAATCGTTGGAAAATTTAAGTTTCTTAACTACAAAGCAGCCATCTTTAACACGACCTGATTTTTCTTCTACACCAACTAAACAAAGAAGAGTATCATCATATGATAAATATTTATTACCAATGGGAGTTTCTTCTTTAGAAGTTGAAGAGGTTTTTGAAGAAACACCAGTTAATCTTAGCAACGAATCCTACGAAGGAATTAGACAACAACTTGAGGAAAGCAGATCATATATCCAGAATTTACCTTCAACAAAAACATATCAAATATATTTGGAACAATTTGATCCACTGCCTAGAAAGTATGTAGATGAAATGATAAGACATACGAAGGGCTTATTCGATCACAAATATGGAATTAGACATAATATAAAAGCTGAATCTTTTTTTATTGGCGATTCAAGAATAAATTTCCAAGGAAAAGATGTATTAGTAAAAAGTCTTACATACAAAGGCACGCCTGGGTTATTTGAATTGTTATTTAAAAAACATCCACTGGGATATAAAGCTAAAGACTTGGACGACTACATGGATATTTAAAAAAAAAAACTAATGCCTATCGAAAAAATTATAAAGAGAACGAGCAAATTCACGGAACAGCTTTAGATAAATATGTTACTCTTATTCATCCATACCTTGTAGATAAGGAGATTTTAAAGGATCCTCTTAGAGGTAGAACTAGAGCTTCTTCCATTGCTCAAACATCACACATACAACAATATTTTAAAAGTTTAACAAAAAAAGGGACAGGTTTCATGGATTTATCTAATAATAAAATAGATTTTGTTTATTTCGATGATCCCAATGAATTAGTTGAAAGGTTAAAATTATTATTAGCTTCAAAAGCAGCTGGCCACACTGGGCACAATAATGAAATTAACTCTATTATTGAAGAATTAAAAGAGGTTAATATACTTGTATAAAAGGAAAGGTTGTGATTATGTTGCTACACATTCAATATGACTCTCGACAAATTTGGTAGACACATTTCAAAACGTTTTAATATTAATGTCACATTAGAACCTCTAACAAGAGAAGTTAATGAACTAAAGTAAAATTTTAAAACGCAGTGGCTATATGTCCGCCGGCGGTAGGTTACAGTTAGGCTTAGAATTCCGCCGCAAGGCGGACTCATGCAAATAATAAGAACTAATCCGCCGTAAAAATTATAGTGCGGCGGAACGCAATGGTTAATAATTCATTTTCCGCCTTTCGACGGATTTTACTGCATAGTAGCTAAGATCCGCCGACAAAATTTTGGCAAGCTTTATAATTTATATATCTATATAAACAAATAACACTCCAAATTTACAAGTTGTTTTTCCCACAAATTTTATATCAGCGTTAAAAGGTGACGTGAGGAGTTGCTAAATACGTTCTCGGACGGGTTTGCTCAGTTTTAGGTTTCAGCAGTATTTTTTCAAAATTGTTTATCTATCTTTGTTGAGTTTTTTACTGTGACTGCATGATTCGTGTTGGTATAAAATTTTATCAACACCGCATCCAACTGACATTTTATTAAATAAGATACTGATGAAACCGAAAACTGATCAAACCTGTCCGAGAACGTTATTACTACCTGACAAGACCTTCTGTGATATTACTACCTGACAGTAAAAACTCAACAAAGATAGATAAAAAATTTTGAAAAAATACTGCTGAAACCTAAAACTGAACAAACCTGTCCGAGAACGTATTTCACAACTCCTCACCTCACCTTTTAACGCTGATCTAAAAATTTGTGGGAAAAACAACTTGTAAATTTGGAGTGATATTTATATAGATATAAGTATAAATTATAGAGCTTGTCAAAATTTTGTCGGCGGATCTTAGCTACTATGCAGTAAAATCCATCGAAAGGCGGAAAATGAATTATCAACCATTGCGTTCCGCCGCACTATAATTTTTACGGCGGATAAGTCCTTATTATTTGCATGAGTCCGCCGTGCGGCGGAATTCTAAGTCTAATTGTAAGCTACCGCCGGCGGACATATAGCCACTACGATTTTCGCATTGAAAAAATTCAGAATGATCTTTTCAGAAGTATATATAACACAAAATATGAGGAATTTAGAGAAAAACTAGAAAGAAACTTTAGTGAAGAGGTCAAAAAATAATTTAATTTGAAGATGTAAAAAAGAATGTTCAAACAATTGAAAACATAGAAAAAGTGGTTCAATTATTACAGGCGGGTTTGAAAACAATAGTGGGGGATTTTGAAAAACGATTTGCTAAACTACAACAAAATGTTGACAAAAGCATCCAAAATCTAGAGGATTTTAAAAAATACACAAAAGCATTTTCTTTGGAAAAAATTGCAGAAGATTTACATGACTGTAAAAGTTTTACTAAGGAGGCTCATCACACTGCATTGTTTAATCGAACAAATATAATAGCCGCTGAAGCTAAGATTTCAGACATAACAATTGACACAAAGCCAACAACACTTAGAGTCACAACTAAATCATAAACAAAGTATAAAAAACTAAAAAATGAGTGAAAATATTAAAGAAACTGTAGTCAACGAACTTCATAAACCCGCTAGAAGAAATTACAAAAGAAGAGGGGTTATAGTTAAAGAGTTAAACGATTTATGGCACGCAGATCTGGTTGAAATGCCACCATACGCAAAATTTAATAGAGGATATCGATATATCTTAGTGGTGATCAACGCATTTTCCAAATATGCTTGGGCTGAACCTATTAAGACTAAACAAGGAAATGGTGTTGCGGAAGCTTTGGAATTTTTTTTAAAAAGTACTACAAGACCAAAAAACTTGCAAACGGATTTAGGTAAAATTACAATGCAAATCATTACAGTACTTATTCAAATTTAAAAGCAAGTATTGTTGAAAGAGTAAATCGTACCTTGAAAGGTATTATGTGGAAGCGTTTTAGCAATCAAGGTAATTACAAGTGGTTGAATATTTTACCAGAAATTTTAAAAAAGTATAATAATAAAAATCACCAAACAACAGGGTTCAAACCTGCTAATGATAATGAGAAAAACGCAAATATAATTATGAAAAAATCATTTACACATAAGAAAACGATTGATTCCAAACAAAATAAATTTATATGAAATGATTTTGTTCGAATTTCTAAACATAGGGAAGCATTCTATAAAGGATATACACCAAACTGGTCTTTATTTATCTTAGACATCCCGCGTAGACTTCAAGTCTAAGTACTAACGTACCGTGGGCGTCTGAAGGGAAGGGAAAGTGAGTCTATTGACACGGGATTTGAGGGATTGGAGGTTGGGAAGGGAAAACATCTGCAGGCAATTTGTTCCATAATCTGGGGACCCTAGGTATGAATGAGCGAGAGAAGTGGTCTGTTCTAGGCTTTTGTAGCTGGACAGTAAAGGGATGCATACGCAACGCGCCTCTTGTTGTTCTGCTAGGAACAGTCAAGGGGGGAATAATACCAGCTAGTTCTTCAGAGCAAAATCCGTTGAAATAGCGGTAGAAAAGGGATAAATCCCCTACAGCGCGGCGATCAGCGAGAGAAGGGAGTTTTCTCGTGATGGCTGGGTCACTGATAAGTCGAATGGATCTCTTTTGGATAGAATCAAGGATGTTAAGTGTCGAAGGTGATGCCGCTCCCGAGATGTAGGAGCAGTACACTAGGTTAGGTCTTATTTGGGAAACATAGAGTGTATAAGTTGGAAGGCGAGAAGTATTTTCTGGCTCGAAAGAGAAAACCAAGCTTTTTAGCTGTCGATGTGGCTACTGAAGTAATGTGTTTGTGCCAGCTGAGATCATGTTCAAAAGCAACGCCAACAAGATCGAATGTTTCATTGTTTTGTAATGCCTGGCCATTCATGTGGATGGGGTAAGCGTTACCAGATTTTTTGCGTGACAGGGACCAAGACTGGGTTTTGGAGGCGTTGAACTGAACAAGGTTCTTGGCACCCCAGTCTAAGATTAATTGGAGACCTTGGGAACGGGATAGGTACATAGATCTGCGTCTATTATCCAGCTCTTGATTCGAAACTTGTCTGGAGTGAAGAGTACTAGCGTCAGCATAACTGTGGATGGGGCTGGTAGTTGAAGGGAGTAGGTCATTAATGTGAAGAAGAAATAGTGTTGGTGCCAGGACTGAACCTTGGGGACGCCAGCATTGGTAGGATGTTAGTTAGATGAGTGACCGTCAACCACAATAGATATGCGCCGATTTGAGAGGAAGCTACCGATCCAGGTACATAGTTCGGTAGGAAGACCGTAAGAAGGTAGTTTGCTGAGGAGTGCGGCATGTCATACTTGGTCAAAGGCCTTGGAAATATCAAGAGCAACAATCTGAGATTCGCCATAAAATTCGAGAGACTTGTTCCAGTTATGTGTGACAAAGCTAAGGAGATCAGCTGTGGATCTTCGGTGACAAAATCCGTACTGTCTGTCATGAATGATTTTGTGTTTTTCTAGATATTTTAGAATTTGCAGGTTGATCATTTTTTCCATAACTTTGCTGACAATGGAGAGAAGAGAGATAGGTCTATAATTGGATGGAAGGGACTTGGAGCCTTTCTTCGGGACAGGCTGCACACGAGCAGTCTTCCAGCTGTCTGGGAAGATACCCTTGTCATAAGAGATCTGGAAAAGACGAGTTAGGATGGGAGCAAGTTCTGGAGCGCATTTTTTTTACGACAATTGCTGGTATGCCATCTAGACCGGAGGACTTTTTGGTGTCGACGGATAGAAGAATTTTTTGAACTTGCTTGACCTTAAGTATTATATCGGGCATTTTGTGCGGTACGGGCTTAGTGGTTGGAAGAGAGAAATTGGGGAGAGGGATCAGGGTGGAATTGGCAGCGAATTGTTTGGCGAATAGTTCAGCTTTCCCTTTGGAGATGGAGATAATTTCGTTGTCAGAGGTCAGGGGAGGAAAAGTGCTTCTACAGAAGTTTTGACTAATGTTTTTGGCAAGGGACCAGAAGGATTTGCTGCCGTTGGGACAGGAAAGCACTCTATCTTTTATGCAGTTGTTAAAAGCATTTTTGGACTCTAAGATAGTTTGGTTGTATTGATTTCTTGCCTCGGTGAAAATTTGACGATTTTCGGGTGTAGGATTTTGAAGATACCTTATATTAAAATGTTACAAAAGCTGTTGTTTTACAATCAATCAGAATCCACAATTACAAGAGAAAGTTTAATCGGTTAATTGCGAATTAAAAACCTTTGAACACTATTAAATGGGATAAATAGTAGCTTTAATTCATAATTCACAAATTTCCAATTTTCTACTGCACTTAGGATTTTGCTTAATTGAGAAATTAAAATCAACTCTTTTATTTAAATTTAACATTTTTGCGGTGCAATGAAAACGAACGTTTATTGTTTACACAATTTTGTTTATATATTTTTTAAGCACCCACTGCACAAAATAAAAATTTTCTGATTGCCAGTATTATTTATTGAGTGGCCTTTTTTTCGTATCGGAAAATTTCGTCTATTTGTCCTCTTTTTAATCTTTAATTATCTTAAACCATGTTCAATTCAATTACGTAAAAAACAAAGAAATTCAGTTCCAAAATTACTCAGTAAATTTGACCTATCAATAAAGGCACTGTTAAAATAGCCCAACACACCAACAGACAAAATATTTTAAGAAAGATTTTTTTTATCAATTGTCTAATAACTTGTACATATTTAAATAAAACCATTACCACATTCTCAGCCTCTATATTCCTTTTAATTTTATCGATCGACTACATACTTACCTCAAGGTCAAGTAAAATAGTTTCATTTTGCAAGCAAAACGTTTTAACAACTTCCCCTTGATATTCCCGTCAATATTTCGTACCCTCTCTGACATCGCCTGAAGATGACAAAATCCGTTAATGCTCCGGTTGACTGACTATTTTATACTAAGGCAATGCTATAGATCTACTTATTGCGATTAACTTACCTTTGCTTCATACTGTTTTTCCCTACATTCTGACAACTCTGTTCTTATCACTTCACCAATATATTCTATAACCATAGTATGTTTTTCTAAATCTCTTGCTGCATATAAACCAAGACCCTGAATTTTTGATCTAAAAAAATAAATAATATATATATATATATATATATATATATATATATATATATATATATATATATATATATATATAGAGAGGGTAGTCGTTGCTGACTAGTTAGGCAGTAAACTAGTAATATTGGGTTGCGCAGCAAATGAAAGAATACTCTTTAAAGTTGTTCCAAGCTTTCGAAAATATTTATTTTCATCTTCAGGGAGAAACTTAGTTGAGGATGTTCATTAACGGTGTTAAAGTATTATCTAGGGAATCCGTGAAGTTCTCCAGAGTGGGATCGAAAACCAAGCGTCATTAATTACTTAATTATTCTAAATTTACATTTATTACACAATAGCACAGACAGATTAAAATTACATGAAAGTCATTAATTAAAAAAAAGGAAGACAATTAAAAATCATTTCTTTCTCCGTTTTTTGAAATTCATTTTAGCCATGCGGCACGAGATGACAGACTCATATACTATATATATATATATATATATATATATATATATATATATATATATATATATATATATATATATATATATATATATATATATATATATATATATATATATATACAGGGTGTTATGAAATTCACTGCATATATTTGAATGAGTGACTCGTGGGGTAGTATACAGACATACCCAATACTTTTTCCCCCTCAAATCGCACTTTTTTATTTTAAAAAATACCCTAAACCACCCCCGTATCCGAGGCTTCTAAAGAGTCTGACGTCATTCCTTCAAATATTATGAAGAAAAACAAATGATCCAGCCAGGGCGTTGCCAAACTTAAATATTATAGTGAAATCTCATTTTATCAATTGTAGTGAAAACGGAAAATAATCCAATTTTTAATTCCACAGATAAATTTTACCAAAAATGTCTATTTTAATTTAACAGCAATTTACTTAATATGGGAAAATATGCACTCGTGAAATTAGGTTGATAGTGTAAGCAGAATAAAATAGGCAATGTTATACGGTAACACAAACAATTATGAATTACCTGTTACGTTAATAATGAGATGAGAATTATTCCTACTAGCTTAAACTGTAGAAATTAAAACGTATCCCACTAATTTTAACACATTTACAGACGGTAGTCGCAAATATGGTTTCACTTAATTTACTATCACACTAATTGAACACAACTACACAGTATTATAAAATTTTAACCAAATTCTTTGATTACAGAAGGAAATTTGTTAAAAAAATATTTTATTTAAATACATAATAATATTAGATATCTTTCCACGGTGAGATATTATGTAGCCGCCGAAGCCACGCTGAAGGGTTGTTGACCCCATTCTGCAGAGTAAACGCCTACCTGATTTGTAAGCACAAATGCAGAAATCGTACGTTAGTTGCAGCTGTTTAACCCAAGTGAAAGGTGTATTTTGACGAGTTTAATAATATCGTGTACATTATTCTTGTGTTAAAGTTAAAGCTGTTAAATATTAACAAAATATCGTTCGCGGTTGTTTATTTTAAATTAGAAAAACACTAATTCCTTTGTAGTTAGTTGAAGGTATTTGTTGATTTAAACAGCGGTTCTCTAGAGTGTTTTATTAAATTTGTGTTATAGGTAGTATCTTAACTTTGTGAAATTGAGAATTGTAGGAGAGTTACTAGGATTTCTTTATTTAAAGGTAATGTAATAAAAATATTAGTTCTTGAAACTTGTTACATAGAAATATTGGGTTCTAGAGCAATATATGACGAATTTCATAACATTTTTGGATTTTTTAAAAATCTTAACTCAAATGAAACACATTAAAGCAAAAAAATTGTTGGATAAACCATATTTTACCAAAAAAAAAATTTTTTATAGGTCGTAAAACTTCACTTAACTATTTTTATTTGCCCATGGGGTTTAATAACAACTATTTACCTCACAGTTTCTCAACAGATTACTATCAAATATAAAGTCTTTTTTCCCAAAAATATATTGAAGAGACGGAAATAAATTTTGTTTACATTTCGCCGGTGTTAATAAAGTGCACAAACGATTCGTTATCGTTTCGACCGGAGGTCTGACAAGCTATTAAAATTTGTATTTGTTGAAAATTCGAGGGGTCCGTATATTGCTCAAGACCCGAAATATTGTTAAAAGACACACGGCACCTAGCTGACTGATCTTTATATGGCCATGTGTTTTATTACCAGTGGCGTGCTGTTATTAAACAAATTTTTTTGAGGGGCGATACCTGGCTTATTATCGCGAAGCGCCATTTATGACTATTTTCCCCAATCTGAATTGAAGTCAGAATTTACTGGTTTCAATATATGCAGTGAATTTCATAACACCCTGTATATATATATATATATATATATATATATATATATATATATATATATATATATATATATATATATATATATATATATATATGTTATAGATATGAAATTCACTGCATATATTTCAATGAGTGACTCCAGGGGTAGTCTACAAACATACCCAATACTTTTTTTCTCTCAAATCGCCACTTTTTTTAATTTAAAAAATACCCTAAACCACCCCCGTATCCGACGCTTCTAAAGAGCCTGGCGTTATAAGCTCTAATATTATAAAGTAAAAACAAATGATCCAGCCGGGACCTTGCCAAACTTAAATGTTATCTTGACATCTCATTTTTTTTTAGATTGAAATAATCCAAAGTATTTTTAATTCCACAAACGCATTTTTCCAACAATATGTAGACCTACCTATTTTAATTTAATAGCAATTTTTTTATTTAATATGGGAAAATATGGACAACTCGTGAAATCGGTTGAAATTGTACCTAACCAGGACGAGCAACACAACGAATTATGACTTAACCTATATTACGTTATTAATGAGATGAGAATTATTCCTACTAGGTTAAACCATAGAGAAAATATATAATAGAGAAATAATGTCAATATGCGAATGTGGCAAATTTACCAAGCTGAATCCGTAAACAAAGACAATCTTCTGCGGGCTTGCGCCTTGTCTAACATTTGCCTTGTGATAGACAGGACCGTACTTCCAAATTTATTTCACATGACGTGATTCTTTTACCGAGTAATAAATGCTAAATATATTACTTGTGATTATTCTTTTTATTAATGATAAAAATGTAACCATTACTGAGATTTTAACAAAAATTGTAGTTTGTTGGCTTAAATCTGAGTTTTCTTGCTGTACAAAACTGTCGATAATGGCGATATATATATATATATATATATATATATATATATATATATATATATATATATATATATATATATATATATATATATATATATATATGCATTTTGTCTTATACGCCTCCAAAATATATACGCTTTGGACGCATACGCCTCAAAAATCGGAGGCGAATGCGAAAAATCGGAGGCCAAAGCGTATCCCCGTGTATATTGGTCGCAAACGGTTCGTAGGATCATAAATATGCGTTGTACCAATTTTAGTCTGGAGACGTTTTGGTAGTGTACACACGCACAGTTACACAACGTAGTTCACCATAATTCCACCACGTGGCGCTACGATCTTATACAGATATACACTAGGACAATCTGCTGTACGGTCTGGTCTCCAAATAGGAATTGCATATTATACCTCCGGAAAATTGGCAACATTGTTAGGAGGCAAATACGTACGAAGAGAATATCAATTAAAGATACACCCATTCCGATATTTATTATTTTGACATTTGGTTATAACGAATCTTATTTGGTTGCAAAATTACATTAAACCAGTAGAAATTATTGAAATGGTTTTTTGTAGTAACGAATTTTAAGGATTTATAGGTATCTTAGGAGGGTTTATTTGGTTTTATGGGTTATAGGTACTCATTTTGAACTTGTAAGCGGGATATCTTAAGTAATCCAAGCTATTTCTGGAATGATTTCTGTGTGATTTTAGGCAAAGAAAAGTTCACAACAATATTTCATGGAAAGTGCTTCATTTCCAGTACATAAAGCATAAAGCGTCAAATTAAAAACAAAACAGCTTATTTTTTTTATTTGGAAAACTGCAGAATCTGTTTATTTAATATTTGATATACCTAAATAAATAGTAGGTATTTTTGGAGACCGCATTTTTCGTGTATTAAATAGGTTTTCTTTGATTAGAAAAAAATAATAATGTTTTTTGTCAGTTTAGTATCTTTTTTAAATAAATAAATAAAACTATTTAAACTAGAAAAACATACAGGGTGTTCCAAAAAAGATGTACTACTGCTTTAATTGAGATTAAAAAAATAAGACGAAAAGTTAATATGAAGATGGATGCGCAAACGCTTGGTTTTCGAGATACAGGGTGTTAAAGTTTTACAATTTCTTTTCAGTTTTTTCAAATTATTTCGAAAATCACTTTAGTAATTTGGATGAAATCCGTATTTCACATTGAACCCCTGTAAAATCTAAACGGTTTGACTTAGAGAAAAATGGTATACAAAGCTTTAATAATTTATCTAATGGCGTCAATAACCAGATTGATTAAAAGTATTACACTTTTTGGTTTACGTGTAGGTAGATAACGTCCTTAAATAGAATTTTAAGAATTAAGATGGGGATATGAAACCCGTTTTGCTCTAGTCAAGCCGTTTAGATTTTACAGGAGTTCAAAGTATCCAACAGTCAATATTTAAAAAAGTTCAAGATAGGATGGTACCTATATAAGATATTCATGGGCGCCCGCAGACTTTTTTCTCAGGGGGGGCAAAATGAAAAAAATAATTTAAAAAATTTTATTTGTAGTGATTTGTACAAATACACTAATTATTAAAATCAGAAAAATTCGGTCAAGTGCAAGCTATACTTTCACAATTAGTGTTCCGTGCCATTAGCCCCCCCACTTAACCTGAGCAAACCTTGGCCGCCAAATCTCCGCCCATCTCCCGCGATACCCGCCGCCGACAGCACCAACGCCGTATCACATCGCGTATGCGCGGAGCTGAGTGGGGGGAGCGTTTCGACTGAGCCAAATTAAAAATTTTGAAACACGTGTAAAAACAAAAGTTGTTCCTTACATCGCACAGTGCGGTGTGTATATGGGAATTGGATTCAAAAATCATATCTTAATTTTTAATGGCCATATTGAATTTTTTTACATAAAATACCTAATATACAGACGTATTTGACGATAGGATACCGTTACCAGTTGAAATTTATAGATAATATGTACAGGGTGTAAAAAATATTAGGACACCTATTGCATGGAAATTTTATTTTAATAATAAATAACTTACTTAACATTAAAGGTGGGTAAAGATGAAATAGATAACTTAATCCAATATTTTTAAACATCCCGGATGTAAACGATTCACGGCACCTCTTAGAATAAGATATTTATTATCTGAAAGGTCCAAGTGAAAGGGCTAGTGTTTCTTGAATGGACATACGCTTTTCATTACTTGTTGACAGTCCTGTACGATTTGCAGACATTTTCGCAGCGAAGTTGAGCTCCTCTGGACTCCAATTTTCAACTAGGTCTTTTACTCGCCGTTTTTTTGTTTGGATGCTACTATCTTCAAAAGTTTTTTGGGGTCTACCTCGGCTTATTTTAGGTATAGTATGTTGTTTTTCAGTAAGAAATGCGTTAATGTTTTCCGGAATTGACAAATGTAGGCCGAGCCATTCTTCATTCTTTTTTAGAAAAGCAGCACGCTTTCTGGCACATTGCTCCCATTTACTTTTAATTGTTAGGCAAAGGTATTCCGCTGTTTTATTTATTGCTGATTCAATGCCTTCTGGGCACTCGCATATATCCAACAAATCTTTAATTTTATCAGCAACCGCCTTTTTCTTTTGTTTGCCACCTAATATCCATGATTCAAAAAGGTGGACATTAGTCACTGAAGGAACCAAATCTACAAAAAAACAGTATGCCATCAAAGTCTGCAAGCTTCTGCAAAAAACGGAGACGCTATTATTTACTATAAGTATAGATATTTGAAATGACGCGAAAAGCCCAGACATGGTTTTCAATGTATTGAAAAAAAAAACTCTTTAAAAATAAATATTTATATTTATTATAATTTTCAGACTTTTTTAATTGACAATATCACACAACACTTTTTTTTATTTTTACGCGAGAAACAACAATGCATAAAATTAGTACTTACCTGCCGGATCAACTTCCATTATAGAGTTTAGGTAAACACAAGACCTAGGTTTTAATTAACGCGTATATATAAAGACTTAAAAATTGCTTAAATTGAAATTGTCCTACTTTGTCAGTCAACAACGTTGGACTCCTCGCAAAAATAAACCAACCACAAACAAAAAATTGTCTTGGGACTAGTTTTTTCTTGTTGTTCATTTAGCGATCATCACATGCTACTGATAAGAAATAATTCTGAGGCCAGTCGGATTTTCATTTTTTACTACGGCTCAACTCACTGTGCATCGTGAGAAACATTTTTTGGCGAAAAACTTTTTCTCTAAAACCAAAGGTTCAGCAGTTTTTTTTCTGACAACCCACGAAGACCGAAGTCTCAGTACCTACTATGTACCGTGGGTGTACTGGGGAATCGACTCACACATCCAGAGCTGGAAACACCCGTAGGGATTTTACCAGCCCTTTAAGAGGATGTGTACCACCTCGGTCGAGGAAGAATTCCTCTACCACCTTCCAACAACAATCATAAAATATCCATGGTCGAAGCGGGATTCGAACCCGCGCCTCTCGGTTGCAAAGGTGGCGCCGTACCAACTCGGCCACCGGAGACCCCCCCCCCCCCGGAGTTATAAGGAAATAAACAATTAAATTGTTTATAACAATTGATTGCGCTACGATAATTTTGGCTCAATCTAAACCTAATTCTCAATGTTCATGATTTTTTTCAGATTTTTCTGAGCGTTTCTTTTGGTGATGAGGGTGGGGGACAGCAATTTTTAGGCGTTTTTTCCTGAAAAATGTTTAAAAAATCGCATAAAAAATGCATAAAAATACATCGTATTGTTAAATTCGTCCTTCAATCAGCCTTAATTTTTTTTTCATTTCCCTATTTACCCCCTAAAATTAACCCCCAGAGTCAAAATTCAACGTTTTATATTTCACGTCTATAATTGGGCCACCACACTCTATTTCTGTGCTAAATTTCAAATTTTTACATCCAATAGTTTCAGAGAAAACCGCTTGTGACAGACCGATGGACGGACACCAAGGTGATTCCGTTTTGCTAATTTTAGCACGGAACACTAAAAAAAAACATGTTAAAAACTTCTTCACAAAGTAAACATGCAGACTGTAGCAAAGTTATAGTAATTTGGTTGCCGTGCAGGTTGCATTGAGTTAGGACTGGGTTTAAATAATATTCCTAATTCTAATTGATGTTTTGGTGCGTGGCATTGTAAAGATGTTCAAACATCCCAAAAATATATAACATTTATCATAAAAAGAAATATTATTTATTACAAAAATAATAGATATTTGGCAATTCGTCCAACAAAAAGTACGAATTATGACAATCTCACAATCTCAGGGGGGCCACGGCCCCCACCCTGGCCCCTCCCTGCGGGCGCCCATGAAGATATTATTATACATGAAATGTGTTTTGAATATCACATACGGGCGGTCCTATTTAAAATAAGCAAGTTGACATCTTTTTCCGGTATAATAGGAAGCACCAGATTCTCGAAAATAATTTAGCCGAAAGGCCCCCAGCAACTTTAACATACTACCTGCCAAATTTTTAATTTTATTTCATTTTAGTTTTTCCTATATAGGTTGATACAGTTCCCAAATAGACACCCTGTATATTTTTTTAGATAAGCCACCGTTTTAGAGAAAATATAATAATGGTCTTCAATTCACGTCCTTGATATTTAATTTTATTGGATCCCATAATTTATTTCTATAGGTATCCAATATTTTGGGCACCTTTATAATTTTATAAAAATCAAACAGGGACTTTAAAAGAAGATTTTAAAGTTTTTCCCAAAAATGGTTGTTCGTATTCAAAATAATCAAAATACATTTTTAAGCTTGTTTATTGCTTTAACTGAAAGAACTATTAAACTGACAAAAAATCATAATCGTACAATTTTTTTCTTAAAACTTTACGTGTACCTGGATCAACTGAAAAAAAACTCATAATAGAAATTGTTTAATTTTGTCTCCACAATTATTGTATTACTGACATTTTGCATAAATATGATCTTAGTGGCTCCTTTAGAGGGTTGTATGAAGAAGCCGGCAGTATGATTGATAAAACGTTACCAAAAATATTGAGCAATTTAAAGCAACTGAATTTAAATTCTCTAGCTTAAAAGGTTTTTAACCAAACTAACAAGAGATAACAATTAGAGTTTAATTTTATTATAAAATTATTAAATTATTAAAAAAAACAATTTCTATGCCTATGGATTGATATTTATCATAATTTTGATTTGGTATTTTTGTCCCATAAAATTATGTCAATGTACCAAATTTTAGCATACATCGTTTTTAAATTATAATAAAATAAAGTGTTGTAACAAATTCTTTTCAAAAACAACCTTTTATTATTTAGATGTACGAAAACAAAAAAAAATAAGTATAGTTTTTTCATTGTGGCATTTGTGCAGGGTTGGCAAAAATCATGATTTTTAAAAAAAAATCAAAAAAATCAGATTTTTTTGATTTAAATCAGATTTTTTTGATTTTTTTAGGTTTGTATTATTTCATTATTGTTTGTTCAGATGTAACACAGTTACAATAGTAAATAATTAAAATGCAGTAAACATTATAATAATGGAGTAGAAAATATAAATTTAATAATATTAATATTAATTCAAACTTCAGCAAACGAAACAGAAAACGGTAATTTTAAAAACACAAACAAAAAACAATAGGTACATACTATATAGCTACCTATACCCTATACCAGTGGTTCCCAAATGGTGGTCCGCGGCCCCCTAAGGGTCCGCAGGTTATTTTGCGGGGGTCCGACAACCTTTGCTTTGAAACACTTGATGCCCTCTTGCACGACGATGTGTGCACAAACTTTCTCTGAATACATTCTGCTAAAATCCAAACAAAGAAATCGGCTGGATGTTGCTTCAGATCTAAGATTAAAAATTTCCATTCAGATTTACTAAGAAGGTTTAAGATTTAGTACTGGTTTAAATTGAAATCTAGTTGGTCAGTTATGATTTGACAGGTTTTTGTCCTGTCATTGTTAAGTCGTTATCAAAAACTTATGAATTACTTATTCTGATATTTCACCGATTTGCTTGGTTTCCAAATCATTTTCATCTTGGAATGAGTTGCTGTAATGAAGTTAGTTCTATTTTTGTCAAAAGTACTTACTAAAATTGCCCTTTTCTTTACAAATTTGTGAGAAAGCTCAAAAATAAGTTCATAGCATAAAACTTAATTGTCTTATTCTTACACTTGTCAGTTTAAAACTTTTGGCTGTCAAATTAGACCGCACTACGTTGGAGAATCTGGCTGTTCAAATCTTAGACCAGATTTAGAAAGAACTATGACAGGAAAAACAGTATTTCATTCTTCCGATTAAAATCCAAAACTGATGATTGATATATTATATTTTTTCTGCTAGAAAAGAGAATATATTTTGTTCAGTTTAGTTCAGTTTTTCAGTTACTTTTATAGGATGCCGTTTTTATTTATAAATATCATGATGCCTTTTGGTGCAAATTACCAAGCCATATTAAAGGCATTGAATAAATCGGCACTTTTGAGATAAATATTTTTTTAACAAAGGTTGTTTTTTTATTATTTTTGAAGCTAAACTGTTCATGGGGGTCCGCATGTTACTAATTTCTAATTTTGGGGGTCCAGAATTTCGAGACATTTGGGAACCACTGTCCTATACCTATTATAATGGTAGATAATAAAATCAAGTCGAGTTAAAATAAAATAATCATTCTCGTAATTATTATGTAATAATAAAATATCATTATGAAGAAAAATGATTTAAATCATTGATTTTTTTCAAAAAAATCACTTGATTTAAATCACGATTTAAATCATGATATAAATAATTTGATTTAAATCAAACCAACCCTGCATGGGTGGATCTTAATAAAAGTGGTATCAAAGTTATTATATTATGTTAAATTTATTGCCTTAAAAGCTCGTCGCGCGCGAAAAGTTCATTAATTTTGTTTGGCAGGAATTGTAAGTAGATACCTCAGTATGTATTTTTTTCTTTTCTCTTCGCGCTACAAGCTTTTAAGACAGTAAATTTAACATAATATATTAATTATATCTGTTTTAGTGATAACTTTGATACTACTTTTATTAGGATCCACGCATGCCACAATGAACAAAGTATACTTATTTTTTTCGTTTTAGTACATCTAAATAATAAAAGGTTGTTTTTAAAAAGTATTTTTTTCATTTCATTTTTAAAATTTTAGTTACGTCTTATTCTATGCATTTCTGATAATGCATCATTATTATAAGACATTTTACCTGTTGTATTCCACTCGTCAAACCCTATCATTGGATACCCATATCAAGGGGATTGTGAAGAAAACGGTAATCCGCCATCTTGTGGCGTCCGCTATATTGCGTTCAGAATGACGTCACAGCTTATCTTATTCTACTCGTCAAACCCTTTCATTTGATGCTCATATCAAGGGGGTTGTGAAGAAAAAGGTAATCCGCCAACCTGTGGCGTCCGCCATGTTGGGTTAAGAATGACGTCATGTAGCTTATCGTATTCTACTCGTCAAGCCCTTTCATCTGATACCCATGTCAAGGGGATTGTAGAGAAAAAGGTAATCCGCCATCTTGGGGCGTCCGCCATATTGGATTTAGAACAATATTACATATACTATATTGTATTGTCACCGGACTTGTACACGTGTGCAAAATTTCAAAGCTCTAGCTTAATTAGTTACCAGTCGAAATTTTGATTGCAATATTTATCCTAAACATACATACGTACATACATACATACATACATACATACATACATACATACATACAAGCAAACTAACAGGTGAAGTTAAATAAAAGCTTGTAAAAAAAATGATTTCAAAATTATTGTAATTTCAGAGCCTATTATTTTAGTTTTAAAATAAAGATATTTTCAAATTAAAACGCTCAGCTCAACCAGCTCAAATCAACGAGCTTCCTCTGAACCGAACAAGAAATAATATAAAATAATACGAACGTTAAATCCTGAGGCCGAAACACCGTGTATATGCTCAAGCGTAGACACGCATAACACCCGACATGCAAAAATATAATACATTTACTAGATATTTGGTAGTCGAGAGCTAAAAATAGATCAAGGTCATGAAACCGGTCCATTTGCCTTAAATCAGCGGGCGTTAACAGAGGCAACACTGTCGGAGGCCAGTACGGGCGTAGCCCTTATACACATAAGTAGTTAGTTTTCACAGTTTCTGGACCAATCCAAATCCAAAATCCAATTCCCCCCACTCTTCGCCAATCCAAATCCAAAATCCCCCCACTCTTCACACTACCAAAATCCCCCCACTCTTCACACTACCAAAATCCCCCCACTCTTCACACTATCAAAATCCCCCCACTCTTCACACTACCAAAATCCCCCCACTCTTCACACTACCAAAATCCCCCCACTCTTCACCCCACCAAAATCCCCCCACTCTTCACCCCACCAAAATCCCGCCACTCTTCACACCACTCCTCTCCCCTCTCCGCTCCCCTCTCCTCTCAGGAGCTTAAAACCATTCCACAACACGCACTCTTCACACTACCAAATCCTACCACTCTTATATCAAATCCATTCCTCCTACCCGCCACACCACTTTAATTCTCAATATTTGCAGTATTTAACACAATTCACAACGATGTCTGTAGCAGTCCCTATTGATTATTCATGGGACACAGAACATTGCGAAAGCTATAATCCACAAGAGTACATAGAAAACAATTTAATAATAATCAATCCACCTCCCAATCTATCTAAGAGTGCTAAAAAAAAGTTTCGAACTCAACAGAGAAAGAAAGTTCAAGAATTGGAAGCAAAAAAGGAAAAGACTGCAAAAAAACTATGTCTTGTCCAACAGCAAATGTAATGTTTAGTCATGTAAGCGGAAAGAAAACCTTGATAGATTTTACTACAGAAGAACTAGAAATGTTACCTTTGGAATATCTAATTAATTATGCAGATCCTTTGGAACTCTTGGATGTATGGGGAAAATTACCAATGTCTTATAAATCAAGTTTTGATCTTCAAATTAAATTGCCATGTTTTATACATTACAATCGTCCTGACTGGAGCACACAATTCGATGGTCCTCCTGTATCCCAGAAATCATGTTTCATGTGCTATAGAAACATAAAGTAGACTAATGTAGATAAACATATTGTTATTTTTGTTCAAAAGTAAACCTGTATTTTAATAAATGTTTTATAAATGTCAAACAAATAATTAGAAGTATTATTCATTAATCCATGGATTTACAGCATCCCACCACCACCAAATCCCCCCACTCTAAATCGTTAAACATCATTACACAAAGCTTCACTCATTTCATCGTATTACAGCGCGTTACTCAAAAGGGTAAGTGCGGTTAAAACGCAAGTGTTGTACTAATTCGAACAATACACAGGTCAATACAGACCCCATATGTAGAGCGGTAGACCCGCCCAAAACAACAAATTCTTAAAAGTGGGTGGGTTGGAATGTACACACCAAAGTATATCTCCTAACACTCCGTGCGCATGTCTAGCACGCTCGGTGTGCGCGTGGTACGCATTTTGGTCTACTGCGCATATAAAAAAATGGCGGCTCAAAAAAAAAAAAAAAATGGCGGCTCAAAAAAAAAAAAAAAAAAAAAATGGCGGCTCAAAAAAAAAAAAAAAAAAGATTTTTTATATTTTTCGTTTTTTACATCTGCGCAATAGAGATGCGCATGGGCATGCCCCGCCCACACGGATTCTCTTTATATTCTCTCTTCGCTTCTCGTTCTGCAGTCGCATCTTCAGCTGGATATAATACAGTTGTGTCTTCTCCTTGTTACGTATATATCCTCAGCGGTTAGTTAGCGTTGATATTATATTAATTGTTTAGTTTGCAAAAACAGTATTGTGCAAAGTGTTGTGAAACCAGATAAAATATCGCAAGAATGTGTTGAATAAAAGAGTTGTGAAAGCTGAAGATGTTAAAACATAAACATCAAATAAAAGTAAAAAATTTAAAAAGGTGTTTTGTGGACACGCGCTATGAACTTTTAGAATTAGACTGTAGTGATGAACAACTCTTTACGTTGCTTGAGGAAGGTATAGCGTTATGTAACAATGTTCTTGCAGGATCTATAAAATCAAAACATTTTAATGACCATATAAGTCTTATAAGTTTAGGTTTAGATTTATATGAATGGTTTACCGTAATGAGAGGAAGAAATCTGATTGCGGAAGAATAAGTGTAAGTTTCCCGCGCGTTTTTGTTTAGTTCCCATCATGTTTTCATGCAGTGAATGCAACAAGAGTTTTACTCATCAATCGAACGTTCATAGACATAAACGAGAAGCATGTCCTTGTATACCATCCTGTTCTCGGGAAAAACGAAAAACCAATACCCAGTTATGTGATATACCGTTGAAAAGATCCATAGTAGAAGACAGACCCCCATTACCTAAACTTACTTTATCGCGATGTAAAGATTGTGATACTTGGTATATAAAAAATAAACTTGCTGCGCATTTACGTTCAAACCTACATAAAAGTGCACTTAAAAGTATATTATTAAGTATATTGTTAGTAGTGTTTCTATGTTCAATAGATATGATATTATTCAAAGTATATTTGTATTATAAATAAAATTCAATAATAAAAAACATATCTACCATTGTACAGTATAAGTTAAGGTTATATTATTTCAATAAAACTTCAATAGTGCCACAGGAATGGAATCAGTTGTATAGAAAATCTTGTATAGAAGAATGTAATTCAAATGTGTGTCTAGTATTATTAAGTATATTGTTAGTAGTGTTTCTATGTTCAATAGGATATATATTATTCAAAGTATATTTGTATTATAAATAAAATTCAATAATAAAAACATATATATAATAATGGTTTTTATTCATAACAATACCTATAATTATATAACAATTTTACGTTTGCTAATGCACAATGCCATGGATTCACATTTTTGTGAAAATAGCATTCTGGAATTTTCTTAAATTTACTTAATTTTGGTTCTTGGGCAATAGGAATAGCGTATATGAAATCTTCATCCAAAAACTTTTTTAAGAAGTTTATTTTTTCATTCCCTTTCACGTAAATTTTGGGCGATTGGTAAACTTCTAACATATGCTTTAAAATATTATCAATTTCATTAAGTTCTATATTTCCAAATTCCCATTTTAGTCCATGATACTCTTCGCCCCATTTAACCATTTTGAGATCGAGAGCAGATAACATATTTTTTTGAAATGGTGATTTAAACACATAATTTGAGCAACGAATACCATCATAAATCGCTAATTCTTTTGGAATGTATCCAAAGGAACTGTTATATCCTTGAATGTCGATAAAAAGTTCTGTCTTACACTCATTCATGGTTAGTCGCTAAATGATGTTTAAATCTATAAGATTAGTGTTTAAATCCCCCCACCACTCTTACTACTCCCCACTACCACGCTTATTATCCCCACTACCACGCTTGCTTATTTAAGCACTCACCCACAGTTCTACAACCATTATTTCAAGCAAGCATCTGAAAATGTATCAACCAACAGGAAACCAACAAGAGTTTAGTAACAAGCGCAATGTAGCTCTCGTCAATGAAACAATTTACTACATTAACAAATCCAAATCCAAATGGGTCAGCATTGGATTTTCCTTAGAGAGAAAATATATTCCTGTTGTTAAACTCTGTGGATACAAATATAATCAAAATGTCACTTTTAATGAAGATCAATGGATCTCCTTCCTAAATAATCAAGGAATTATGATGAGCTTTATTTATTCCAACAACACCGGGTGGCAACCCATGAAGGGAAATGGTTATGAGATTCACTTTGTGTTTATTGGGGATGCAAGAATTATCAAGATTACACAAGATGGAGGTAATGAGGTATTCCTAGCTGGTGATACCATAAATGAATTAGTAAACTTGGCAAATTTAATCAAATATCGTGTTGATATCTTAAAAAACCAGGAATTTTCCAAATATTACAATATTTTAGTTAGTGGAATCTCTATGAAAAATGGCGATTTGTTAAAAAATGTATATGATGTTATTTCACCTATGGAAAATAGTTTAAATGTTTGCTGTGTTTTAGAATTATTAAACTTTTACTCAGATTGTGTTCTGGAGGATGTAGAAACATTCGTATGTAATGAATTTGTAAAAAGTTGTATTGAAAATAAAAATGTATAGGTATATTTTTCTTTTTATTCCACCCACCTCCTAAATTAATTTTTAAAGCTCTGAACTTACTTTAAGTGTCACATACTCATACAAGATGTGGTTAGCATATACATCTCAACGAGTAGCATATAACCTAACAAGCGCTATAGATAATCTATCACAACACTTTAGTAACTTAAAATTTGATGCTGCCCATGAAGCCGAGTATGGATTCGAAAGATTTTATACATATGAGGAATGTATGGATATGGCTAGAAAATATGAAAAAGCAGCAGAAGCCTGTAACATATATTTTCATACTTCTGATCTCTCTTATGTTAACCGGGTGGCAACCCATGAAGGGAAATGGTTATGAGAATCACTTTGTGTTTATTGGTGTTGCAAGAATAATTAAGATTACACAAGATGTTGGTAATGAAGTATTCCTAGCTGGTGATACTATAAATGAATTAGTGAACTTGACAAATTTAATCAAATATCGTTTTGATATCTTAAAAACCAGGAATTTTCCAAATATTTCAATATTTTAGTTAGTGGAATCTCTATGAAAAAATGGTGATTTGTTAAAAAATGTATATGATGTTATTTCACCTATGGAAAATAGTTTAAATGTTTGTAGTGTTTTAGAATTATTAAACGTTTATTCTGATTGCGTTGTGGAGGATGTAGAAGCGTTCGCATGTAGTGAATTTGTAAAGACTTGTATTGAAAAATAAAATTTTAAAATATATTTTTCCTTTTTATTCCTCCCACCTCCTATTCCTCCCACCTCCTATCCTAAATTAATATTTAAAGCTCTGAACTTATTTTAAGTCTCACATACTCATACAAGATGTGGTTAGCATATACATCTCAACGAGTAGCATATAACCTAACAAGCGCTATAGAGAATCTATCACATGACTTTAGTAACTTAAAATTTGATGCTGCCCATGAAGCCGAGTATGGATTCGAAAGATTTTATACATATGATGAATGCATGGATATGGAAAGAAAGTATGAAAAAGCTGCAGAAGCCTGTAACATATATTTACATACTTCTGATTTAAAGTCTTTTCTGCAAACCATAAAGGAAATGGGATTTGAGGAGCATTTGGGTGAAGTAAAACAGTTTATTCCACAAGACATCATTGAAGAAATATTTGAAACCTAATTTATATCAAATAAAAAACTTTATTTCATTTATGTGTTTTATTCAATCATTAATTAATTATTATATAAATTGTATACATTAGTAAGTGCACATATACATGGTGATTTAGAATGATAAAAACAATGAGCTTCTCCTTCTTGTAACGATGGATTTTCGTCAAGTTCCATGACTGGTTTTAATGAATATTTTCGAATGTATTCGGATTTCTCTCTCCTTTTTACTACCTCTCCTATGCCACCTCTCTCTTATGCTACCTCTCTCTTATGCTACCTCTCTCTTATGCCACCTCTCCCTACCACTCCTCTCTCTTATGCTACCACTGCTCTCTCTTATGCTACCTCTCTTTTACTAGCTCTCCTCTCCTATGATACCTCTCTCTCGCTTTTACTAGCTCTCTCCTCTCTCTTATGATACATACCTCCCTACCACCTCTCTTTCTTATGTTACTTTCTCGCTCTCTCCCTATGCTACTTCTTGCATACAAGCTGCCGTTTTACCATTTGTTTCAAACATTACATAGTTCTAACGTATAAAAAAGAATGTACAAAAAGGTATAAAATGTCTATTTTTTCTGAATTTGGTTTCAGATTTTTCCAATTTATCTTTATAATATTGTTTATTACCTATACCAAATTTAAATTAGATTTATCAGCCACATCGCCAGCTAAAAGCTTGGTTTTTCCCTTCCGAGTCAGAAAACTATTTCTTCCATGCCTAATTACACACTCTTTATGTTTCCCAACTAATACCTCCAAATGAGAGCCATTCAACTTATCATTAACTCAGTCCTCCCAAGGAAACTCTCTTATTTATTTTCTATCGATACTTGCACGTATTTTGCTTTGAAGACCTCACCGCTATAATTATCATCCTTAATTGTTTATAATAGAACAACAAAAGGCGTGTTACGTATGCAAGGACCTCCAGATTATGGATCAAAATTGTCTGCAGACGTTTTTCCCTGCCCCATCCCAATCTTCAATCCTTTAAATCCTGTGTCAATAGATCACATTTTCCTTCTCTCTTCAGACTCCCACGACACATTAGTACTTAGGCTTGAAGTTTTCGTGGACTGTCTCAGATAAAAAAGCCAAGTGTTTCACCTTTATTTGTGAAAAGACAATATTTTGATGTGGAATAAATAATGCATTTTTGAGCTTTTTCTAAGACCGATATCTTTCAAAAATCTTGCTCTTGATGGTAGTTTTCGACTGAACAAAATCCTGGCAACGCATAACTGGTCAACTAGAACACCTTACTTTAAACCAATACTAAATCTAAACTTTCCTAGTGAATCTGAACGTTTATGTCGACAACACCAAAAAAGTATTAATCCAGTACACTTTGACGCTAAGAAATGAAACATCCTTTGAAGCTATTTTTAATAAATTTGATCTTAGATCGGTACACTTAATTGTAGCAGCTCGAAAAGGTGGATTAAAACTTTGTTCTTTAACTTGATGCATCCCAGAATAATATAATGACAACTTGTGTTACTATCTTTATTTAACCCATCAGTGTACATCTTACCTAGTAAAAACATTATTGAATTCACAACTAAAACTATTAATAAAACTCAATTCCAAGTTGCTCCAGTTCTCTTAAAATACTCATAATTTTGGGTGTATTAATGCCATCCGTATTATTCTCTTCCAAACATCGAAATTGGTCTATCATGTCATTGACATCTGTATACTCTAGGATAGGACTCTCCGTCTAACTTCCTGAAGCCCTCCTCCCCATTTTTCTACTTCGTAGTTCCCATCGCTAGTGTCTTCGATTAATTTTCTCCTTTGGATTTCGTTTTGAAATTTTAAAAATTTTAAATATTTCGTATTTTTCTTTTTAGCCACTATATTATTCAATTCTTTATAAGTGCTTCGGGGAGGAAATAGCTTTTTAATAATATTTACATACTTCCAACCAGACGATGAACTAATGCGTTCACACCGTTTAAAGTTTCTTTTGTGGGCATTTGTTAGAACTAAAATGTTTCTATATTGTAAGAGGTCGTTATCGGTGTACTCTACAGGGTGTTCCTCAGTCAGGAGATTTAGGAGGCCATCTGTTAACTTAAACTCTTTCTCACTAATAATTAGAGTATTTCCTTTAAAAACAGCTGGCACATTTCCAAGAAACCAACTAGAGCACACCTCCCGAAAACCAAACACGTTTTTATTTGACATTTCCATCAACTTTAAAGTTATTTTGCTGATAGCCATCTTATCTCTTTAACATCTAACTTGATAATGAAGCTTTCTTAGTGATAGTAGGATATTTATTAACACGTAATGGCGTCGTAAAATAGACGTAACATAGACGTAACATAGACGTAACATAGACGTAACATAGACGTAACAGAGACGTAACATAAACGTAAAATGGTATATGGCCTGTTTTTACCTGGTTTTCAGCTGGTTTTAGCTGTTTTAGCTGGTTTTTACCTGTTTTTAGCTGTTTTTAGGAAGAGTCCTTTCTATCAGTTAAAAAAATAGAATATTTCTTAACGAGGGAGAAAACACAATTTACACTCGTGTGGCATGATGCCACACTCGTGTGGCGTTCGATCATGCCTCACCTTCGGCTCGGGATGATGCCACACGAGTGTGGCGTTCGATCATCTCTCGCCTTCGGCTCGGGATGATGCTACACGAGTGTAAATTGTGTTTTCTCCCTCGTTAAGAAATATTCTATTTTTTTAACTGATAGAAAGGACTCTTCCTAAAAACAGCTAAAAACAGGTAAAAACCAGCTAAAACAGCTAAAACCAGCTGAAAACCAGGTAAAAACAGGCCATATACCATTTTACGTTTATGTTACGTCTCTGTTACGTCTATGTTACGTCTATGTTACGTCTATGTTACGTCTATGTTACGTCTATTTTACGACGCCATTACGTGTTAATAAATATCCTACTATCACTAAGAAAGCTTCATTATCAAGTTAGATGTTAAAGAGATAAGATGGCTATCAGCAAAATAACTTTAAAGTTGATGGAAATGTCAAATAAAAACGTGTTTGGTTTTCGGGAGGTGTGCTCTAGTTGGTTTCTTGGAAATGTGCCAGCTGTTTTTAAAGGAAATACTCTAATTATTAGTGAGAAAGAGTTTAAGTTAACAGATGGCCTCCTAAATCTCCTGACTGAGGAACACCCTGTAGAGTACACCGATAACGACCTCTTACAATATAGAAACATTTTAGTTCTAACAAATGCCCACAAAAGAAACTTTAAACGGTGTGAACGCATTAGTTCATCGTCTGGTTGGAAGTATGTAAATATTATTAAAAAGCTATTTCCTCCCCGAAGCACTTATAAAGAATTGAATAATATAGTGGCTAAAAAGAAAAATACGAAATATTTAAAATTTTTAAAATTTCAAAACGAAATCCAAAGGAGAAAATTAATCGAAGACACTAGCGATGGGAACTACGAAGTAGAAAAATGGGGAGGAGGGCTTCAGGAAGTTAGACGGAGAGTCCTATCCTAGAGTATACAGATGTCAATGACATGATAGACCAATTTCGATGTTTGGAAGAGAATAATACGGATGGCATTAATACACCCAAAATTATGAGTATTTTAAGAGAACTGGAGCAACTTGGAATTGAGTTTTATTAATAGTTTTAGTTGTGAATTCAATAATGTTTTTACTAGGTAAGATGTACACTGATGGGTTAAATAAAGATAGTAACACAAGTTGTCATTATATTATTCTGGGATGCATCAAGTTAAAGAACAAAGTTTTAATCCACCTTTTCGAGCTGCTACAATTAAGTGTACCGATCTAAGATCAAATTTATTAAAAATAGCTTCAAAGGATGTTTCATTTCTTAGCGTCAAAGTGTACTGGATTAATACTTTTTTGGTGTTGTCGACATAAACGTTCAGATTCACTAGGAAAGTTTAGATTTAGTATTGGTTTAAAGTAAGGTGTTCTAGTTGACCAGTTATGCGTTGCCAGGATTTTGTTCAGTCGAAAACTACCATCAAGAGCAAGATTTTTGAAAGATATCGGTCTTAGAAAAAGCTCAAAAATGCATTATTTATTCCACATCAAAATATTGTCTTTTCACAAATAAAGGTGAAACACTTGGCTTTTTTATCTGAGACAGTCCACGAAAACTTCAAGCCTAAGTACTAATGTGTCGTGGGAGTCTGAAGAGAGAAGGAAAATGTGATCTATTGACACAGGATTTAAAGGATTGAAGATTGGGATGGGGCAGGGAAAAACGTCTGCAGACAATTTTGATCCATAATCTGGAGGTCCTTGCATACGTAACACGCCTTTTGTTGTTCTATTATAAACAATTAAGGATGATAATTATAGCGGTGAGGTCTTCAAAGCAAAATACGTGCAAGTATCGATAGAAAATAAATAAGAGAGTTTCCTTGGGAGGACTGAGTTAATGATAAGTTGAATGGCTCTCATTTGGAGGTATTAGTTGGGAAACATAAAGAGTGTGTAATTAGGCATGGAAGAAATAGTTTTCTGACTCGGAAGGGAAAAACCAAGCTTTTAGCTGGCGATGTGGCTGATAAATCTAATTTAAATTTGGTATAGGTAATAAACAATATTATAAAGATAAATTGGAAAAATCTGAAACCAAATTCAGAAAAAATAGACATTTTATACCTTTTTGTACATTCTTTTTTATACGTTAGAACTATGTAATGTTTGAAACAAATGGTAAAACGGCAGCTTGTATGCAAGAAGTAGCATAGGGAGAGAGCGAGAAAGTAACATAAGAAAGAGAGGTGGTAGGGAGGTATGTATCATAAGAGAGAGGAGAGAGCTAGTAAAAGCGAGAGAGAGGTATCATAGGAGAGGAGAGCTAGTAAAAGAGAGGTAGCATAAGAGAGAGCAGTGGTAGCATAAGAGAGAGGAGTGGTAGGGAGAGGTGGCATAAGAGAGAGGTAGCATAAGAGAGAGGTAGCATAAGAGAGAGGTGGCATAGGAGAGGTAGTAAAAAGGAGAGAGAAATCCGAATACATTCGAAAATATTCATTAAAACCAGTCATGGAACTTGACGAAAATCCATCGTTACAAGAAGGAGAAGCTCATTGTTTTTATCATTCTAAATCACCATGTATATGTGCACTTACTAATGTATACAATTTATATAATAATTAATTAATGATTGAATAAAACACATAAATGAAATAAAGTTTTTTATTTGATATAAATTAGGTTTCAAATATTTCTTCAATGATGTCTTGTGGAATAAACTGTTTTACTTCACCCAAATGCTCCTCAAATCCCATTTCCTTTATGGTTTGCAGAAAAGACTTTAAATCAGAAGTATGTAAATATATGTTACAGGCTTCTGCAGCTTTTTCATACTTTCTTTCCATATCCATGCATTCATCATATGTATAAAATCTTTCGAATCCATACTCGGCTTCATGGGCAGCATCAAATTTTAAGTTACTAAAGTCATGTGATAGATTCTCTATAGCGCTTGTTAGGTTATATGCTACTCGTTGAGATGTATATGCTAACCACATCTTGTATGAGTATGTGAGACTTAAAATAAGTTCAGAGCTTTAAATATTAATTTAGGATAGGAGGTGGGAGGAATAGGAGGTGGGAGGAATAAAAAGGAAAAATATATTTTAAAATTTTATTTTTCAATACAAGTCTTTACAAATTCACTACATGCGAACGCTTCTACATCCTCCACAACGCAATCAGAATAAACGTTTAATAATTCTAAAACACTACAAACATTTAAACTATTTTCCATAGGTGAAATAACATCATATACATTTTTTAACAAATCACCATTTTTTCATAGAGATTCCACTAACTAAAATATTGAAATATTTGGAAAATTCCTGGTTTTTAAGATATCAGAACGATATTTGATTAAATTTGTCAAGTTCACTAATTCATTTATAGTATCACCAGCTAGGAATACTTCATTACCAACATCTTGTGTAATCTTAATTATTCTTGCAACACCAATAAACACAAAGTGATTCTCATAACCATTTCCCTTCATGGGTTGCCACCCGGTTAACATAAGAGAGATCAGAAGTATGAAAATATATGTTACAGGCTTCTGCTGCTTTTTCATATTTTCTAGCCATATCCATACATTCCTCATACGTATAAAATCTTTCGAATCCATACTCGGCTTCATGGACAGCATCAAATTTTAAGTTACTAAAGTGTTGTGATAGATTATCTATAGCGCTTGTTAGGTTATATGCTACTCGTTGAGATGTATATGCTAACCACATCTTGTATGAGTATGTGACACTTAAAGTAAGTTCAGAGCTTTAAAAATTAATTTAGGAGGTGGGTGGAATAAAAAGAAAAATATACCTATACATTTTTATTTTCAATACAACTTTTTACAAATTCATTACATACGAATGTTTCTACATCCTCCAGAACACAATCTGAGTAAAAGTTTAATAATTCTAAAACACAGCAAACATTTAAACTATTTTCCATAGGTGAAATAACATCATATACATTTTTTAACAAATCGCCATTTTTCATAGAGATTCCACTAACTAAAATATTGTAATATTTGGAAAATTCCTGGTTTTTTAAGATATCAACACGATATTTGATTAAATTTGCCAAGTTTACTAATTCATTTATGGTATCACCAGCTAGGAATACCTCATTACCTCCATCTTGTGTAATCTTGATAATTCTTGCATCCCCAATAAACACAAAGTGAATCTCATAACCATTTCCCTTCATGGGTTGCCACCCGGTGTTGTTGGAATAAATAAAGCTCATCATAATTCCTTGATTATTTAGGAAGGAGATCCATTGATCTTCATTAAAAGTGACATTTTGATTATATTTGTATCCACAGAGTTTAACAACAGGAATATATTTTCTCTCTAAGGAAAATCCAATGCTGACCCATTTGGATTTGGATTTGTTAATGTAGTAAATTGTTTCATTGACGAGAGCTACATTGCGCTTGTTACTAAACTCTTGTTGGTTTCCTGTTGGTTGATACATTTTCAGATGCTTGCTTGAAATAATGGTTGTAGAACTGTGGGTGAGTGCTTAAATAAGCAAGCGTGGTAGTGGGGATAATAAGCGTGGTAGTGGGGAGTAGTAAGAGTGGTGGGGGGATTTAAACACTAATCTTATAGATTTAAACATCATTTAGCGACTAACCATGAATGAGTGTAAGACAGAACTTTTTATCGACATTCAAGGATATAACAGTTCCTTTGGATACATTCCAAAAGAATTAGCGATTTATGATGGTATTCGTTGCTCAAATTATGTGTTTAAATCACCATTTCAAAAAAATATGTTATCTGCTCTCGATCTCAAAATGGTTAAATGGGGCGAAGAGTATCATGGACTAAAATGGGAATTTGGAAATATAGAACTTAAAGAAATTGATAATATTTTAAAGCATATGTTAGAAGTTTACCAATCGCCCAAAATTTACGTGAAAGGGAATGAAAAAATAAACTTCTTAAAAAAGTTTTTGGATGAAGATTTCATATACGCTATTCCTATTGCCCAAGAACCAAAATTAAGTAAATTTAAGAAAATTCCAGAATGTTATTTTCACAAAAATGTGAATCCATGGCATTGTGCATTAGCAAACGTAAAATTGTTATATAATTATAGGTATTGTTATGAATAAAAACCATTATTATATATATGTTTTTATTATTGAATTTTATTTATAATACAAATATACTTTGAATAATATATATCCTATTGAACATAGAAACACTACTAACAATATACTTAATAATACTAGACACACATTTGAATTACATTCTTCTATACAAGATTTTCTATACAACTGATTCCATTCCTGTGTCACTATTGAAGTTTTATTGAAATAATATAATCTTAACTTATACTGTACAATGGTAGATATGTTTTTTATTATTGAATTTTATTTATAATACAAATATACTTTGAATAATATCATATCTATTGAACATAGAAACACTACTAACAATATACTTAATAATATACTTTTAAGTGCACTTTTATGTAGGTTTGAACGTAAATGCGCAGCAAGTTTATTTTTTATATACCAAGTATCACAATCTTTACATCGCGATAAAGTAAGTTTAGGTAATGGGGGTCTGTCTTCTACTATGGATCTTTTCAACGGTATATCACATAACTGGGTATTGGTTTTTCGTTTTTCCCGAGAACAGGATGGTATACAAGGACATGCTTCTCGTTTATGTCTATGAACGTTCGATTGATGAGTAAAACTCTTGTTGCATTCACTGCATGAAAACATGATGGGAACTAAACAAAAACGCGCGGGAAACTTACACTTATTCTTCCGCAATCAGATTTCTTCCTCTCATTACGGTAAACCATTCATATAAATCTAAACCTAAACTTATAAGACTTATATGGTCATTAAAATGTTTTGATTTTATAGATCCTGCAAGAACATTGTTACATAACGCTATACCTTCCTCAAGCAACGTAAAGAGTTGTTCATCACTACAGTCTAATTCTAAAAGTTCATAGCGCGTGTCCACAAAACACCTTTTTAAATTTTTTACTTTTATTTGATGTTTATGTTTTAACATCTTCAGCTTTCACAACTCTTTTATTCAACACATTCTTGCGATATTTTATCTGGTTTCACAACACTTTGCACAATACTGTTTTTGCAAACTAAACAATTAATATAATATCAACGCTAACTAACCGCTGAGGATATATACGTAACAAGGAGAAGACACAACTGTATTATATCCAGCTGAAGATGCGACTGCAGAACGAGAAGCGAAGAGAGAATATAAAGAGAATCCGTGTGGGCGGGGCATGCCCATGCGCATCTCTATTGCGCAGATGTAAAAAACGAAAAATATAAAAAATCATTTTTTTTTTTTTTTTTTTTTTTGAGCCGCCATTTTTTTTTTTTTTTTTTTTGAGCCGCCATTTTTTTTTTTTTTGAGCCGCCATTTTTTTATATGCGCAGTAGACCAAAATGCGTACCACGCGCACACCGAGCGTGCTAGACATGCGCACGGAGTGTTAGGAGATATACTTTGGTGTGTACATTCCAACCCACCCACTTTTAAGAATTTGTTGTTTTGGGCGGGTCTACCGCTCTACATATGGGGTCTGTATTGACCTGTGTATTGTTCGAATTAGTACAACACTTGCGTTTTAACCGCACTTACCCTTTTGAGTAACGCGCTGTAATACGATGAAATGAGTGAAGCTTTGTGTAATGATGTTTAACGATTTAGAGTGGGGGGATTTGGTGGTGGTGGGATGCTGTAAATCCATGGATTAATGAATAATACTTCTAATTATTTGTTTGACATTTATAAAACATTTATTAAAATACAGGTTTACTTTTGAACAAAAATAACAATATGTTTATCTACATTAGTCTACTTTATGTTTCTATAGCACATGAAACATGATTTCTGGGATACAGGAGGACCATCGAATTGTGTGCTCCAGTCAGGACGATTGTAATGTATAAAACATGGCAATTTAATTTGAAGATCAAAACTTGATTTATAAGACATTGGTAATTTTCCCCATACATCCAAGAGTTCCAAAGGATCTGCATAATTAATTAGATATTCCAAAGGTAACATTTCTAGTTCTTCTGTAGTAAAATCTATCAAGGTTTTCTTTCCGCTTACATGACTAAACATTACATTTGCTGTTGGACAAGACATAGTTTTTTTGCAGTCTTTTCCTTTTTTGCTTCCAATTCTTGAACTTTCTTTCTCTGTTGAGTTCGAAACTTTTTTTTAGCACTCTTAGATAGATTGGGAGGTGGATTGATTATTATTAAATTGTTTTCTATGTACTCTTGTGGATTATAGCTTTCGCAATGTTCTGTGTCCCATGAATAATCAATAGGGACTGCTACAGACATCGTTGTGAATTGTGTTAAATACTGCAAATATTGAGAATTAAAGTGGTGTGGCGGGTAGGAGGAATGGATTTGATATAAGAGTGGTAGGATTTGGTAGTGTGAAGAGTGCGTGTTGTGGAATGGTTTTAAGCTCCTGAGAGGAGAGGGGAGCGGAGAGGGGAGCGGAGAGGGGAGAGGAGTGGTGTGAAGAGTGGCGGGATTTTGGTGGGGTGAAGAGTGGGGGGATTTTGGTGGGGTGAAGAGTGGGGGGATTTTGGTAGTGTGAAGAGTGGGGGGATTTTGGTAGTGTGAAGAGTGGGGGGATTTTGATAGTGTGAAGAGTGGGGGGATTTTGGTAGTGTGAAGAGTGGGGGGATTTTGGTAGTGTGAAGAGTGGGGGGATTTTGGATTTGGATTGGCGAAGAGTGGGGGGAATTGGATTTTGGATTTGGATTGGTCCAGAAACTGTGAAAACTAACTACTCACATACACAAATCGAAGGCAAGTAAGACATTATTTGCTCAGAAGCGTGTTACATTTAACAGTTTACCGAAAGGCTGTGTATATTTTTTTAATGAATTTGCTACCCCTCGAGTGGTGCCGAGATAGCCCATAAATTATCGTTCCTAAATATGCAAAATACACACCGTAAAACGCATTGGTTATAGTGGAGGCTTGGGTGCCTGCGTGGCATACGGAGGCCGAAACGATAGCTATGCATGTATATATATATATATATATATATATATATATATATATATATATATATATATATATATATATATATATATATAATAGTCCTCGAAAATAGATTAGTTGCAGACAGTGCGTCTCTTTAATGTCCCCCCTTTTAATTTTTTAAACGTTACATTTACAAAATTGAAAGTTGACATAAAATATAAACATAGTATTCTAAACAATAGAAATAAAATATGCAACTGTTTTAAGAAGTAAAATAGTATCTAAATAAAAAACTTACCAAAACTATGTGTATATTTTATTGGATTGGCATCCCATCCTGTATAATTATTGAACAAACCAAGTTCTATGGTAAGATGTAAATATTTTTACACCTATTTACAGTGTGTGCACTTGATACTTTGGTGAAAGCGCTACTTACTTTCGGCCCCATGTCAATGTAATCCACTGATATCTTAGCGATCCGTTGGCGAAAGCGCTTTTTTCTTTCGCCATCCCTTTTAAAATACTCCCCTCTACCCTAATCCACTTGTATTTTTAGTGCCCCTTTGGCGAAAGCGCAAATATGCCTTTTGAACACTCACCCTTCTAATCCACTGATATCTTAGCGATCCTTTGGCGAAAGCACTTTTTTCTTTCGCCATCCCTTTTAAAATACTCCCCTCTACCCTAATCCACTAGTATTTTTAGCGCCCCTTTGGCGAAAGCGCAAATATGCCTTTTGGACACTCACTCCCCCTTATGCAATATAGGGGAAGGAGGCATTGACACTAATGAGCTTCTTACACCACCACCTTACACAATTCCCCTAATACACACACACCCCATCAGTGTCTTTCTGACACCTTGACCACACTCAATATACGTCACCGATAAATATTTCTACTTCTCCGTGTGTGTATTCACTTCAACACCGGAGTGCATTTAAGATGAATTATATTTTATACCTACTATTCTTTCACATATTGATATAATTTAAATTTGGAATTAAACCATTTGTATTTATGCACTAATTGTAAGAAATAGACTACAAAATAATTCCTTATATTTAAAAGTTTGATTCATAATTGGCGAAACATATGAAATGTCTTTAACACTTTGTAAAGAATATTTTTGTATCGAAATAGAGAGAGAGGTTCACTATATTCGCCGCCCCAACCAAAAATACCATAACATAAAAATGACTGAGATTTTTTCGGCCCGGTTCTGATCGCCGAGTTGCGTCATTGAGTTCAACAACCACTTTTGCGAGACGTCCCTAGTGCGCAAGTTACATATTGTAAACTGCTTAGCTAAGCTCCTTTTGACCACTCCTAGCCTTAGCGATAAGAAATATTATAAATACAAGCAGAGTAGATTTTATTGTCACTTCTGTTGTTATAGTTGCTTGCTAAATTGTTAAACTTCCCAAAATCAAATAAATTTGTTATACAGTTTTTGAAAACAGTGATTTTTAAAAACGCATGTCCCTTGACCCGACGTATAACTGGCGCAGTCGGTAGGATTTTTGAGACGTGTTACAAGGGCATATTGTGATCACGGTTTCTTTCAAGAATTTACTCGAAAAAACCTACGGTGAAGAGTCCAAAAAGTGTGTCAATCAAAAGCAGATAGTACCGATTTCAGGTGGCAACTGAAAGACATCGCTGGACAAGAAACAAAGCAGCATACTGAACTTCAGGAGTCCTGGTCAACCAGTCGAGGGCATATCGAAGGGTTTTCCTGGTCTACCGACAGACAAACATCGCTGAACGTGGACAAAACTGGGGAGGACAAACATCGCCAAACCAGCTAGATTTAAGTACCTGGGGAGGACAAACATCGCCAAACCAGCTAGGTTAAGAACAAGAACAAGAAAAAGAACAAGAACACAGATGAAGACTTTCGTCATTTTACTCTTGTAAGTGAAAAATTGACTTTTTGAATTTTTTTTTCATTCGAATTTTTTCATTCCAATTTTTGCAATTTTTGTACGGACAATAATAATTACTTTTTACAGTGTAATTTCATTGTTTATATTTCTAGTCATTTGTCCTTGCAAAGATTTCACTTTATATTTTTTAGTATTAAGCATATTTAATTTTAAGAGTGTTTATTTTTATTCGCGTATATACTGAGTGTTCCTTTTAAACTTTCAAAATTGATTCCGAATTAGATCATATTACCGATATTCTAAATTCATTAGTTATTAGCTCAACTAGCAATACAATGCCTGAAGTTAATTACCAACTTCTAAGATACCAATCTGATAACGTTCCACATTTTGATGGAAACCCAAAATTATTAAATAGATTTATCAGCGCAGTTGAAAATCTTTTAAGAGCATTCCAAGACAGAACTAACGTAAACGCTACAATAAATACTTGTTTATTTGATACCATTTTAAGTAAATTAACAGGTCGAGCAGCCGAATTAATTGTTTCTCGAACAGAATTAAATTCTTGGGCACTAATTAAAGATATACTAATAACCAGTTTTTCCGATCAGAGATCGATCGATTGCCTAATACAAGATTTAATAAATTTAAAACCATTTAAAAACGAAAGTCCAATAGTTTTTGGTATGAGAATACAAGATTCTCGCAGTTTATTATTTTCAAAATTAAATTCTGGGCCTGATGATGCCGCTACAAAGATTATAAAAATCCAACATTATGACGAATTTGCATTAAAAACATTTCTCAATGGTGTACCGTACAATCTACAACTTGTTACTAGATTAAAAAATCCAGATTCTTTAGAGAAAGCAATGTCATGTGTTCGTGAAGAAGAAAACTTTATTTTATATAAAAACGCTCAAAATAATCCCAATATTAAACAGCCTATGTTTTTAAATAAAAATCAAAAACCTAATTCTATGTCGCAGACATATAGACCAACGTTTACACCAACTCAAAATAATTATTCTAGACCATATTATAATCCAACGCAAATGTTTCCACAGAATAATAATTTTTCAAGACCATTTTCGAGTTTTCCTCAACAAAATAATTTTCCTAGATTTCCACAACAAAACGCTTTTTCTCAACCGACACCTAATTTTACAAATAATCAACAAAGTTTTCCAAGAACTCCATTTAATAATCAGAATTTTATGCAACAAAGACCACAATTTAATAACCAAAATTTCGGACAAATGTCGCGAAGAACTAAACTAGAACCGATGGATACAAGCTCAGGAAATACAATTTTAAACAATGCCTTAAATAATCAAAATAAACGATTTACCACACAACAACTATATAATCAGGAAGTTTTGCAGAAACCACCTGATCAATCAAATCAATCTAATGATTTAACTTCTGAAAATCTCTATAATTACGAAAATACTGATTACACCGAATATTATGATTATAATGATACCGAACCTGACTATAATCAATTTCAAGATCAAAATGATTACGATATAAATTTGAGTTATTCTGCTAACTCAGACGATTTGCCAAATAATGAGTAAGAAAACCAAAATTTTACCCTAACGAGCCAGAAAACGGATATGACGTAATATTTTTAAATAACTATAACATACAATTACCATTTATTCTGATACCAGAACTAAATGCAAAATTTTTATTAGATACAGGTAGTACAAGAAGTTTTATAAGTCAAAAAATTGCATACGAAAATTTCCCAAATTTAATCGAAGAAGAAATTTTCCAAGTACAAACAGCACACGCAACCTCATTTCATAACGAAGTAGCAACTTTACTAATTTTCCCAACTTTCAATACTCCCGGTATACATAAATTTTATCTTTTTGATTTTTCTGATAAGTTTGATGGACTAATAGGTTTAGACCTTATGCAACAATTAAATGCTAACATAGATTTCAGTACATCTACGTTAAAATTACCAAATACACAAATTCCAATACGCAACGAAAATAACTTGCAATCAAATTCAAAAAATTTTAAAAATAATTTAACTTATGTCATTGATGCAAGAACGATTCAAAAAATACAACTTCCAGTAAACATTCCAAACGGATACGGTATACTCGCTTATCAACAATTAGGAGATTTAGAAATACCAGAATGTCTTGTAAAAATAGAAAATAATTTTGTTTCTACTACAATTTTGAATCCCAAAGAAAATCCTATAGAAATTAAATTTCTTGAATCTTTCGAACCTATAGACTTAAACGAAATGAATTTTATCGATCACCCCGTATATCCAGAAAAATATGAAAAAAATATTGATAACAAGCTGAAGGCTAATTTAAAAAATATAAGACTAGATCATTGCAATTATGAAGAAAAACAAGAACTACGTAAACTCTGTTATGAATTTCGTGATATTTTTCATAGCGAAGAAATTCCTTTAAGCTTTACAAATACGATAAAACATGAAATTAAACTTACGGACGAAACACCGATTTATACAAAAAGTTATAGATACCCGGAAATACACCGTGAAGAAGTGAAAAGTCAAATTTCAAAATTATTAGCTCAAAATATTATTAGAGACTCAAATTCACCTTGGTCATCTCCTATATGGATAGTACCTACAAAATTAGACCAATCAGGTAAACAGAAATGGCGCATGTGCGTAGATTACAGAAATATTAATAAAGTTACAGTCGATGACAAATTCCCTTTGCCGAATATTACCGAAATTTTAGATAAATTAGGTAAAGCACAATATTTTACGGCTCTAGATCTTGCAAACGGTTTTTATCAAATACAAATGCATGAACAAGACATCCCTAAAACAGCTTTTAGTACTGATACAGGACATTATGAATTTTTAAGAATGCCTTTCGGACTAAAAAATGCTCCAGCAACTTTTCAACGTGTTATGAATAATATTTTACGCGGATTACAAAATGAAATATGTTTTGTTTATTTAGACGACGTCATTATTTTTAGTACAAGTCTTCAAGAGCATCTTGAAAAACTAAAAAAAGTATTTACTAGACTACGCAACTCAAAATTTAAAATACAACTTGACAAATCTGAATTTTTGAGAAAGGAAGTCCAATATTTAGGACACATAGTAAGTAAAGAACCCCTTTGGCTTAGTTCTAAAAGAACTAAGCCAAAGGGGTTATTCGATCCTGGGCTACGCAGACGACCTGGTCATAACGACTCAAGGAAAATTCAACACAACCGTGAGGGACTGCATGAGGAGCGCCCTCGCCGTAGTGGAAAAATGGGTAGGACAGGAAGGACTTAATGTAAGCCCAAACAAGACTGTCATCGTCCCGTTCACTAACCGCAGGAAAAAGGAGGGGCTCGGTCCTCTAACCCTGCGAGGAGTCACAATTCCACTGCAGGAAGAGGTAAAGTATTTGGGGGTAACACTGGACTCAAAACTTACCTGGAACAAGCATGTGGATAAAACCATACGAAAAGCGGAAATCACCCTTGCGGTGGTCAGACGAACGTATGGGAAAACATGGGGTCTCTCACCAAAGATGGTGCACTGGCTGTACACCAGAGTGGTGAAACCCGCAATAACTTATGCAGCCTTGGTCTGGGGGACCAAGGCAACGCAGAAAACAATAATGCTCAGGCTCAGCAGTCTGCAAAGACTAGCCTGTCTGGGCATTACAGGGGCAATGAGATCGACCCCTACCTCAGCGATGGAGAATCTCCTAGACCTTCCTCCCTTGCACCTGGTCATCCAGGGAGAGGCGAGGATGGGTCTCTATCGACTGCAAAACACTCTGCCCTCTTCATTACGGAAAAGGGCGGGACATGAACTCATAAGAGAGAAGATTGGAGGGCCCGATTTAGAAATGAGATCGGACTACATGACTCCAAAATTCCAATACAACATCCCCTACGAGGTAGTAATAGCGGATCGCAGGGAATGGACTTCGACAAACCCAGAGTTTCCTCCGGGGGCAATCATATGGTACACCGACGGATCAAAAACCGAAGCGGGAACCGGAGCAGGAGTACATGGGGTCGGACCAAGGAGGGACATGTCCTTTTCCTTGGGGAAGTACCCCACGGTATTCCAAGCAGAAACCTACGCCATCTTACAATGTGCGCTGGAAAACAATAGGAGGGCTTATTCAAATAAGCGGATCTATATCTGTTCAGACAGTCAGGCCGCTTTGAGGGCACTCTCATGCCACAGAGTCACTTCGGGACTGGTATGGGAGTGCATAAACGATCTTGGCGCGCTAGCTGCCAGAAACTCAGTGAAGCTCATGTGGGTACCGGGACACAAGGGCATCACTGGTAACGAAAAAGCCGACGAACTTGCTAGACAGGGATCGGCTACACCATACATTGGCCCAGAACCATCTCTCGGGGTGCCAAAGTGCACGGCACGAGAGGCGGTAAACAGATGGATCAAACAACAACACAAAGTCCACTGGAACGGAGTACAGGGACTGAACCACAGCAAGGCCGCTATAGGAAATCCCAATCCTAGACTCACCAGGCAACTGCTAAATCTGAGCAGGATCCAGTTGAGGACAATCGTAGGGGTACTAACAGGACATATGGCTGTAAAGGACCTTCTCAACAAAATGAAACTGTACCAGGGAGACCTTAGCTGCAGACTATGCGGTAGGGACAGGGAAACAGTTCAGCACATTATATATAATTGCGAGTCACTAGATCGCAAGCGCCACCAACTGTTCGGGCAACCAAAGTTAGAACCGGAGGAATTGATCACCCGCTCCCTTGTGGACCTGTACAGGCTTGTGCAGGAAACTGGGATAACAGAGTGGGTGTAACAAAAGTTATTGGGTAGGCACAATAGGCCTCTAGTGGCCGCAGTGCTTCCGGTCTCGGACGGAGCCCAAGGAGAAAAAAAAAAAAAAAAAAAAAAGTAAAGAAGGTGTAAAACCAAACCCAGACAAAATACACGCAGTAAAAAATTTTCCAATACCTAAAACTACTAAGGAAATTAAATCATTTTTAGGCTTAGTAGGCTATTATAGACGTTTTATAAAAGATTTTGCAAAAATCACAAAGCCTATGACTCGATGTTTAAAAAAGGACGTAAAAATAGAACATACCCCTGAATATATAAAAGCTTTTGAACATTGCAAACAACTTTTAATTAACGCTCCAATTTTACAGTACCCAGATTTTTCTAAACCATTTTTATTGACTACTGACGCAAGTAATTTTTCATTAGGCGCAATATTATCGCAGGACACTATTCCTAATGATAAACCTATAGCTTATGCATCTCGTACCCTTAATGAATCAGAAACAAAATACTCAACTATAGAAAAAGAATTATTAGCTATAGTTTGGGCATGTAAATATTTTAGACCTTATTTATTTGGAAGTAAATTTTATATTTATACTGACCATAGACCACTGATGTGGCTTTTTTTAATTTAAAAGAACCAAATTCGAAACTAGTTAGATGGCGATTACGCTTAGAAGAATTAGACTATCAAATTATATATAAAAAAGGTTCACTAAATACTAACGCAGACGCATTGTCACACATTCAATTAAATATATATGAAAATGAATCAATAATAAATAATCCAGGTGATTCTAACCAAAATATTATCGAATATTTAAGAGAACTTTCTGAAAATCCAGTTCAAGACAAAGAAAATGCTGAAACAATAAATCCTTTGTTTAAAAAACCAAGTACAAGCAAGCAAAAGATAAAAGTTATCTCTGACATTCAACTCGTGAAACCTCAAACCTCTGACTCAACAGTGCATAGTAATCGAGCTGACTCAGATAATATTAACCTTAACATTCTAGATGAGATTATCAACAATAAAAGCTTACAATATTTAATTAAAAAATCAGCACATCCTGATATAAAAATACAAACTGAAAACTTTGAAAAATTTAAAATTAATTATGTAGAATTACAAAAGAGTCCTGATGTTATAAAAACTTTTATTAAAGAATATATGGACCCTGATAAAACGTGTTACGTATATTTTCACGATAAAGACTTAATTCCAATTTTTTCTGATGTTTATCTGAAGAATTTTCAAAATCCGAAAATTACTCGTTGTACGAAATTAGTTAATACTATTACTGACAAAGAAGAAAAAATTATGCTTATAATGCATCAACATCAAGGAAAAACAAATCATAGAGGCATTTTAGAAACTTATAACCGCCTTAAAGAACTTTATAATTGGCCGAAAATGAAAAATGATATCAATCAATTTATAAATGACTGTAATATATGTCAAACATTAAAATACAGTAGACTAAAGTCTTATGTCCCTCTTATAAAAACAGACACACCCTGTAAACCTTTTCAAATGTTACATATAGATACTTTTATTTTTGAGAATCAAAACTTTTTAACAATTTTTGACAAATTTTCTAAATTTGGACAAGCTGTTAATTAATTTTTTCTCATTTTATGGATGCCCCGAAAACATTACATGTGACAACGGTGGAGAATTTAATAATGAACTTCTAAAAGAGTTACTTAAAGCCCAAAAAATTACAGTACATTTTACTACCCCTAAACACCACGAATCGAATTCGCCTGTAGAACGTTTTCATTCAACCCTTATTGAACATTTAAGAATATTAAAAGAGAAAGATAAAAATAAATCTGTTAATGACTTAATGCCATACGCAATAATTGCTTATAATAGCACTGTTCATAGCGTTACAAAGTATACACCTCATGAACTTGTCCTAGGTCATACAAATTCCAGAGATCCTTTAGATCTTATTCCTACGACATTTTATTCTGATTACGTATTATCGCATAAAGATAAAGTAGACGCAGTCTATGAAAACGTCACCACAAAAACTGACCAAACCAAAGAAAGAGTTTTAGCAAAGACAAATGTTAAAGGAAATGAAGCTCCTGATTTTAAGTTAAACCAAAAAGTTTACAAAAAACTTTCACAGAGAAATAAAAATAAGCCTAAATTTAACGGTCCTTACGTAATAACCGAAATGCTTGAACATAATCGTGTTAAAATAAAAAACGTTAAAAATCCCAGTAAAACTAAAAATAGTCCATATTATAGAATTAAAGAAGCCCCTTGTTACAGATGGTCCTTCGTGTACGGAGACAACCCAAAATACCACAATTTAAATGATAACCCAGGAATATTACCATATAAAATAGGTAACGCCCAAAAGACAACCAACCACTGGACTTTTATTCAAATTTTTGATATGAAAAACTTAATTACTGAATTTTCTGAAATAAGTAATAAGTACGACATTCTTAAAGAAAACATTAATAACTGTTCAAGTTATAAAAAGGAATTTTATAATTCTTATGTCATTATTGACAATCTTAAACAAAAAATCAATAATCAATTAAATCAGATCGTACCAATTAAAACTCGCAAAAGACGAGCCTTAATAAATGCTTTAGGCAGCATAATAAAATGCATTACAGGTAATTTAGACCAAGAAGATGCAGAACATATCGATACTAACATAAATATATTAAAGAAAAACCAAAACGACATAAAAGTTGCTTTAGACAAACAAATGACACTATTTAGTAAATCAATTGACGATTTTCAAGAAACCATTAAGAACGTTTCACATAATCAAGAAATTTTAAAATTACGTGTTAATCAAATAATAGAAGTAGTAAATAAAGTCGAAATCGAAGAAACAAATCTTTTTGAGTTTTTTCGAATTTATATGGTTTTTCACAAATAACTACATTTTATCAAAATATTTACGATATTTTAGGAAATATCGAAACTGCAATAACTTTTGCAAAATTAAATGCTTTTCATAATGCTATAATTAATACAAAAGAATTTTTAAATGAATTACGGATACTTAACAAAAAATTAAATTTTGAAAAATTGCCATTTGAGCCTATAGCAGGAAATATTCTAAATATAGAAAACACTTTAGAAATACGAAGCTATGTAAAAGACAATGAAGTAGTTTTCGTAATTGACATTCCTTTAGTCGAAAAAGAAACCTATGATTTATTTCAATTATTTCCCCTACCTATAAAATTCGAAAATCATTATAAAATAATTGTACCTAACTTTGAATATTTACTTATTAACCAAAGAAATTTTGGATATTCAAATCAACCATGTAAACGCATTTCTATTAATGAATATTTATGTACTCATATACATTCCGAAAATCTTTATAAAAGCATCCCTTGTGAGGTACAGTTATTAAGATACCAACATAATATCTCTGATTGTAACACCCTGTATGTTGATATTGATAATATACAACTTCAAAATATTGATACAAATAAATGGATTCTAGTTACAAATAATGATATAGTAGGAATTGAAACGTGCGAAAATTCGCAAAATAATGTATTATTTAATGGAACATATATACTAGAATTAAGCTTTCCATGTAGCCTAAAATTAGGAGATATTAGCTTTGTTCGCGGAGACGATCCGGAACTAGTCCGTGACAAGTGCGCGTGCGCTTTGCGATTATTTGCATTCGCGGTGCAGAAAATCACTGATTTTGACAATAAATTTGGCGTTCGCGGTGATGCGAGAACAAGTTCAGGACACATCCGTAACCAGTCAAAACGATCCGAGGATTACGGCATGAATTATTTGTCCGCGCAAGTGCAGTGTGAAATTTGTTTGAAAATTGTCGTTTAATTTTGGGCGGGCTGTATTTTGCGATAAAAATTTCATATCGATGGCCATAACGCAGGACCTCGTAATCAACAAATTAAAAAATTTTCCGTGGAGCATAAATTATGGATGGAGGCATAAATTCTAAAGCAATTTCAATAATAAAACGTACCTATTTCGCCAAAAATGTTAGTTACGAGGTCCTGCATTATGGCCCTCGATATGCTGTTAGTTGTATAAAGGTAGATATAAATTTGTATATAATAATATGCTCTAGTATATTCAATTATTCTTGTATTTAAAATTACTCATAACAGAACAAATATGTCTTTATGGCAATGTTAATCATTATATAATGTTATATTAGGTTGTTCAGTCTAAAAATTTAATTCAAAATAATAAAATATGTTAAGGTTAAGTGATTCGCAGATGTTCCGGACAAGCACGTTCACCAAAAACGTTCGCGGAGATTTGTCAATTCCTGATCGGTTTCGAATCGCACATGCGCATAAATGTTTGGGATTATTTAACTTGTACAGGTTACGGACTGGTCACGGATCGTCTCCGCGAACAAAGCTATAATTATTAGAGCCTATAAAAATGTAAAACATACTTTTAAAAATATTCCTTTACCAAATATTAATAATAACTTAACAAATAAAATACTGTATAAGAAGGTAAAACTGCTCAATTTAAATAATGTTAATTTCAATAAATTAATTAAGTTACAAGAAAATATTAACTTGCAAAAACTTGAAAATTCAAGATTATTAAATACACCCCTATATTTTAATAAAACGAGTATTTGGACAGTTTTACTGTATGTTATTCTTTGCATAACAATAATGTTTTTAATTTACAAGTATCTATGGCCTGTTTATTTTAAAATTAATAAAGTTTATATGTCCCTCTAAGGGTGGAGGAGTTACATATTGTAAACTGCTTAGCTAAGCTCCTTTTGACCACTCCTAGCCTTAGCGATAAGAAATATTATAAATACAAGCAGAGTAGATTTTATTGTCACTTCTGTTGTTATAGTTGCTTGCTAAATTGTTAAACTTCCCAAAATCAAATAAATTTGTTATACAGTTTTTGAAAACAGTGATTTTTAAAAACGCCTGTCCCTTGGCCCGACGTATAACTCGCATGCCTCGAGAGAACCGTCGGCGTCGTTTAAAAACCTGACTGGCGCCATATGCGTACAAACGCACTTTTTCGCCCATACATTGGACGGATTCAGCTGGTGTCGCGAATACGTTGTGAAGGTCTAAATATATTTTGTCTATGGGTTAAACTGTCTAATAAAAAAAGGTTAAAAATCAAAACGAAAAATACTAACTGAGCACAACTACACCGTATTTTAAAATTATAACCAATATTATTTCATTACAGCATTTGTCAAAAAAAAACATTATTCTGTTTTGCACAGCACGTTCAGAAAGTTCTTATTCGCTCTTGAGCCAATAAAATTATCGTAACTTACCGATCCTATGAGATCTAAATGAGTGATGTCGAGTCGAGATGTAGGTATCTACATAAATCGCTTTCTTGCACCCCCAAACGTTACATAATACGTAAATATTATTAATGGTAAATTTAATTTAGTTTTCAACCCTATCAGACTAATTTAAGAAGCACTAATCAAAGCACAAACTAAATAAAAATAAGCAAAATATTAGTTAACAGCGGATCGACGAAGAGCATTATTTTTCTAGGCAGCAAAACAAAAAGAAACTAGTGTAGTACCCTTGGAAACTACCTACGTATATTATTATTTAAAACTGCCTTCTAGTTCTAAAGCAGACCCTACACGGTCATTATTACTGTCAGTATTAAAAAATATTTTCAGCAATATTGATCGTGACAGAATGATCAAATGAAGTAAATTCAAGGAAATTATGGCAGATTATTCGAATATTTTTGTACTACTGACAGTATTACTGTTGTGAGAAATACTGACAGTAATAATGAATGTCGCACAATTTCACCCTTCGTTAATTCCAGAAAATAATTTTCGAGACAGCTACGATCTCGAATAATTACATTTCATGCCCAGAAAACCTCTGCAAAGAATTCCCTGAACCTGGTTGGGGTGAAAAACGGTCCCTTCCGGCTTCTACTATGAAGTGATTACTTTCAAAGTTGGCAAAGAATATCCGGGAAAGCCGTCCTACACATCACCGATTTCCCCCGATTCGTTTTCCAGAAAAGATTCAATTTTGTCCCCATTGTAATTTTCTTTCCCCCAGGATCCTAAATCCCCTACCAGGGTTTAACTTGGTACGCTCCTCAGATGCGTACGTCCAATTGTTTGTAATTTGTTCTTCACGACGCAAACAGCCTTGTTTCCCGGACTACTAAGCGACGTTCATTAAGTTTCAACTTCTTAGAATGAAGGTCACCTGAAACGGAGCCATCCGTGGCGCCTTATTCCTAAGTTTCCTTAAACTATCACTTGTCTTTTGCCCGGTTTGCCTATGTCGAGGAATGCCAGGTACGCAAGGTACCGATTGGACAAAGAACAGACAACGCGTCTGTCTTTGTCATGAATAAACCCGCCATCATTCCCCACTAGCTGGAAGTTGCCAACAGTCCACCAAAGGAAGAGGTGACGATAATATTAAAAGTGCCAAAAAGAATGTTTGAATTAGAAAGTATCTCCAGGATGGGACAAAGCTCGGAACGTCCCGGAGACTTTCTATGAAATAAGAAAGCTGGCACGGACATGTCCAGAAATTTACGAACTTGGGTAGCCGTGACTACCCGAGTCTGAAATTTTGCACGGAGTGAAAATTTCATTTTTCTGTCTTGGCTTGTTGTTCTGAATTTATTTCTTAACAGGGAAAAGTCCAGTACTGTCCGTATAGTCACGCGAACCCCTTATTGCTATCTATTTACGTGGTTGCGCGACTATAAACTAAGGATGATATGGCCGTATCAAAAGCCGCTACTTAAGGTACTTCCCTAATTAAGTATTTCAACTAGTGCCTAATCACTCGAAGAGGGTCTTTGCAGACTATGACTTAGTCACCATTCTAAATACCTAAACACTCGAAGAGCGTCTTTGAGGACTATGACGTAGTCACCGTTATTCACTAACACTACCCTATATTCTACCGCTATACACGACTAATGGTAGTTAGCCGCGTACCGCTGTTTTAATCTTACGCAAGATTCTACGTTATTTCCTATTTACACGGAAGGCGTCCGACGACTTATAATATATTTACACCGTCGTCCGCTTCCAAGATGCACTCGTATGGGTTTACTCCTCAGACGCGTAATTTTTTACCAAATCAAAATTAGTCACTTGGCTAATGACCATGGACTAAGTTTGTCCTTTTTCCCAGACACACATCATCGTCTGGATGCTTTATGCCTGTCTATTTTTATTTATCGCTGGCCAGGGCGACGCCGCTGGACCAGAAGTTTGTTTTTCCACATTTAAGCATTTTTGCTGTCTCTGGAATTATAACTTAGCAAGAATAACACTACCTGTCTAAGAAACCATTTTCAATTTTCCTGGATTGCCATCCATTTCCCAAGACGCGTACTTAGAACGACCCGCTTCTCGCGAAAATTAGCAAGGACAGTGCCGTCTGGCAAAGAATGTTCCTTTACTTATATCGGAGAGCACTAAGTACGTCTTTATTTAAAATCAGACGGTTTCTGATTTATTTTACACGATACATTTTTGTTCCTAGATGTTGCGAAAAGTAATTTGGGGCATAAATTTTTAAACATAGGTGAATTTAAAGGAATTTTCGGAAAACTAAATTTGGAAATTGTACGTATAAAACTGCTTTCTAATATTTTATTTTAATTAGGTGAATGATTTAAATACATATTTAGTTTATCATTTCAAATTTTTAATTTCTTTTGAATAAAAAGTTTTGTAATCAGAATAATAATATGTATTAAAAAACATAAAAATGAATGCCCTTTTATTATTAATAAATTGAGTCTAACATGCAAAGTCCATAAAAATATTTCGTTATGAAGCGATGGAGTACCAGCAGGAATTGAACAATTTCCTTTTTCTTATTATATTTCAACGTCCAGTCCGAAGACATAACTTTTGATCACCACGTAGTCCACCATTTCTCGAGCTTCCCCGCAATGTTTAAAGAGAAAATCCCCGTTGCCCCACAGCTCCCGTCCGACTCGCCGCAACCTCACTCACAATCTTGCGCTTCCCGCGTGTGCATGTGATCGGTGCTGTGATTGTTTGCTTCGTGTTGGATTACGCATTTTCGGAAGGTAGGATTCCATTAGGCTGAGTAAGTACATTTTATTTACTACTTTGCATTTTAGAAATGGGCAAATCAAAGAAACGACATCGTTCTAGAAGTAGGGATTTTGAAGACATGCGGAAAAGACTAAAAACTCTGGAGAGTATTAGCAAGTCGTAGCCGGTCGCGAGCGTCTTCTATTGCGAAGACACCCCCTCGTTCTAGGTCTCCTCCCTCGTCATCTGCGCACCAGATGCGCGACCGAGGGGTTCGGGATCGTTCTGCAAGTATTTTGTCCTAGCGTTCCGGGCCACCAATTTCAACTAGATCCCCTCATCCTTCAGACCAAGAACAGCGCCGGCGTTCCGCAAGTGGGGTACGACGTAGTAGGCATACAGACCCTCACATGAAATGTAGGGATGTAGACCGCACTCATCAAGAGTCGGCAGTGCCTTCACCAGACCGCAGCCCGGGAGGCTCGGCATCGCCTTCTCATCCCGACTCCCAGGGTTCGGATGTAGAAGATGGTATTTCCATCATGAATGAGGAAATCCTACCAGATGATCTAGAAATTTTTTTGGGAAATGAGTCGAATATTCCTAATGCTTTAGGTGAAAAGATACATAAAACCCTGTCTGACCGTTGGTCCCATATAATATTAAACGGATTGTTAAAAGAGTCCGAAACGGAACTCAACAATAAATATAAAGTTCCAGAAAACTGTCTCTCGTTGCTCCCTCCAGACTTAAACCCAGAAATTGTATCAATTCTTTCTTCCAGTCAGTCAGCCAGAGACAAATATTATTATCAAATGCAAGGTCAGCTCAGTAAAGGCCTGGCAGCGCTTTCAGCTAGCATAACTTACCTTCAAGATCATTCCGATAAAATCCCCACACATATCCGAAACCAGATTTTACCATCGCTGTGCGATTCGGGACGTCTTTTTTGTAATCTTTTTCATAGCATTACAAAATCCAGACGGGCCTTAGTACTTCCTTTATTAAATAAAAATTTAAAGGAAGTGCTTGAAAATGCTCCACTCTCAGATAAATTTATTTTTGGCACCGACATTAACGAAAAAATTAAGGAGGTAAAAAATGTAGAAAACACGGTCAAGGAGCTTAAACATAAATTTAAGCCCCAAACAACCGTATTTCAAAAACTTGAACAGGGGGGGGGGAGGTGCCGGACTAGGGAGCAGCCTAGAAGTAGGTCTTTAAGCCAATACCGCCCAATCCGTCGGCAGAGGGAGGCGAAATTCTTGAGGCGCAACCCCTCGACCACTTACAAGGACAAGTACTACCAACGGAGACAGTAAAAGAAAAGGTAATTTTTTTAGCAGGTAGACTTAGTCTGTTTCATAAAAGGTGGAAACGTTTAACAACAAATAAGGTTATCTTAAGTTGGATACAGGGATACACTCTACCCTTTTTAAGACCTCCCACACAAACCATTTATCCTACTGATCCAAGGTTGTCCCCTAAAGAGAATCGCGATCATATTTTGGCTATATCCGAGCTGCGACAAATAGGAGCAATAACAACATGCTTTCACTGCCCTGGAGAATATATTTCAAAAATCTTTTTAAGAAAAAAACCAAGTGGTAAAAATCGCCTTATACTAAATTTAAAGTTTTTAAACAAGGTTATTGATGCACCCCATTTTAAAATGGAGGATGCAAGAACAATAACACGGCTTATTTATAAATGTTATTTTATGGCATCAATAGACCTAAAAGATGCTTATTTTTTAGTTTCAGTTGAACCGGGCCATAGAAAATATCTCAGATTTATTTTCAAGGTATTCTGTACGAATTCACTTGTTTACCATTTGGCTTAAAATCAGCTCCGTATGTGTTTACCAAATTGCTAAAACCGGTAACCCAATACCTCCGTACAAAAGGTATAGTCTGCATAAACTATTTAGACGACTTTTTATTTATGGCGCAATCTTATGAGGAGTGCTTAGAATGTAAATTTTGCAATTTCGACACTACAATCGTTAGGGTTTATAATAAATTTTGAAAAGGGCACCCTTATTCCAAATCAGAGATGCAAATTTTTAGGTTTTATTTTTGACTCACAATACCTCAGACTCGAACTACCTGCGGACAAACGTCAAAAAGATAAAATGCTGGCTAAAAAATTTTTAAATACAAAGTCTTGTACTATTCACGCTTTTGCCCAGTTTATTGGTTATCTGATATCGGTATGTCCAGCAGTCAAATATGGTTGGTTATATACCAAAATGTTTGAACGGATAAAGGTAAAAGCGCTTAGATTAAATAATATGGATTTTAATAAGACAATGCTATTGCCCACGATAATATTAAACGGATTGTTAAAAGAGTCCGAAACGGAACTCAACAATAAATATAAAGTTCCAGAAAACTGTCTCTCGTTGCTCCCTCCAGACTTAAACCCAGAAGATTTGCGTTGGTGGATAAATAACATACCTTTAACATACAATGATATCAAACTTTTTTCATTTAGGTTAGAAATTTTTACAGATGCGTCTCTTACTGGTTGGGGTGCCTATTCAGACGGTGAACGCGTCCATGGTTGGTGGACAAACGCTTATCAACAAAATCATATAAATTTTTTGGAATTACAGGCAATAATTTTTGGCATCAAATATTTCTGCCGACATTTACATAATTGTAGTATTCTGATCAGAAGCGATAACATCCGCCGCAATTTCATATGTCAACCACATGGGCAGCGTTCAACATCCAAGGCTAAACACTCTAGCAAGAGAACTTTGGCAATGGTGCGAAAAACGAAATTTATGGCTTTTTGCGTCTTACATTAGCTCTGAAAACAATTGGCAAGCTGATTGCGCTTCAAGAATTTTGCCCCCCGAAACAGAATGGTCGTTATCAAATTACGCTTTCCAAAAAATCACACAAACATTTGGAATTCCAGAGATCGACCTATTCGCGTCCAAAGATAATCATAAATGCAGTAACTATGTATCTTGGACAAAAGATTCAGGCGCTTGTTTGATTGACGCCTTTACCTTTTCGTGGAACGGCAAATTCTTTTATGCATTCCCTCCCTTCGCACTAATTTTAAGGGTTTTGGAAAAAATCATACTTGACCGTGCGTCAGGTATCATAGTCATTCCTATGTGGGAGTCTCAACCTTGGTATCCACTTTTTGTAAAACTTATTGTGGAAACGCCACTGATATTTCCACCGAATTTAAATTTACTTGTTTCTCCTTATTACAGCAACCGACATCACCCGTTAGCAGACAAGCTTACCCTGGTGGCTGCGAAGTTATCAGGCAAGTTTCAAGCTAAAAGGCATACCGGAGTCGGCCATTGATACCACTTTACACTCTCTCTCCGATGCCACTATAAGTCAGTACAATGTAACTTATAGATTATGGTGGAAGTTCTGTTATAGGTTAAACATTTCACCCTTTCAAAGTAATGCCAGTGATGTTATTTCTTTTTTGCAAGATCAGTTGGATACGGGAAAAAACCTGTACGGAACATTTAATTCCCATCGATCAGCGTTATCGTTAATCCTGCCGAACGGTATTGGCGATAATCCATTAATAAAACGCTTTCTCAAAGGCATTTTTAGGCTTAGACCTACTAAACCCAAATATAATTTTATTTGGGATCCTCAGCAGGTGCTAAATTTTTTAAATACTTCACCAAGGAAAGACCTCGAATTTATTTCAAAGAAACTCATTACTTTATTGGCTCTTATAACAGGCCAAAGGATTCAAACACTAGCGCTTATTAGACTAAACCAAATACGAGAATCGCAGTCAGGATTTCAGATTTTAATTCCAGATCATATTAAAACGTCAAAGCTAAATACAGCACAACCTTGTCTGAATATTCCAATTTTTCAAGAAAAACCGAATTTCTTAAATACTACATTACGTTAACAGTTACTTTACGCAATTCTGAAAATCCTTTTCTTTTTATTACATTTAGGAAACCTCACGGAAAAGCATCTAAACAAACGTTAAGTCGTTGGGTAAAAGACACCCTCAACTTAGCAGGTGTTGATACCACAATTTTTAAGTCCCACTCTATTCGACATTCCTCTACGTCCGCGGCGTTAAGGAAAGGAATGTCGTTAGACGTCATTTTACGAACTGCTGGATGGTCTCAGAATTCAGCCACGGTTGCAAACTTTTATAATAGACCTCTTTCTAAACCTGACTCATATGCCAGTGTTATTTTGGGAGATTAGTTTAGGATTTTGTTTACTTTATAATTATTGTATTCATAAATATCATGTTACTTATTTTATGAGTTAAGAGTTAATTTTTACTCCTATTAATGTCTTATTTTGATACGTTAGATTGTTTATCTAACGCACAGCTTTAGAGGTAGACCTCATATTGTTTTACAAATAAAAGTTGCTTCTAAAAGTAAATCTTTTAATGTCATTTTATTTTCTTTAATAGGATGCAATTTTCTCGCAACAAATCTTTAAACATCTACGTGGTGATCAAAAGTTATGTCTTCGGACTGGACGTTGAAATATAATTACAAGATCAAACGAACTTACCTGTGAAGTTCGATCTTGATTATATGAGACGTCCAGTCCGAAGACATAACATCCCCCCTCCCGACCCGCATGTTGCGAGAAAAACCTCTTTAAACTGAGTGAGGTTGCGGCGAGTCGGACGGGAACTGTGGGGCGACGGGGATTTTCTCTTTAAACATTGCGGGGAAGCTCGAGAAATGGTGGACTACGTGGTGATCAAAAGTTATGTCTTCGGACTGGACGTCTCATATAATCAAGATCGAACTTCACAGGTAAGTTCGTTTGATCTTGTAATTAAGAAATGCAACTAAGAAGTATAATTTCAGGGAACCTGATTTGGAATAATTGTTTTAGTGTAGTTAATAATGTTTTACACTAAAAATTGCATTATGAGTATTGACAAATTTTTAATTTTGCAAAAACAAGTATTTCTTTTTTTATTCAATTACTTAGAAAATTTCTGTACGTCTTCATAATTTAATTCTAAACAACATTTCCTAATAAAAAATGTGGATATCTTTTCATTTAAGGTCATTTTTGCTCTATAATTGTTTTTTTTAATTTCCCGCAAAACCCCTAAATACGAACGCCACTGTTTAATGTTTTTTGGGGTTTACAATGGTGCAGAAACGATTGCCAACATCGACATTTGTCGAAATCTAACAATAAAAATGTTTCCCATATGCTGCGTACATTCTGTATCTGATCACTGTATATGAAGAAAAGTTGATGGAATACATCCGTTCGATTGTTAAATTCCTATTGGAATCTGGCAGACGTTTCGCCAAGGTCTCATTTGGCATTATCAATGCTTACTCGTTGCTGTCAAGTCGTAAACTGATGGATCTTTGTCGTAACTCTCGGTATTTATGGCCTGTGCCAAAGGTTGTAGCTGTAGCGGTTCTGGTTGGCTGGCGTTGGCTCCGCCCCCGCAGTCGTTGCTTCGTTGACTGTTTGTTGTGATGTGGTTGCGGGTTGATGCGCTTAGGCTGGCCGTTTTATTATTGTCTTCCATGTACTGGACAAATGCAGAGCGCCGTCCCCGTTATTTAGATGACCGATCTTTTCTATTTCGATGGCTTCTCGTATTATTCTAGTTTTCGACGTTTGCCAGTTGTCTGCAGCTATCCATGTTGATTTTGTGTCCTGTTTGATGCTGTTGTTGAAACAGGGCCGATGTAGTTTGTTTCTGATAGTCAGTTTGTGTTCTTCTAACCTGGCTGAAATTCGTCTGTTGGTTTGTCCGACGTACATTTTATTGCAGGTACCGCATGCTACACTGTACCGGGTTTTCTCTTATATTTTGAACGGGGTCCACAGTCCTTATTTTTAGAGATATGGAAAAATGTTTAATACAAAAATTTTAGGGTTTTATCTAAATCAGCAGAATTTTCTAAAAAAATAAACAAATGATAACCAGAATGTCAAAAAATCGCTATCAACTTTAATCTTTTAAATAGAACACCCTGTATATTTTCAACCATTTAGAAAGATATCTTTTTTCTGATTTCAAAAATATATAGTTTGTTTATGTTTCTTTAAGCAGTTTTTAAAATATTTAGATTTAAATATTTAAAAATCAGTTTTTAGTAATAGCCGCTCAAGCATAGATGGCTTTGAGTAGAAATGGCGTTACTTTGGACCACCCCCACTCCTCTCCCTCGGACGTCACAAGCCCCGCCCCCTTTTTCATACGTCATCTGTCATCTTCGAGCTGTCACCTGTCACTTGTTAAATGTTAAACTTAATATTTGACATACATCACGTGTTCAACGTGACGTAACAAATCGTTAGGAAAAAAACCCGAATTCAATCGATCAACTCGTTCGTGAGCTATCGCTTATTAAGTCCCTCAATGGCTGAAAAGAATTGGATGAAGGAGGTAGAAATCAAAAGGGCCTTCCGATTAGTTAAGTTTTAAACATCCCTCGCTTAGATTACTGCTAAAGCCTGTGACACTGCTTAAATGGCAATGCCGTAGTTTTATCAATGATCTTTGCGTAGTAAGATATAGATCAGTATACCTCGTATGTTAGGTTATATTTAGTGAGGGCTTCCGGTCGGTCTTATTTTATGACTAACTGACTGATAAATACAAAAGTATTGCAATTGTTACAAACCATTACACTGACATAAAGTAAAAAGCATGTTTTTGAAAATGCCCTTAAAAATATATCAATTATAAAATAACCCATTAACAGAGCTGCCCATTAACAGAGCAGCCAGACGTGAACTGATCCCTCAAGCGCGCTCCAGCTCGATTTTTTTTTTATGGACAAAAACGATCCTTTTCAAAAGCAAAAAGCCTAGAACTACATTAAAACGAACGTTCATATGTATAGAGCTGTTTATTTTCAAATCAAACATATTACAATATACAATACAATATACAATAGTACAAAATATCTTTCCTCTTCTTCCATGATACGGTGATGTCCCCATCTTATTGTTCCAGCAGCTTGGATAATCCTCTGTTTAAAGCCTTTATCAAGCTTATTAATTGGGGCAGACGTACTACAAACAGCTACAAAAAAGCTAAAAAACAAGCTTTGTCTCAGGAAGGAACTATAAAACGGCTAGAAAACAGCTAAAAACAGATCCTGTTCCAGGAAAACAATCATAAAAACAGTTAGAAAACAAATCCTGTTTCGGGAAACAACTTCTAAACAGCTACTAAACTGCTAAAAACGTCAAAAGTCGAAGGCCCTTTATCAATTGTTACACGCTACACGTGTTGGTTGTGAGTGCTAATGGGTAAGAATGTCTTACGTCATTTAGAAAAACCCTACATTAATATGTTGCGTCGCTCAAAAGTTATAGGATTTAAAGTATTAAGGCTCTAATGAATTCTCTGTTTCTTCTTATATCCGTAGGGTTCTGAGCTGCCATCACTTAGAAATTTTCTTTTTGTTGAATTAGGTCTGTATAACTTGATTTCTGTGTTTGTTGTTACGGTATGTTCCTGGGTTCGCCGAATGTTCCTGGATAGAATTGGTATTGGCTCTGTCTTCTTCTCCAGTACCATATCCTTAATTATGTCGAAGTTTATCAATTTTGATGCTGCATAATTTATGGATATGCCTTTAACTTTGCAAACTACTTTTTCAGAGTCGGTGTTTGTAGCATGAAGTTTGTAAGCGTAATTTTTTGGACCGCCACTTACAAATTCTTTAATATAACTACCAAGTCCGTAACAGTCCAACTCGTCCGTTAAATCTCCGACAAATTGACCTGTTGCCACATCTAAACTGCTGGCCACTCGAACTTACACATAGAGATTTTTAGGCAAAATTTAAAGTTCAATATTTTCAACAGGAATGCAAATTTTTGAACGCGTCTTGCTGCTTTTAAGAGCTAGTTTTTTTCGGATTAAGCTGCATGACGTATATTTATCGTAGGACCATAGGTTTATTATATACGGGGCGATCAATGAAGTAATGCAAAAAATCAAAAAGTTTGTAAGTGAAATTTCCCCAAAAAAATTTTTTGGTCGTTGCAATATGGTTCGTTACTAAGGTAACATCAATATTTCTAGACGTTTTTGTCACTTTTTAGATTAAGGCCCTTAGGTCTTGTACACACTACTAAACATAAAATTTGGGTAGCAAAATTTCTAAAATGCTATATCTTGACATTGGATTGACGGTTCTTGATGATTTTTACGGATTTGGAATCCTTATTTCACGTAGATTTTCTATAATCGAAGCATTTTATTTGGGGGTTGAAATATACAGGTTGAAATTTACACATTATACCGGGTCGATAATAGACAAAAACGTAGGGTACGACGCGCTCTAAGGTTTGGCATTATTTAAGTTTTTGTAAAAATAAATTCTCACCTCAAGTTGTTTTTGTTTAATGTCCTTCTCACTGTTCTGTCCAAAACTTTCACCCCAGTTTATTGTCTCAAAGAGTCATTCAGTTTTATATTATAGAGTTCTTTGTCTACCCCCATGCCCATATTTATGATCGGCTGTAATTTCTACGCGACGCGTCAATTTCAAAGTAGGCATTGGAAAAACAAATGTGTTGCTATGGAATTAAAAACTGTTAACATTATTTTAGAAATAATCTGACACATTTCAATGTTATAATTTTGTAAATTTTAATTAATATGAGGCGTTTAACCACGGCAGAAAGGGAAACCTGCATTCGACTTCTCAACGAAGGAATGTTAAAAAAGCAAATTGCGCGCATTTACAATGTCAGCCGAAAGACAATTTATAATTTGAACCGTCGCGTCGAAACTACTGGTAATCATAATTATGGGCATGGGGGTGGACATACAAAAAAAATAAACCAAAGAACCGAAAGAATTTTAATGAGAGAAACTATGCAGAATAGAACAAAGAACTCTAGAAAACGAAATGACTCTTTAAGGCAACAAACTGGGGTGAGAGTTTCAGACAGAACAGTGAGAAGAACATTAAATAAAAACAACTTGAGGTGAGAATTTATTTTTACAAAAACAACATAATGCCAAACATTTTAAGTTTTAGAGCCCGTCACAGAGCAAAATGTGTGCGGTTATGACAACACCATAGAGCGAATAGGCGGGCATGGGCAAATCGGCATGCGAATTGGGGAGAGTGGAGCCATTGTTTATTTTCTGACGAAACAAGATTTAATTTGATTCACTCCGATGGCCGAATAATAGTTTGGAGAAGGCCAAATGAGCGGTATTTGGAGGAAAATATGGCCCCTCAAGAGGCATTTGGTGGCCGAGGTGTTACAGTGTGGAGAGGGATCATAAGAAATGGTAAAACAGAGCTATTCATTACCAACCAAACCGTTAACGCTACTGTTTATCAGGAGGAAATTTTGGAACCTATTGTTGTTCCTTTTGCTCGAAATTACGGCCCAGAATTTCTATTGGTGGATGACAACGCTCGACCTCACATAGCGCGAAGGATCACAGAGCTTTTGCAGGCACAGAACATCAATAGGATGGACTGGCCTGCAAAGTCTCCGGATCTTAATGTCATCGAACACGTTTGGTCTTATTGAAACCTTAGAACCACTTAGTGAGGCCATTCGTGAAGAATGGGAGAATATTCCACAAGATTTTATAAATAATCTTGTGGATACTACTACTTAATGTACCTACTAAATTTCGGATAAATTATTACCAAAGATTAGGTATTTAAAGATAGGACACTTGGCAATTTTCCATTGATACTTGCCGGGTTTTTTTAGGGATTGCAGGAACCTTTACATTAGGTTTAGAATTAGAAATTTGGTAAAATTGACTTTTGGCCGTTTTTAACCAATCTTGTATATTGTAGAATATAATGTAATAAACTTGTTCTTGTCGCTACGTTTTTGTCTATTATCGACCCGGTATAATGTGTAAATTTCAACCCCCAAATAAAATGCTTAGATTATAGAAAATCTACGTGAAATTAGGATTCCAAATCCGTAAAAATCATCAAGAACCGTCAATCCAATGTCAAGTTATAGCATTTTAAAAATTTTGCTACCCAAATTTTATGTTTAGTAGTGTGTACAATACCTAAGGGCCTTAATACAAAAAGTGACAAAAACGTCTGATTGATGTTACCTTAGTAACGAACCATATTGCAACGACCAAAAAAACTTTTTGCGGAAATTTCACTCATACAAACTTTTTGATTTTTTGCATGACTTCATTGATCATCCCGTATATAATAAACCTACGGTCCTACGATAAATATATTAATACTGAACTTTAAATTTTGCCTAAAATCTCTATGTGTAAGTTCGAGTGACCAGCAGTTTAGTTCACCTGAGGTGGAAATATAGATAACGGAATCAGTGTCATAATACAGAACTCGGTCACCTAGGGTCTCTAAATAGGAATATAATTTTAAGCGTGCCTGAGCAGTCCCATACGACGCAATAGCCGCATTAACTGTAGTTAAGGGATCAAACGAATCTTCAGTGTGCTCATAAGAAACGATTAGAGTCTTTTCGTTAACCGGGAGAATTCCATTAATATAAAGTCCGGGGTTAAGAAGCATAGCAAATAATTCCGAAGGATCGTTTACAACTCGGGTCTTTGGCTGATTTTCTCGCTGTCCAAATTTACCCCAGAAAGAATTTAAAATAAGTTTGGCCTGAGATCTTAGACCAGGATTTTCGAGTATTTGATGGTATTCTAGCTTAATATCCTCTCTTTCAAAAAATTCCTCAATGTAACGGTTTTTCTCTTCTTCTGTTACGCAGTCTTTCGGCCATCCCGATGCTTCCTGCTTAATTTTAAGAAATGTGTTCATCATGGCCGTAAATAATCCTTCTTCCCCCGTTTCCTTATTTAACCTTTGAATATTATATTTCCAAATTTCGTGTATTTTCATTATCCGGTACCCTTTTTCAACAGCCTTTCGAACTTCGTCCATGACCCACGTACCTTCAAGTGCGCGTTCTTCCGAATTATGCTTGAGATTCATGTCCTGGCCACATTTTTGACAGAGAACAAACATAAGTTTATCGTTCATCTTTAATGGTAACACTGGATGATATAGGTCCCTAGGAGGAAGAATGACGCATTTTATAAGACCATCTACGGTATTTAGGTCCAACTTCCTACACTCGTCGTCTCCAACAAATATCATGGGATGACCTATCGGAAACTTGCCTATTTTGCACACAAATGGGTACAAAGAACACACATCTGCATAGCGAATGCATTGGCCCTTTCTAGTTTTATAATACTCCCAAACGTTTCCGGTACGACCACCATAAAAAGCATCTCTGGGGTTTAGAGGTCTCATAATTCGAAGGGGGTGTGCTTTGGTATAATTTCTAATCTCAGGATTTTCTTCTATCAGTTTTCTAAATTTACACTCCCACATTTCGTTAATCGTAAAACCAAATTCCTTTAATCTTTCAATTTTTACTTCGGTGGCTTCAAAACGTAAATTTAATGTTGTTGTAGGACCGTCATAAAGAGGATCGTCTCTGCCAAACTTGTAACATTTGGGACAGCCGTGCCAATAACAGCCCTGGAATTCAAAAACCTCATTGGTATTCCCACAATAACCATCAACCTTCACCCCATGTAAAACGGCTTCTTCACCTTTGGCAGCATGTAAAATATGAATTCCTCTCTGTTTTTCCTTCCATAATAACCACTCAGTTGCAATTTTGCTTTGGTTATCTTTCCATCGATATCCGTTCTTAGGGATAATCCCAATTGTGTTTGGTTTAAGAAAATTCCTTCTAAAAACCTTATTACAACACGAAGCAATCGTAGTAGCTTCTGTGACGGGACATACATTTGTTGTGGTAAGCAGTTGTTGTCGGAATTTCAGACACGCAGCGGCTAAGATCTCTACGTCGGAAATACAGTAGTCAACAAGTTCCTTTTGCATATCAAAATGATCAGACTTGTGTTCTTCATACCATGTCAGAAATTTAGAACGATCGTCCTCCTTCATCGTGTCGGGAGAGTAAAATTCCATCGGGGGAAGGAGACCTACGTAGTTTTGGTTCGCTTTTTTATTAAAAAGATGAGGGAAATACCCTTTTTTAAAGTTATCTCCCAATCCGAAAGCTTTGGGGAGTTTTGCTAAGGCCATAGGGAAGTAGTTTAGTGAGTCTATAAGCTTAATATTTCCAACTTGCATTAGGATAATTTTTGCCCCTCTCATTATTAGTTCAGGAGTTAAATCAGTCTCTGTCAAAACATAATTTAAAATAAATTGATGATCAAAAGCTTGTCCGTTATGAGCTAATACAATTACATCCTTAAATTTCTTTCTTAGCTGTAACAAATGTTGCGTAAATGAGGCAACGGGGTTTAAACTTTAAGTTTTTGTAATCTAACTCCGCATTTCTTGCAAATAACCATCTCAGAGTTCATACACTCATCACAATATTGTTTAAATACGCAAAGGTTAGCTTTATGAAGCAACACGCCAGCACCAATCTCTTCCTCTTGCTGTGTTTCCAAGTCATAAAATACGAAGATGGTTCCATTGCTTTCCATTGTCTCGTTGAATATGGAACAGATGATTCTCTGGTACATGAGTATAACAGATCTTGCAAAATATCTCACCACAAGTGTGTTTTCTGTTTCCTTTTACTACTTTAAAACACTGATCACAGCTCCTAAGTTCGGCACAGACAGTACTTTTTTTCAACGATCTTGCAACTAGATGCTGGTTATAACATAACACGTTTCTCCTCTGAAATATCGTCGACAAGAAGAACATTTCACTCTTACTTGTTCTTCAGTACATTTTGGAGACTGTAAACAACCTGGACATGTCCACCACATCTGTGTTTATGTTTATGATCATTAGGACTAAAACATTGCGCACAAAAATAGCTAGAGCAAAATGCGGCTGTAAGTGAGGTTATGACGTTAAAGTGCGATTCATAATGCAACAGATTTAGTGTTTTGTTGCTGTTAGACGTACCCACAAAAATAACGTCTCTTCCCTTCGAACCATAACTGTAGACAACAATTTTATAGTCCTGAAGATGTTCTTGAAACTTTTGCAGCTCGAGAATTCCACTACCTTCTTCAGGAATTGTAACTCCAACGCTTTCCATCAAAGGTTTAGTCCTTCCCGTCTGAATTTTTCCAATATCTCTTCTAATTTTACTTAATTCAGGATCTTTATTTACAGAAGCCATCGCTACCACCAGAGCACGTGGTAAACATAAATTATCCTTGTTGGTAATTGTTATAATTCTTTTTCTCATGCCACATTCTTCGGTAAAACTATTAGTAGGGGAGTTAACGACATATTTCATTACACCATTTCCGCAAGCTTCATTTTTTCCCACGTGTTATGCTTGTAACGTACAATAATGATATAAACGTCTGCCACCGCACCCCCACAACAGGGGCGTACAGGAGGGTTACAATTACAGCTGAAAATAAACAAAAAAAATTTATAGCCGCATACGTGAAACTTATTGTACGTATCAGTTGAAACATAAGAAGCTTAAAAAATATCGTCTGCCACCGAAATTCGACGACAAACCTCGTCTGCCACCCACATAAGTAAGCGCAAAAAAAATATAAAAAAAATTATACCTGCAAGGATGAAATTAATGAAAAGGCTTCGTTTTATAGCATCAAACACAAAAATAATAGTCTGCCACCAATAAGATACAACGAACGTCGTCTGCCAAGCCTATGAAGTTGCGCTCGGCATGCACCGCGCGAGCACCACGGCTACGACGCTGCATATTTATCGGCTTGAAAGACTATCGTTGTTGTTCTAAATTGTTAAACGACTATCACGAAGTTGTTTTTTATGATATACATTTATTCAGTGAATTGATTTAAACTCTAGCGGATATAGTTATACTAGATCTTTTCCGTGAAAATAGGGACTTATATATACTGACGAAATTCGCAAAAATTCTTGACATGACAAACTAAGCAATATAAAGTAGATTGCGTGACGTATCAAGCTATTGTAGATAAAAATTGTAGTTGCTCGTTTTGAATCTATTTGTCCTTCTCGGTGAAAAGCGCAAAAGAAAACTGTTGTCGGACGATGTCGAATGCTGTCGGACGTTTTATTAGGGCTATATGGGCCCTATCATAAAACTGCGGCTGTGGAGAACATATTAATTTTCAGATTAGATCTATTCGGATCTAACGGACTAACGGATCTAACGGACACGTACAGCGTCTGTGCGAGCAGTCAGTAGCGTCCTTGCAGTATCCATGAAAAGTCTCGTGATAACAAGTGCGTGCCAATGTGAAATTTCAAAATGTGTAATGTGAAGCCGTACTGCGTTTTTTGTCGAAAAACAACAGGGAAATTGCAAACATTTCTCGTTGATACTTTGAATAAAAGTGCATATATTTTTTAATTCGCAAGAAGAACAATTTAGATTTAAATAACGTTATTTTGCCTCAAGAAGTAAATGACTATCAGAGATACCACTCAACTTGTTATTCAAAGTTTACAGCAGTGTCTAAAAGATACAAAGTTGTTACAGCAAAAGATAAAGCATCGGAACCAACATCAAAGTAAGTTTACTTATGCTTTTTCTCTGTCTCTCACATATACACACATTATACATACGTGCATATTTTTATTTATACACACTCTAATTCCCATGGTATAATTGTTTTGAATATATAATATTGTAAATAATATTATGTTTCAGTGTATATGTACAAGAGGACATCAAAAGCAAAGTAAGTGTGATGAAAATTTAGTGATTAATCTACTCAATTGAAAACTATATTTATGTTCGTCTACAAATTTTATAATTTTTTTTATTGAAATTCGTTTTATTCTTTTAAAAACTTTAATTTATTTTATTGCGGTTTCAGTTTGATTTTATTACAATAACGCGTTATTAAATATTAAAATTTTCATTCTTTTTAAAAACCGTAATTTTGTATTGAAATTTCATTTAAATGCTCACAAGCAGTTTCTTATTTAAAATGTACAATAATTATTGCAATACTCGTTGGAGACTTATTACAAAAATTGTAATATGGCAAATATTATTTTGCAGTGTAAATGTGGAAAAAGAAAGTTTTCATTACGACAACTGCGCGGAACCATCAACATCAAAAGCAACGTAAGTATGGTAAATAAAAACAGTATAATTGTTTTACGGTTGTAAAACAAGATCAGCATCATTATACATGTACATAATAAATATAGAATTCTTTAAAATGAAAATCAAAAAATAATTATGTCTTTCTTAATGACATCGTAAAACAATAATATTTTATCGAAATTCATCAATTTAAGATACATTTTGAACACCGAGAATAGGTGTACGCGATGACTCCTTCAATACTCTACAAACGAACAAATTCAAATTCGCCGAATAAATGTATAACACAAAAAGCAACTTCATGATAGTCGTTCAACAATTTAGAACAGCAACGATCGTCTTTCAAGCCGATAAAGATATGCAGCGTCATAGCCGTGGTGCTCGCGCGGTGCATGCCGACAGCAATTTCATAGGCTTGGCAGACGACCTTTGTTGTATCTTATTGGTGGCAGACTATTATTTTTGTGTTTGTTACTATAAAATGAAGCCTTTTCATTAATTTCTTCCTTGCGGGTATAAATTTTTTAAAAAAAAATTTTGCGCTTACTTATGTGGGTGGCAGACGAGGTTTGTCGTCGAATTTAGGTGGCAGACGATATTTTTTAAGCTTCTCATATTTCAACTGACACGTACAATAAGTTTCACGTATGCGGCTATAATTTTTTTTTTGTTTATTTTCAGCTGTAATTGTGACCCTCCTGTAACCCACTGTCGTGGGGGTGCGCCGGCAGACGTTCATATTAGTATTATATATTACACACGTAACTCATACAAAAAAAAATAAAGCTTGCGAAAATGACCCGGAAATTTCTGTCGTTAACTCCCCTACTATATTGTATTTCTTTCCTCTTCCTTTGCCAGTTGGTATCGCACACTTGTTACTTTAAGACAAAATGACTCTGTGTTTAAACCTGCGGAATTAGATTGATAAACATTACTTATTACACTCCAAACGTCCTCGTAATTTACTTCTTTGGCAGGTTTAAAGCGAATCCATCCTTCACCACGACTAAAGTCTTTTGAACAAAAACTAAAACTAACGTAATCCGACGACTGAAGTCCTTCAGTGGCCTTATGAATAACCTGCCGTATAGCGTCTCCCACTCAGCCTACTGGTTCAGTTCCTTCTGGTACAGTCTTTAACGTAAATTCCACCGCACGACCTGTAACATTGTATCGTCGCACCTTTTGAATAGAGTCCCTAATAACAATGAACTTTTCCATTTTAACTAGACACGTCCGTACACTTCAAGAGACTGATGCGAAATGACTAAACTGCTGTTTGCCACCTGTATTTATAACCTCGGTTTGGTAGAAAGAAGGACGTTCGGAAAACAGGGGTGCGTTCCGAATACCAACTGAAGTTCTACAAAAGAGTTTAAGGTTTAGTGTGCAGTAAAGTTAAATTATTGAGTAGGTACTTTCCAGCAATATATATATATATATATATATATATATATATATATATATATATTATATATATATATATATATATATATATATATATATATATATATATATATATATATATATATATATATGTATATATATATATATTATATATATATGTTAGTACAGAATTTGACTACTTTTAAGTTTTTCTTACATTGGTTTTCGTTTATGAAATTTCGATTAAATAAACAGGTACTTTTTTGTTTATTATCTATTTTAATCCCCTTAACTTTACAAAAAGTCGAACTTCAGATATATTTAAGACGATTAAGGTTTTCTCAATGTAATCTCATTGAAATGTCTCTAAAATTTTGACACTGCTGCTAGATACAAATCATTGCAACAGCTAGCGTCTGGCGAAACCCTGTTTTTTTAAATTTTGTCCTGTCAATTGTAGAAAAAACTACTACATTCGTTTATTTTCATCCAGATACATGGGCTTTACATTAGCCAAGCTATCTAAACGAAAAAAACTGGAAATTTGTAAATCGATAAAAAAATATTTAAAAAAAATTGAGTTTTCCAATTTTTTTAAATAAAATCTTAAAATTTTGCCCAAGGACCTAGAATTTAAAATAACTTTTTTTGATATCTCGTCAACTAACCTCACATTCACTGTATATATATATATATATATATATATATATATATATATATATATATATATATATATATATATATATCTTTTTTATTGTTTCTTTCTTGGGATTAGGTTCATTATAAAAACATTTTTTTTTTTATTATTTTTTATTAAAAGTCCATTGACGTTTCGACCCCTTTTCGGGTCATTTTCAAAATGTTTTTTTTATTTGGTTTGTTAAAAGACCTTGAAAACTATAAGGTCTTAGAAGGACCAGTCCTTCTAAGACCTTATAGTTTTCAAGGTCTTTTAACAAACCAAATAAAAAAAACATTTTGAAAATGACCCGAAAAGGGGTCGAAACGTCAATGGACTTTTAATAAAAAAAAATAAAAAAAAAATGTTTTTATAATGAACCTAATCCCAAGAAAGAAACAAACTACAAGGTCTTAGAAGGACCAGTCCTTCTAAGACCTTATAGTTTTCAAGGTCTTTTAACAAACCAAATAAAAAAAACATTTTGAAAATGACCCGAAAAGGGGTCGAAACGTCAATGGACTTTTAATAAAAAATAATAAAAAAAAAATGTTTTTATAATGAACCTAATCCCAAGAAAGAAACAATAAAAAAGATATATTATAAATGGTTCAAGAAAAGTAACAAAGTATATATATATATATATATATATATATATATATATATATATATATATATATATACAGTGACCGGCAAAAAGTTCGCAACATATGGGAAAATTTTTTATTAGGTGAGTATTGGAAAAACTTTTCCGGGGGATCGGTTCTGCATGTCCGATAACCTAAAAATCAATTTTGACATACGTCATGTGACCACTGGTATAGCGTCAAATTAAAAAAAATTGTTAATTTACAAAAAGTGAGGTTAGTTGACGAGATATCAAAAAAAGTTATTTGAAAAAATTGCTTAGAATTAAATTCTAGGTCCTTGTGCAAAATTTTAAGATTTTATTTAAAAAAATTGGAAAACTCAATTTTTTTTAAATATTTTTTTATCGATTTACAAATTTCCAGTTTTTTTCGTTTAGATAGCTTGGCTAATGTAAAGCCCATGTATCTGGATGAAAATAAACGAATGTAGTAGTTTTTTCTACAATTGACAGGACAAAATTTAAAAAAAACAGGGTTTCGCCGGACGCTAGCTGTTGCAATGATTTGTATCTAGCAGCAGTGTCAAAATTTTAGAGACATTTCAATGAGATTACATTGAGAAAACCTTAATCGTCTTAAATATATCTGAAGTTCGACTTTTTGTAAAGTTAAGGGGAGTAAAATAGATAATAAACAAAAAATTACCTGTTTATTTAATCGAAATTTCATAAACGAAAACCAATGTAAGAAAAACTTAAAAGTAGTCAAATTCTGTACTAACAACATAAAAAATCATTGTTTTTCCTTGGGTGCACAAAATTTAAAACTCAGTATGACCACCATTTCTCTCCATACATACTATTGTTCTCGAGCGCAACTCTCGATTAACATTTCGGAGCATTTTACGATTTATTTGCAATACACAATTTCTAATGACATTCTCTAAATTTTGTATATTCCTAAAGGGTCGATGTTTGTACACAGAGTTCTTTAGGTATCCCCACATAAAGAAATCTAACGGAGTCAGATCTGGTGATCTCGCAGGCCACGGATTTTCAGAAAACCGTCCTATCCACTGGTTTCCAAATTCTTGATCCAGCCATCTCTTCACCTCATTTGTGGAATGAATGCTAGCTCCGTCTTGTTGAAAGTATAAATTTCTTCTTTCGGCTAATGACAAATTGTCTAAAAAGTCAGATATCTCAGTTTGTAGAAATTCTAAATATCGTTCTGAATTTAAATTGTTTCTAAAGAAAAAAGGTCCCACTATTCTGAGGTTGAAAATTCCGCACCACACATTAACCTTAAAACTATATTGGTCTTTACTCTGAATTACAAAGTCTGGGTTTTCGGTGGCCCACCATCTACAGTTTTGTGAACTGACGGTTCCGTTAGAGGTAAATGTAGCTTCATCCGAGAAAAGAACGTTCTTTGGGAAATTAAAATCTTCCTCAATCATACCCTGGAACCAGGCACAAAAATCGAAGCGGGCGTCATAATCCCTATCTTTTAATACTTGTACAAATTTAGGTTTGTACGGATGAAATTTGTTTCTTTTTAATATCCTCCGCACAGATCTTTCGTGAATGTTAGTGATCTCCGATATTTGACTAACTGCTAATTGGGGTGTTTCTGTGGTCGACAAACACACATCCAGAGAACCTTCGTCACCTGTTACCGGTTTTTCATGGGAAACTTTATACTGATTTTCTACCGATCCCGTTCCTTTAAATTTATTGACTAGACGAGATACTGTGGAATAATGGAGGGATTTATCGGGGTGCCTCTCATTAAAAATTGCTGCTGTTTCTCTATGGCTTTTGTAATTATCTCCAGAAATTAAAATAATTTCTATCTTTTCCTGAAGAAGTAGTGTGGGTGCCATTTTAAGGAATAAAATATTAATAAACTTATGTAAAATATCAAACTTAGTAAGATGCGAGACATAAACCAATGACATAGGTTGAAATCAAACAAATTATAATTTGTTTGACATTTTTCTGTTGTTTTTAACCTACTAGATTATTTGGTTGTTTTAATTTCAGAGCCTGCTTTGGTAGTTTTAAGTACAACTAAATAGACCTGGTTGTTAAATTTATGTGCGAAAAATCTTAATAAAATCTTGATACAGTCATTTCATTAGATTCAAACCATTGCAACAGCGAGCGTCCGGCGAACACCTATTTTTTCGATTTTGTCCTGTCAATTGTAGAATTGTAGATCTGACTCCGTTAGATTTTTTTACGTGGGGATACCTAAAGAACCCTGTGTACAAACATCGACCCTTTAGGAATATACAAAATTTAGAGAATGTCATTATAAATTGTGTATTGCAAATAAATCGTAAAATGCTCCGAAATGTTAATCGAGAGTTGCGCTCGAGAACAACAGTATGTATGGAGAGAAATGGTGGTCATACTGAGTTTTAAATTTTGTGCACCCAAGGAAAAACAATGATTTTTTGTGTTGTTAGTACAGAATTTGACTACTTTTAAGTTTTTCGTACATTGGTTTTCGTTTATAAAATTTCGATTAAATAAACAGGTAATTTTTTGTTTATCTATTTTAATCCCCTTAACTTTACAAAAAGTCGAACTTCAGATATATTTAAGACGATTAAGGTTTTCTCAATGTAATCTCATTGAAATGTCTCTAAAATTTTGACACTGCTGCTAGATACAAATCATTGCAACAGCTAGCGTCCGGCGAAACCCTGTTTTTTTTAATTTTGTCCTGTCAATTGTAGAAAAAACTACTACATTCGTTTATTTTCATCCAGATACATGGGCTTTACATTAGCCAAGCTATCTAAACGAAAAAAACCGGAAATTTGTAAATCGATAAAAAAATATTTAAAAAAAATTGAGTTTTCCAATTTTTTTAAATAAAATCTTAAAATTTTGCACAAGGACCTAGAATTTAATTCTAAGCAATTTTTTCAAATAACTTTTTTTGATCTCTCGTCAACTAACCTCACTTTTTGTAAATTAACAATTTTTTTTTAATTTGACGCTATACCAGTGGTCACGTGACGTATGTCAAAATCGATTTTTAGGTTATCGGACATGCAGAACCGATCCCCTGGGAAAGTTTTTCCGATACTCTCCTAATAAAAATTTTTCCCATATGTTGCGAACTTTTTGCCGGTCACTGTATATATATATATATATATATATATATATATATATATATATATATATATATATATATATATATATATATATATATATATATACATGCATAGCTATCTTTTCGCCCTCCGTATGCCACGCAGGCACCCAAGCCTCCACTATAACCAATGCGTTTTACGGTGTGTATTTTGCATATTTAGGAACGATAATTTATGGGCTACCTCGGCACCACTCGAGGGGTAGCAAATTCATTAAAAAAATATATACAGCTTTTCGGTAAACTGTTAAATGTAACACGCTTCCGAGCAAATAATGTCTTACTTGCCTTCGATTTGTGTATGTGTATAAGGGCTACGCTCGTACTGGCCTCCGACAGTGTTGCCTCTGTTAACGCCCGCTGATCTAAGGCAAATGAACCGGTTTCATGACCTTGATCTATTTTTAGCTCTCGACTACCAAATATCTAGTAAATTTATTATATTTCCGCATGTCGGGTGTTATGCGTGTCTACGCTTGAGCATATACACGATGTTTCGGCCTCCGGATTTAACGTTCGTATTATTTTATATTATTTCTTGTTCGGTTCAGAGGAAGCTCGTTGATTTGAGCTGGTTGAGCTGAGCGATAGTTTAGTTTTAATTTGAAAATATCTTTATTTTAAAACTAAAATAATAGACTCTGAAATTACAATAATTTTGAAATCATTTTTTTTACAAGCTTTTATTTAACTTCACCTGTTAGTTTGCTTGTATGTATGTATGTATGTATGTATGTATGTATGTATGTACGTATGTTTAGGATAAATATTGCAATCAAAATTTCGACTGGTAACTAATTAAGCTAGAGCTTTGAAATTTTGCACACGTGTACAAGTCCGGTGACAATACAATATAGTATATGTAATATTGTTCTAAATCCAATATGGCGGACGCCCCAAGATGGCGGATTACCTTTTTCTCTACAATCCCCTTGACATGGGTATCAAATGAAAGGGCTTGGCGAGTAGAATACGATAAGCTACATGACGTCATTCTTAACCCAACATGGCGGACGCCACAGGTTGGCGGATTACCTTTTTCTTCACAACCCCCTTGATATGGGCATCAAATGAAAGGGTTTGACGAGTAGAATAAGATAAGCTGTGACGTCATTCTGAACGCAATATAGCGGACGCCACAAGATGGCGGATTACCGTTTTCTTCACAATCCCCTTGATATGGGTATCCAATGATAGGGTTTGACGAGTGGAATACAATAACAGATAAAATGTCTTATAATAATGATGCATTATCAGAAATGCATAGAATAAGACGTAACTAAAATTTTAAAAATAAAATGTAAAAAATACTTTTTAAAAACAACCTTTTATTATTTAGATGTACTAAAACGAAAAAAATAAGTATATTTTGTTCATTGTGGCATGCGTGGATCCTAATAAAAGTAGTATCAAAGTTATCACTAAAACAGATATAATATATTATGTTAAATTTACTGTCTTAAAAGCTTGTAGCGCGAATAGAAAAGAAAAAAATACATACTGAGGTATCTACTTACAATTCCTGCCAAACAAAATTAATGAACTTTTCGCGCGCGACGAGCAAGGCAATAAATTTAACATAATATAATAACTTTGATACTACTTTTATTAGGATCCACCCATGCAGGGTTGGTTTTATGTAAATCAAATGATTTAAATCATGATTTAAATCGTGATTTAAATCAAGTGATTTTTTTGACAAAATCAATGATTTAAATCATTTTTCTTCATAATGATATTTTATTATTACATAATAATTATGAGAATGATTATTTTATTTTAACTCGACTTGATTTTATTATCTACCATTATAATAGGTATAGGACAGTGGTTCCCAAATGTCTCGAAATTCTGGACCCCCAAAATTAGAAATTAGTAACATGCGGACCCCCATGAACAGTTTAGCTTCAAAAATAATAAAAAAACAACCTTTGTTAAAAAAATATTTATCTCAAAAGTGCCGATTTATTCAATGCCTTTAATATGGCTTATTAATTTGCACCAAAAGGCATTATGCTATTTATAAATAAAAACGGCATCCTATAAAAGTAACTGAAAAACTGAACTAAACTGAACAAAATATATTCTCTTTTCTAGCAGAAAAAATATAATATATCAATCATCAGTTTTGGATTTTAATGAGAAGAATTAAATACTGTTTTTCCTGTCATAGTTCTTTCTAAATCTGGTCTAAGATTTGAACAGCCAGATTCTCCAACGTAGTGCGGTCTAATTTGACAACCAAAAGTTTTAAACTGACAAGTGTAAGAATAAGACAATTAAGTTTTATGCTATGAACTTATTTTTGAGCTTTCTCACAAATTTGTAAAGAAAAGGGCAATTTTAGTAAGTACTTTTGACAAAAATAGAACTAACTTCATTACAGCAACTCATTCCAAGATGAAAATGATATGGAAACCAAGCAAATCGGTGAAATATCAGAATAATTCATAAGTTTTTAATAACGACTTAACAATGACAGGACAAAAACCTGTCAAATCATAACTGACCAACTAGATTTCAATTTCAACGAGGACTAAATCTTAAACCTTCTTAGTAAATCTGAATGGAAATTTTTAATCTTAGATCTGAAGCAACATCCAGCCGATTTCTTTGTTTGGATTTTAGCAGAATGTATTCAGAGAAAGTTTGTGCACACATCGTCGTGCAAAAGGGCATAAAGTGTTTCAAAGCAAAGGTTGTCGGACCCCCGTAAAATAACCTGCGGACCCTTAGGGGGCCGCGGACCACCATTTGGGAACCACTGGTATAGGGTATAGGTAGCTATATAATATGTACCTATTGTTTTTTGTTTGTGTTTTTAAAATTACCGTTTTCTGTTTCGTTTGCTGAAGTTTGAATTAATATTAATATTATTAAATTTATATTTTCTACTCCATTATTTTAATGTTTACTGCATTTTAATTATTTACTATTGTAATTGTGTTACATCTGAACAAACAATAATGAAATAATACAAACCTAAAAAAATCAAAAAAATCTATCTGATTTAAATAAAAAAAAATCTGATTTAAATCAAAACAATCTGATTTTTTTGATTTTTTCAAAAAAATCATGATTTTTGCCAACCCTGCACCCATGCCACAATGAAAAAACTATACTTATTTTTTTTTTTGTTTTTGTACATCTAAATAATAAAAGGTTGTTTTTGAAAAGAATTTGTTACAACACTTTATTTTATTATAATTTAAAAACGATGTATGCTAAAATTTGGTACATTGACATAATTTTATGGGACAAAAATACCAAATCAAAATTATGATAAATATCAATCCATAGGCATAGAAATTGATTTTTTTAATAATTTAATAATTTTATAATAAAATTAAACTCTAATTGTTATCTCTTGTTAGTTTGGGTAAAAACCTTTTAAGCTAGAGAATTTAAATTCAGTTGCTTTAAATTGCTCAATATTTTTGGTAACGTTTTATCAATCATACTGCCGGCTTCTTCATACAACCCTCTAAAGAAGCCACTAAGATCATATTTATGCAAAATGTTAGTAATACAATAATTGTGGAGACAAAATTAAACAATTTCTATTATGAGTTTTTTTTTTCAGTTGATCCAGGTACATGTAAAGTTTTAAGAAAAAAATTGTACGATTATGATTTTTTGTCAGTTTAATAGTTCTTTCAGTTAAAGCAATAAACAACGCTTAAAAATGTATTTTGATCATTTTGAATACGAACAACCATTTTTGGGAAAAACTTTAAAATCTTCTTTTAAAGTCCCTGTTTGATTTTTATTAAATTATAAAGGTGCCCAAAATATTGGATACCTAGAGAAATAAATTATGGGATCCAATAAAATTAAATATCAAGGACGTGAATTGAAGATCATTATTATATTTTCTCTAAAACGGTGGCTTGTCTAAAAAAATATACAGGGTGTCTATTTGGGGACTGTATCAACCTATATAGGAAAAACTAAAATGAAATAAAATTAAAAATTTGGCAGGTAGTATACTAAAGTCGCTGGGGGCCTTTCGGCTAAATTATTTTCGAGAATCTGGTGCTTCCTATTATACCGGAAAAAGATGTCAATTTGCTTATTTTAAATAGGACTGCCCGTACGTGATATTCAAAACACATTTCATGTATAATAATATCTTCATGGGCGCCCGCAGGGAGGGGCCAGGGTGGGGGCCGTGGCCCCCCTGAGATTGTGAGATTGTCATAATTCGTACTTTTTGTTGGACGAATTGCCAAATATCTATTATTTTTGTAATAAATAATATTTCTTTTTATGATAAATGTTGTATATTTTTCTGATGTTTGAACATCTTTACAATGCCACGCACCAAAACATCAATTAGGATTAGGAATATTATTTAAACCCAGTCCTAACTCAATGCAACCTGCACGGCAACCAAATTACTATAAATTTTCTACAGCCTGCATGTATACTTTATCAAGAAGTTTTTAACATGTTTTTTTTTTAGTGTTCCGTGCTAAAATTAGCAAAACCACCTTGTCCGTCGGTCTGTCACAAGCGGTTTTCTCTGAAACTAAATTTGAAATTTAGCACAGAAATAGAGTGTGGGGCCCAATTATAGACGTGAAAAATAAAACGTCGAATTTTGACTCGGGGGGTTAATTTTAGGGGGTAAATTGGGAAATGGAAAAAAATGAAGGCTGATTGAAGGACGAATTTAACAATACGATGTATTTTTATGCATTTTTTATGCGATTTTTTAAACATTTTTCAGGAAACAACGCCTAAAAATTGCTGTCCCCCACCCTCATCACCAAAAGAAACGCTCAGAAAAATCTGAAAAAAATCATGAACTAGGTGTAGATTGAGCCAAAATTATCGTAGCGCAATCAACTGTTATAAACAATTTAATTGTTTATTTCCTTATAACTCCGGGGGGGGGGAGGGTCTCCGGTGGCCGAGTTGGTACGGCGCCACCTTTGCAACCGAGAGGCGCGGGTTCAAATCCCGCTTCGACCATGGATATTTTATGATTGTTGTTGGAAGGTGGTAGAGGAATTCTTCCTCGACCGAGGTGGTACCACCCCACACATCCTCTTAAAGGGCTGGTGAAATCCCTACGGGTGTTTCCAGCTCTGGATGTGTGAGTCGATTCCCCAGTACACCCACGGTACATAGTAGGTACTCAGACTTCGGTCTTCGTGGGTTGTCAGAAAAAAAAACTGCTGAACCTTTGGTTTTAGAGAAAAAGTTTTTCGCCAAAAAATGTTTCTCACGATGTAAGGAATAACTTTTGCTTTTACACGTGTTTCAAAATTTTTAATTTGGCTCAGTCGAAACGCTCCCCTACTCAGCTCCGCGCATACGCGATCTGATACGGCGTTGGTGCTGTCGGCGGCGGGTATCGCGGGAGATGGGCGGAGATTGGGCGGCCAAGGTTTGCTCAGGTTAAGTGGGGGGCTAATTTGACCGAATTTCTCTGATTTTAATTATTAGTGTATTTGTATAAATCACTACAAATAAAATTTTTAAAATTATTTTTTTCATTTTGCCCCCCCTGAGAAAAAAGTCTGCGGGCGCCCATGAATATCTTATACAGGTACCATCCTATCTTGAACTTTTTTAAATATTGACTGTTGGATACTTTGAACTCCTGTAAAATCTAAACGTCTTGACTAGAGCAAAACGGGTTTCATATCCCCATCTTAATTCTTAATACTCTATTTAAGGACGTTAACTACCTACACGTAAACCAAAAAGTGTAATACTTTTAATCAATCTGGTTATTGACGCCATTAGATAAATTATTAAAGCTTTATACACCATTTTGCTCTAAGTCAAACCGTTTAGATTTTACAGGGGTTCAATGTGAAATACGGATTTCATCCAAATTACTAAAGTGATTTTCGAAATAATTTGAAAAAACTGAAAAGAAATTGTAAAACTTTAACACCCTGTATCTCGAAAACCAAGCGTTTGCGCATCCATCTTCATATTAACTTTTCGTCTTATTTTTTTACAAGGAATCTCAATTAAAGTAATAGCACATCTTTTTTGAAACACCCTGTATGTTTTTCTAGTTTAAATAGTTTTATTTATTTATTTAAAAAGATACTAAACTGACAAAAAACATTATTATTTTTTTCTAATCAAAGGAAACCTATTTAATACACGAAAAATGCGGTCTCCAAAAATACCTACTATTTATTTAGGTATATCAAATATTAAATAAACAGATTCTGCAGTTTTCCAAATAAAAAAAATAAGCTGTTTTGTTTTTAATTTGACGCTTTATGCTTTATGTACTGGAAATGGAGCACTTTCCATGAAATATTGTTGTGAACTTTTTTTTGCCTAAAATCACACAGAAATCATTCCAGAAATAGCTTGGATTACTTAAGATATCCCGCGTACAAGTTCAAAATGAGTACCTATAACCCATAAAACCAAATAAATCCTCCTAAGATACCTATAAATCCTTAAAATTCGTTACTACAAAAAACCATTTCAATAATTTCTACTGGTTTAATGTAATTTTGCAACCAAATAAGATGTTATGGAAAACCCTGTATAGAAGTCCGTCATAATTACCTGAAAATAAATTGAATGGTTTTACTGTTTTAGCATTGTGATTATTATTGTCAGATACTGTCAGATAAAAAATAAAGCATCTTTTCCTTCTGTAATTCTCCATTTTTACCCTTTACCCTACATAAATTGGCGACCGTGACAAAAGAAAAAATTATGGAGAAAAATAAGAACCTGTCCCTGCTACAGATGGAAAGAAAAATTCTCAGAAATATGTTTGACAGAAATTGTCAAGATTTGGATAAAGAATTTGGGGCTCAAATTACCAAACAGGAAGAAGTTACGAAACTATTGAAGCATCTGGAAGACAAAGCCAATAGATTGTTCATGCTAGATGAAGAAATAAGGAAGTTGGTTTTACAAAATGGAAGTGATGCTGAAATAGAAGAGGAACTTGAGTCAGTTGAGGTTTTTAGAGAGCTTTTGTTGACATACAAAAATAAACTTGAACAATTTTTTTTCAAAAATGAGGATATCAATGACGTAAGTAACGTAGATAATTCTAGTAGCCATAAAACAACATTTACCAGGAGAAATTTTAGACTTCCTAAGCTGGAACTCAAAAAATTTGATGATGATGTTAAAAACTGGATAGGTTTTTGGGGTCAGTTTAGGAAAATTCATGATGATAATGACATAGATTTAGAAGATAAGTTTCAGTATTTACTACAAAGCATGGAGGAAGGCTCGGCTGCTAAATCTTTAGTGGAAAGTTGTCCTCCAGCAGCAGAAAACTATGAAAAGGCTTTAAGTCAGTTAAAAAATAGATTTGCCACTTATAGGAAATAATGGTACAAAAACTGTTAGAGCTATTTTAGATTCTGCATCTCAAAGGTCATATATTTTATCAGACTGTATAAAGAAACTAGGTTTTCCCAAAACAGACGAACAAACTATAGTACAAGGTGTGTTTGGCGGTATACAGTTAGAGCCTAGAAATCATAACGTATATGAAATTACAGTTAGAGATATAAATGATTCATTTCAGTGTAAACTTAATGTCTTAGAATACAATAAAATATGCAACTATATACCCCGTTTAGACGACATTCATTTGTTAAATATGCTACAAAACAATGGCATAGAAATTTTTGATTGTAGATTAAAGACAAATAAAATAAGTCTACTGTTGGGAGGTGACATTTATGGAAAGTTAGTTACAGGAAAAATACAAAATTTTAATAATTTAACTGCTATAGAAACATATTTCGGATGGACCGTAATGGGCGGCTCTAACCACCAAGGTATTTCTTTTGAGACTCTGTGTTGTTTGAATGATATAGATGTATCGGATCTTTGGAATTTAGACAGTTTAGGTATTAAGGATCCAGCATACATAAAAGGTAAAGATATTATAGAGGCAGAGACTATTAAGAGGTTTAACGAAACTGCAGTAATAAATGAGCATAACAGATACGAAATTTCTCTTCCTTGGATAGAAAATCACTCAAATTTGTTAAGTAATAGGACGTTAGCTGAAAGTAGGTTGATATCAACAACTAAAAGGCTTAAATATTTGAATAAATTTGAAGAGTATCAAAAGGTTTTTCGTGAATGGGAGGAGACAGGGATCATAGAAGAGGTTAAAAATGCCACCGGCAAAGAGTTGGAGTTGTTCCACATCACCCAGTAATTAAAGAATCTAGTACAACAACTAAAATTAGGCCAGTATTTGATGCATCAGCAAAAGATAAAAACGGAAATTCTCTAAACAAATGCTTAGAAAAGGGCCCTAACCTTATTGAGCTTATACCTATTATCTTGATGAAATTTAGGTTAGGTATGATAGGGATCATTTCAGACATAAAGAAGGCATTTTTGCAAATAAGTATCACACCTAAAGACAGAGAATTTTTGAGATTCTTATGGTGGGATAACTTAGATAATGATAAAATAAAAACCTATAGACATTCGAGAGTAGTTTTTGGCGTAGCCTCTAGTCCATTTTTATTAGCAGCCACAATTGCTTATCATTTAGATCATGTTCCTGTTAGGTATAAAAATACGGCTGAAAAATTAAAAGAATCATTTTATGTTGACAACTGCGTTTCGAGTGTAGATAATAAAGGTGAATTAAAGCAATTCATACACGAAGCCAAAGAGATAATGGCAAGTGCCAAATTTGATTTACGTGGGTGGATTTACAACAGTGAAAAGTTTTTTGAAGAAAGTAAAGATGAGATGCCCTGTACTGGAAATTCTGCATCTGTACTAGGAATGATATGGGATTTTCAAAAGGACTTGTTAGGTTGCGATTTGAGCTTTCAAGAAATTTCCAATATTCCTATAACAAAACGAGGACTATTATCAGCAGCTCAGCGTGTTTTTGATCCTATTGGATTTTTATGCCCTGTAACACTATTACCGAAAATTCTTTTACAGGAAACTTGGATATTAAAACTATCTTGGGACAGCGAGCTACCAGAAGACATAGGAAAGAAGTTTAAAACATGGATGAATCAAGTACATTTTTTAAAACATTGCTACATACCAAGAACATTTTCTAATGTACCCATGACAGAATGTAGGAAAATATCTTTACATGTTTTCTGCGATGCAAGCAAAATTGCTTACTCAGCTTGCATTTATATTAGGTTAGAGACAGAAGGGGGTGTTTTTGTCAACCTACTACAAGCAAAATCCAGGATAGCTCCTATAAAAGTTGTATCATTACCGCGTTTAGAGCTAATTGCAGCAGTAATAGCTTGTAGGTTATATAGAACGGTCATTAGCGTTAATGCTCTATCCAATATAGAGACATATTTTTGGAGTGATTCTAAAGTTGCTCTCACATGGATAAAAACGAGGTCAAATTGGAATACATTTGTAAATAATCGTGTCCTAGAAATACGTAACTGTACTGATGTGAAGAGGTGGAATCACGTGCCAGGTACCATGAATATTGCCGATGTGGCATCTAGAGGATGCAGTAGTAAATGTTTATTAGAAAATAAATGGTGGCAAGGTCCTGAATGGTTAAAAAGAGAAGAACTGTGGCCAAATATAACAGAAGATTTTAATGAAAAAGAAGCATTTAAAGAAGAAAAGAAGAGCGTAGTTATACAGCTAGCTTATGAAAATACATCATTTTCAGCTTATTTGAAATATTTTTCAAAGTATATACAGATAATTAGAATGGTTGCATGGATATTAAGATTTTATGAAAAAACACATATGAAAGTAGTCAAAACCATGAAAGAATTAGATCCTGAAGAAATAGAAAATGCTGAAATCTGTATTCTGAAAATTATACAAGCTGAAAGTTTTGGGAACGTGGAAACAAATGAGTTAGATAACATACAAACTTTGAAAGATAAAAATGGTTTACTAAGAGTAAAAACAAAAATTTTGAATATGGACGAAAGCGATTCCTTTAAGTATCCTATCTTACTTTCTTCAAAACATGAATTAGTAAAAAGAATGGTCGAAGAAAAACACAGGCTTTGCTATCATGCAGGAGTACAAACTCTGTTATGCATTTTAAGAGAAAAACTCTGGATTACAAATTGTAGAAAACTAGTGAAAATGGTAGTTGCTAAATGTAATATATGTAAAAGGTATAAAGCGAAAGCTTTAGAAACACCTTTTGCTCCATTACCTGAAGATAGAGTAAAAACCGCCGCTGTTTTTGAAGTAACAGGAATTGATTTAGCTGGACCACTATTTCTGAAAAACGAAGAAAAGGTTTGGATTGTCATATTTACCTGTGCGGTTTACAGAGCATGTCATTTTGAGCTTGTAAGACATCTTTCGACCGAAGATTTTATACTTGCCTTACGTCGATTTATTTCTAGGAGAGGAAGAATTTCAGTGATTTATACAGATAATGGTAGTAATTTTAAAGGAACTTATAATCAGCTTTCAGTGCTTGATTGGGATGAAATATCAAAATTCTCATCGGTGTCAAGAATAAAGTGGAAATTTATTCCTCCTACTGGAGCCTGGTGGGGAGGATGGTGGGAGAGAATAGTTAGAATAATTAAGGATCTTTTAAGGAAAAATTTGGGAAAAAGAACAGTGACATATGACGAGCTGGTAACTTTACTATGTGACTGCGAGGTCATAGTAAATTCCCGACCATTAACGTTTATATCAAACAAGCCAGAAGATTTGACACCTCTTACACCAATGTCATTTTTGCAAAATATCTCTAATAGCGAAACACCCGATTTAGATCAGATTGGCAGAATTAGTATTCAGAAAATAATAAAATATATACAGAAAGTAAGAGATAACTTGAAAAGTAGGTTTAGAAATGAATATTTGGCGAATTTGGTAAATGTCGGAAAAAGAAAACACGATACTTTGGAAATTGGTGATATAGTACTCATTGGCTCAGACACAAAGAAAAGGATAGCTTGGCCAATGGGGAAGATAATCGATATATATCCCGGAAAAGACAATGTAGTACGAGTAGCTAAAATCAAGACAGCTAATGGGGAACTCATACGTCCATTACAACGAATTTTTCCACTAGAGATTAGCAGTCAATACAAAGAGGAACTGCCTATCAAACATATACAAGAAAATTCTGACGAAAATACAAGCGAACAAAAGCTTAACGAAATGAGATTCCCAAATGTATGCGACAAAAACTCAACTGACTCTACAGAAGACCAGAAGAAGGAATCTTTGGAAATTAGAAGAGAGAAGCAAACAAAATCTGGTCGTATTGTCAGAAAACCGAAGCGTTACAGTTTTTAGAAGATTATACACATGCCGGACTTGGGCGGGAGTATGTTATGGAAAACCCTGTATAGAAGTCCGTCATAATTACCTGAAAATAAATTGAATGGTTTTACTGTTTTAGCATTGTGATTATTATTGTCAGATACTGTCAGATAAAAAATAAAGCATCTTTTCCTTCTGTAATTCTCCATTTTTACCCTTTACCCTACATAAATTTCGTTATAACCAAATGTCAAAATAATAAATATCGGAATGGGTGTATCTTTAATTGATATTCTCTTCGTACGTATTTGCCTCCTAGCAATGTTGCCAATTTTCCGGAGGTATAATATGCAATTCCTATTTGGAGACCAGATCATACAGCAGATTGTCCTAGTTTATATTTGTATAAGATCGTAGCGCCACGTGGTGGAATTATGGTGAACTACGTTGTATAACTGTGCGTGTGTACACTACCAAAACGTCTCCAGAGTAAAATTGGTACAACGCATATTTATGACCCTACGAACCGTTTGCGACCATTATACATGGGGATACGCTTTGGCCTCCGATTTTTCGCATTCGCCTCCGATTTTTGAGGCGTATGCGTCCAAAGCGTATATATTTTGGAGGCGTATAAGACAAAATGCATATATATATATATATATATATATATATATATATATATATATATATATATATATATATATATATATATATATATATTGCTGGAAAGTACCTACTCAATAATTTAACTTTACTGCACACTAAACCTTAAACTCTTTTGTAGAACTTCAGTTGGAATTCGGAACGCACCCCTGTTTTCCGAACGTCCTTCTTTCTACCAAACCGAGGTTATAAATACAGGTGGCAAACAGCAGTTTAGTCATTTCGCATCAGTCTCTTGAAGTGTACGGACGTGTCTAGTTAAAATGGAAAAGTTCATTGTTATTAGGGACTCTATTCAAAAGGTGCGACGATACAATGTTACAGGTCGTGCGGTGGAATTTACGTTAAAGACTGTACCAGAAGGAACTGAACCAGTAGGCTGGGTGGGAGACGCTATACGGCAGGTTATTCATAAGGCCACTGAAGGACTTCAGTCGTCGGATTACGTTAGTTTTAGTTTTTGTTCAAAAGACTTTAGTCGTGGTGAAGGATGGATTCGCTTTAAACCTGCCAAAGAAGTAAATTACGAGGACGTTTGGAGTGTAATAAGTAATGTTTATCAATCTAATTCCGCAGGTTTAAACACAGAGTCATTTTGTCTTAAAGTAACAAGTGTGCGATACCAACTGGCAAAGGAAGAGGAAAGAAATACAATATAGTAGGGGAGTTAACGACAGAAATTTCCGGGTCATTTTCGCAAGCTTTATTTTTTTTGTATGAGTTACGTGTGTAATATATAATACTAATATGAACGTCTGCCGGCACACCCCCACGACAGTGGGTTACAGGAGGGTCACAATTACAGCTGAAAATAAACAAAAAAAAAATTATAGCCGCATACGTGAAACTTATTGTACGTGTCAGTTGAAATATGAGAAGCTTAAAAAATATCGTCTGCCACCTAAATTCGACGACAAACCTCGTCTGCCACCCACATAAGTAAGCGCAAAATTTTTTTTTAAAAAATTTATACCCGCAAGGAAGAAATTAATGAAAAGGCTTCATTTTATAGTAACAAACACAAAAATAATAGTCTGCCACCAATAAGATACAACAAAGGTCGTCTGCCAAGCCTATGAAATTGCTGTCGGCATGCACCGCGCGAGCACCACGGCTATGACGCTGCATATCTTTATCGGCTTGAAAGACGATCGTTGCTGTTCTAAATTGTTGAACGACTATCATGAAGTTGCTTTTTGTGTTATACATTTATTCGGCGAATTTGAATTTGTTCGTTTGTAGAGTATTGAAGGAGTCATCGCGTACACCTATTCTCGGTGTTCAAAATGTATCTTAAATTGATGAATTTCGATAAAATATTATTGTTTTACGATGTCATTAAGAAAGACATAATTATTTTTTGATTTTCATTTTAAAGAATTCTATATTTATTATGTACATGTATAATGATGCTGATCTTGTTTTACAACCGTAAAACAATTATACTGTTTTTATTTACCATACTTACGTTGCTTTTGATGTTGATGGTTCCGCGCAGTTGTCGTAATGAAAACTTTCTTTTTCCACATTTACACTGCAAAATAATATTTGCCATATTACAATTTTTGTAATAAGTCTCCAACGAGTATTGCAATAATTATTGTACATTTTAAATAAGAAACTGCTTGTGAGCATTTAAATGAAATTTCAATACAAAATTACGGTTTTTAAAAAGAATGAAAATTTTAATATTTAATAACGCGTTATTGTAATAAAATCAAACTGAAACCGCAATAAAATAAATTAAAGTTTTTAAAAGAATAAAACGAATTTCAATAAAAAAAATTATAAAATTTGTAGACGAACATAAATATAGTTTTCAATTGAGTAGATTAATCACTAAATTTTTATCACACTTACTTTGCTTTTGATGTCCTCTTGTACATATACACTGAAACATAATATTATTTACAATATTATATATTCAAAACAATTATACCATGGGAATTAGAGTGTGTATAAATAAAAATATGCACGTATGTATAATGTGTGTATATGTGAGAGACAGAGAAAAAGCATAAGTAAACTTACTTTGATGTTGGTTCCGATGCTTTATCTTTTGCTGGAACAACTTTGTATCTTTTAGACACTGCTGTAAACTTTGAATAACAAGTTGAGTGATATCTCTGATAGTCATTTACTTCTTGAGGCAAAATAACGTTATTTAAATCTAAATTGTTCTTCTTGCGAATTAAAAAATATATGCACTTTTATTCAAAGTATCAACGAGAAATGTTTGCAATTTCCCTGTTGTTTTTCGACAAAAAACGCAGTACGGCTTCACATTACACATTTTGAAATCTCACATTGGCACGCACTTGTTGTCACGAGACTTTTCATGAATACTGCAAGGACGCTACTGACTGCTCGCACAGACGCTGTACGTGTCCGTTAGATCCGTTAGTCCGTTAGATCCGAATAGATCTAATCTGAAAATTAATATGTTCTCGACAGCCGCAGTTTTATGATAGGGCCCATATAGCCCTAATAAAACGTCCGACAGCATTCGACATCGTCCGACAACAGTTTTCTTTTGCGCTTTTCACCGAGAAGGACAAATAGACTCAAAACGAGCAACTACAATTTTGATATAAAATAGCTTGATACGTCACGCAATCTACTTTATATTGCTTAGTTTGTCATGTTAAGAATTTTTGCGAATTTCGTCCCTATTTTCACGGAAAAGATCTAGTATAACTATATCCGCTAGAGTTTAAATCAATTCACTGAATAAATGTATATCATAAAAAACAACTTCGTGATAGTCGTTCAACAATTTAGAACAACAACGATAGTCTTTCAAGCCGATAAATATGCAGCGTCGTAGCCGTGGTGCTCGCGCGGTGCATGCCGAGCGCAACTTCATAGGCTTGGCAGACGACCTTCGTTGTATCTTATTGGTGGCAGACTATTATTTTTGTGTTTGGTGCTATAAAACGAAGCCTTTTCATTAATTTCATCCTTGCAGGTATAAATTTTTTTTATATTTTTTTTCGCTTACTTATGTGGGTGGCAGACGAGGTTTGTCGTCGAATTTCGGTGGCAGACGATATTTTTTAAGCTTCTTATGTTTCAACTGATACGTACAATAAGTTTCACGTATGCGGCTATAAATTTTTTTTGTTTATTTTCAGCTGTAATTGTAACCCTCCTGTACGCCCCTGTCGTGGGGGTGCGGTGGCAGACGTTTATATCATTATTGTACGTTACAAGCATAACACGTGGGAAAAAATGAAGCTTGCGGAAATGGTGTAATGAAATATGTCGTTAACTCCCCTACTAATAGTTTTACCGAAGAATGTGGCATGAGAAAAACAATTATAACAATTACCAACAAGGATAATTTATGTTTACCACGTGCTCTGGTGGTAGCGATGGCTTCTGTAAATAAAGATCCTGAATTAAGTAAAATTAGAAGAGATATTGGAAAAATTCAGACGGGAAGGACTAAACCTTTGATGGAAAGCGTTGGAGTTACAATTCCTGAAGAAGGTAGTGGAATTCTCGAGCAGCAAAAGTTTCAAGAACATCTTCAGGACTATAAAATTGTTGTCTACAGTTATGGTTCGAAGGGAAGAGACGTTATTTTTGTGGGTACGTCTAACAGCAACAAAAGACTAAATCTGTTGCATTATGAATCGCACTTTAACGTCATAACCTCAGTTACAGCCGCATTTTGCTCTAGCTATTTTTGTGCGCAATGTTTTAGTCCTTATGATAATAAACATAAACACAGATGTGGTGGACATGTCCTGGTTATTTACAGTCTCCAAAATGTACTGAAGAACAAGTAAGAGTAATGTTCTTCTTGTCGACGATATTTCAGAGGAGAAACGTGTTATAACCAGCATAGTTGTTAATATTTCGTCAGAATTTGAATCGTAAGAGTTACTGACGAGGAACACCTTTCAGACTGCAGACGATACCTGTAATATGGAAAAAAATTACCAGGGTATTACCCCTCACCACTTATTTGAGTATTAATCTATCTTTATTACGTTTAAACGTTCAGTCTTAGTTGATCAGTTGAAGCGAGCACTATGCCTAAAGAGTGCATTTGGGGAAGGCCTTGCGATTGTAGCGAGTGTCGACCAGAGCTAAAGAAAAAATGTGAAATATGTTTAGACAAGGATGGATATAAGGTTGGTGGTATACGAAGAAAAGATCGCAAGAGAATCGCCTACTACGACTTTAAAACTTATTGTTTTGAATGTTATCAGGAAGATATCGGACAATATGAACAAGCAAGATATGAATTATTCAAGGCAATAGTCGAGAATCCAGTTCAGCCATAGCAAAAATATATTAAATCACAGACAGAGGAAGATATTCGCGTAGCACTTTTAGGTTGTTTTCAAACCGAATTAAAACTGATAAAATTTACCCTAAGTGATGCACCTGATGTGATCAAGTTTTCCGTTGGTTTTAATTCCGGAAAAGAACGAAAGAACTTTAAAACGCGGGAAATGGAGTTGCCGAAACTCATTTTGTCAGGGATGCATAGGGCTAACGGCCTCCGAGGCACGAAGAATGGAGTGGTGAAGACGAAATTTGTAGCTTAGGTAGAATAACTTGGTACGAAATGTCTAGTATACCGTCGACTGTCAAGCGATTAGCATGGCGGAAATATTAAAAATTATTCTTGCCAACATTGAAGAAGTATTCAGTCGGAACCAGTATTATGAGTCCTGTTTACCTGCAACTTTAATGGTTTGGGAACTTGCTAAAAAATATAATGTACAGGTGGAACCAAAATGCCGAAAGATTTTCTATGATGAAATTGGAAACAACATTCATTTTTGGAACGTGTTTCAAGGAGAAATTTACGATCCCACCGTTAATGTTATAAAACATATAATGCCATCCGTGGACCTAACGAAGTTTGTGTACAAAGAAGATACTAGTATGGGCACAGATATGGAGGCAGCAGTAATGTTAGATATTTTTAATCAGTTCCAGAGAACAAACACAACAAACCAATACTTTTCCAACGCTCCAGATAAACTTAAAACTATTAGAAAAATTATCCACAGAAATGTATGTAGATGTATTAAATAAAAGTTGGTATTCTTTGTATTTATATGTTACTTTATTAACCTCTTTGCGAAGAACCAGATCACCAATAAGCAAAGCTGCTAGAAACAGGGTTTATTTAGTAGCTATCTGAAAGATCGTAGTTGTGTCCTATTGGGGTCCGGATAGTGTCCGAATAGTGTCCGGATAGTGTCCGGATAGTGTCCGGCTAGTGTCCGGATAATGGCTTAAAGACGTCCTAATAGCATCCTAAAACACCCCTAAATAGCATCCTTCTGATGTTCTAGCGTATACTTAGGATATATTAAATGACAGTTCCATTTTTATGTTTAGTTCGGGGTGTAAATATTATGGTGATAGGATGTATCTCATCAAGATAAAGTATCAGCGTCTTGAAACACTAACTGTTAAATATGGTGTAAGGAAAGAGGGAACTAAGTTGTTTCTTGGAAATATCCCCGTCGTTATAAAAGATAACGTTCTCATAATAGATAATGATAAATTTCTGTTATTAGAAGGACTGTTTAATTTATTAGCTACAAATCAACCACTAAAATTTAAAGTGAATCCAACCAAGCAAGCCGAAGCAAACCCAACCAAACGAACCTGAGCAAACCTGAGCGGTTTTTTTTGCGTCTTTAGCTGTTTATTAGCTGTTTTTCGAGAAGAGGGTCTGTTTTTTAGCTGTTTGTAGCTGTTTCCCGAAACAGGGGATCTGTTTTTTAGCTGTTTTTCCAGAACATGGTCTGTTTTTAGCTGTTTCCCAGAACAGGGTCTGTTTTTAAGCTGTTTTCCGAAACAGGGGTCTGTTTTCTTTAGCTGTTTTTAGCTGTTTTAGCGGTTTCATAGCTGTTTATTAGCTGTTTTTAGCTGCCGAGAAGGCGCGAATGCGATATTATAGAAAACACGTAACAGATCATATTTTGCCACTTTTCTCAAAAATAGCGAACCATTGATGAAACTGAAGAACCAACTTCATAGTCAGCATCTACAAATGCGCCTCTTCCATTTGACACCACCCGTGTGCCACCGTTATCTACGGTAAGCTAGTTAGCGAACCATTGATGAAACTGAAGAATCAACTTCATAGTCAGCATCTACTAATTCTCCTATTTCATTTGACACCACCCGATCGCCGCCATTATCTACGGTAAGCTAGTTAGCGAACCATTGATGGAACTGAAGAACCAACTTCAGATTCAGCGTCTACTAATTCTTCTCTTTCATTTGACACCACCCGATCGCCACCATTATCTACGGTAAGCTAGTTAGCGAACCATTGATGGAACTGAAGAACCAACTTCAGACTCAGCGTCTACTAATTCTCCTCTTTCATTTGACACCACCCGCGTGCCACCATTATCTACGGTTAGCTAGTTAGCGACCCACTGATAAAACTGTTTTGAAAATCAAAAGGTAATCCTAAAAGACACAGGAGAAAAAATTTTGAGCCATTTAAAAGTTCTGGAACACTTCGATACAGCAGTAGAGATAGATGGGGCGTTCTGCAACAAGTGCACCAAAGCAAAGTGTGCAAACCCAAGCGTCGGTACCGAGCAAACGAGAGCAAACCCAAGCAAAGTGTGCTCAAATCCATCAAACCCAACCGTCCGGTACCGGGCAGGTTTGCCCAGTTTTTACCCGGTACCGGACGGTTGGGTTTGATGGATTTGAGCACACTTTGCTTGGGTTTGCTCTCGTTTGCTCGGTACCGACGCTTGGGTTTGCACACTTTGCTTGGGTCCACTTGTTGCAGAACGCCCCATCTATCTCTACTGCTGTATCGAAGTGTTCCAGAACTTTTAAATGGCTCAAAATTTTTTCTCCTGTGTCTTTTAGGATTACCTTTTGATTTTCAAAACAGTTCCATCAGTGGGTCGCTAACTAGCTTACCGTAGATAATGGTGGCACGCGGGTGGTGTCAAATGAAAGAGGAGAATTAGTAGACACTGAATCTGAAGTTAGTTCTTCAGTTCCATCAGTGGTTCGCTAACTAGCTTACCGTAGATAATGGTGGCGATCGGGTGGTGTCAAATGAAAGAGGAGAATTAGTAGACGCTGAATCTGAAGTTGGTTCATCAGTTCCATCAAGGGTTCGCTAACTAGCTTACCGTAGATAATGGTGGTGACCGGGTGGTGTCAAATGAAAGAGAATTAGTAGACGCTGAATCTGAAGTTGGTTCTTCAGTTTCATCAGTGGGTCGCTAACTAGCTTACCGTAGATAATGGTGGCACGCGGGTGGTGTCAAATGAAAGAGGAGAATTAGTAGACGCTGAATCTGAAGTTCGTTCTTCAGTTCCATCAATGGTTCGCTAACTAGCTTACCGTAGATAATGGTGGCGATCGGGTGGTGTCAAATGAAATAGGAGAATTAGTAGATGCTGACTATGAAGTTGGTTCTTCAGTTTCATCAATGGTTCGCTAACTAGCTTACCGTAGATAACGGTGGCACACGGGTGGTGTCAAATGGAAGAGGAGTATTAGTAGATGCTGACTATGAAGTTGGTTCTTCAGTTTCATCAATGGTTCGCTATTTTTAAGAAAAGTGGCAAAATATGATCTGTTACGTGTTTTCTATAATATCGCATTCGCGCCTTCTCGGCAGCTAAAAACAGCTAATAAACAGCTATGAAACAGCTAAAACAGCTAAAAACAGCTAAAGAAAACAGACCCCTGTTTCGGAAAACAGCTAAAAAACACACCCTGTTCTGGGAAATAGCTAAAAACAGACCCTGTTCTGGAAAAACAGCTAAAAAACAGATCCCCTGTTTCGGGAAACAGCTAAAAACAGCTAAAAAACAGACCCTGTTCTGGAAAAACAGCTAATAAACAGCTAAAGACGCAAAAAAACCGCTCAGGTTTTGTCATGTTCGTTTGGTTGGGTTTGCTTCGGCTTGCTTGGTTGGATTCACTTTAAATTTTAGTGGTTGATTTGTAGCTAATAAATTAAACAGTCCTTCTAATAACAGAAATTTATCATTATCTATTATGAGAACGTTATCTTTTATAACGACGGGAATATTTCCAAGAAACAACTTAGTTCCCTCTTTCCTTACACCATATTTAACAGTAATGTTTCAAGAAGCTGATACTTTATCTTCATGAGATACATCTTATCACCATAATACTTACACCCGAACTAAACATAAAAATGGAACTATGTCATTTAATATATCCTAAGTACACGCTAGAACATCAGAAGGATGCTATTTAGGGGTGTTTTTAGGCCGTATTTAGGATGCTATTAGGACGTCTTTAGGCTATTATCCGGACACCATCCGGACACTATCCGGACACTATCAGGACACTATCCGGACACTATCCGGACACTATTCGGACACTATCCGGACACTATCCGGACACTATTCGGACACTATCCGGACCCCAATAGGACACAACTACGATCTTTCAGATAGCTACTAAATAAACCCTGTTTCTAGCAGCTTTGCTTATTGGTGATCTGGTTCTTCGCAAAGAGGTTAATAAAGTAACATATAAATACAAAGAATACAAACTTTTATTTAATACATCTACATACATTTCTGTGGATAATTTTTCTAATAGTTTTAAGTTTATCTGGAGCGTTGGAAAAGTATTGGTTTGTTGTGTTTGTTCTCTGGAACTGATTAAAAATATCTAACATTACTGCTGCCTCCATATCTGTGCCCATACTAGTATCTTCTTTGTACACAAACTTCGTTAGGTCCACGGATGGCATCATATGTTTTATAACTTTAACGGTGGGATCGTAAATTTCTCCTTCAAACACGTTCCAAAAATGAATGTTGTCTCCAATTTCATCATAGAAAATCTTTCGGCATTTTGGTTCCGCCTGTACATTATATTTTTTAGCAAGTTCCCAAACCATTAAAGTTACAGGTAAACAGGACCCATAACACTGGTTCCGACTGAATACTTCTTCAATGTTGGCAAGAATAATTTTTAATATTTCCGCCATGCTAATCGCTTGACAGTCGACGGTATACTAAACATTTCTTACCAAGTTATTCTACCTAAGCTACAAATTTCGTCTTCACCACTCCATTCTTCGTGCCTCGGAGGCCGTTAGCCCTATGCATCCCTGACAAAATGAGTTTCGGCAACTCCATTTCCCGCATTTTAAAGTTCTTTTGTTCTTTTCCGGAATTAAAACCAACGTAAAACTATATCTTGATCACATCAGGTGCATCACTTAGGGTAAATTTTATCAGTTTTAATTCGGTTTGAAAACAACCTAAAAGTGCTACGCGAATATCTTCCTCTGTCTGTGATTTAATATATTTTTGCTATGGCTGAACTGGATTCTGGACTATTGCCTTTAATAATTCATATCTTGCTTGTTCATATTGTCCGATATCTTCCTGATAACATTCAAAACAGTAAGTTTTAAAGTCGTAGTATGCGATTCTCTTGCGATCTTTTCTTCGTATACTACCAACCTTATATCCATCCTTGTCTAAACATATTTCACATTTTTCCTTTAGCTCTGGTCGACACTAGCTACAATCGCAAGGCCTTCCCCAAAAGCACTCTTTAGGCATTGTGCTCTCTTCAACTGATCAACTAAAACTGAACGTTTAAACGTAATAAAGATAGATTAATACTCAAATAAGTGGTGATGGGTAATACCCTGGTATTTTTTTTCCATATTACAGGTATCGTCTGCAGTCCTGAAAAGTCTTCCTCGTAAGTAACCCTTACGATTCAAATTCTGACGAAATATTAACAACTAAATATATATATATATATATATATATATATATATATATATATATATATATATATATATATATATATATATATATATATATATATATATATATATATATATATATATATATATATACGGACGTGTCTAGTTAAAATGGAAAAGTTCATTGTTATTAGGGACTCTATTCAAAAGGTGCGAAGATACAATGTTACAGGTCGTGCGGTGGAATTTAAGTTAAAGACTGTACCAGAAGGAACTGAACCAGTTGGCTGGGTGAGAGACGCTATACAGCAGGTTATTCATAAGGCCTCTGAAGGACTTCAGTCGTCGGATTAAGTTAGTTTTAGTTTTTGTTCAAAAGACTTTAGTCGTGTTGAAGGATGGATTCGCTTTAAACCTGCCAAAGAAGTAAATTACGAGGACGTTTGGTGTGTAATAAGTAATGTTTATCAATCTAATTCCGCAGGTTTAAACACAGAGTCATTTTGTCTTAAAGAAACAAGTGTGCGATTACCAACTGGCAAAGGAAGAGGAAAGAAATACAATAGTTTTACCGAAGAATGTGGCATGAGAAAAGGAATTATAACAATTACCAACAAGGATAATTTACGTTTACCACGTGCTCTGGTGGTAGCGATGGCTTCTGTAAATAAAGATCCTGAATTAAGTAAAATTAGAAGAGATATTGGAAAAATTCGGACGGGAAGGACTAAAACTTTGATGGAAAGCGTTGGAGTTACAATTCCTGAAGAAGGTAGTGGAATTCTCGAGCTGCAAAAGTTTCAAGAACATCTTAAGGACTATAAAATTGTTGTCTACACTTATGGTTCGAAGGGAAGAGACGTTATTTTTGTGGGTACGTCTAACAGCAACAAAAGACTAAATCTGTTGCATTATGAATCGCAATTTAACGTCATAACCTCACTTACAGCCGCATTTTGCTCTAGATTTTTGTGAGCAATATTTTAGTCCTTATGAACATAAACACAGATGTGGTGGAACATGTCATGGTTGTTTACAGTCTCCAAAATGTACTGAAGAACAAGTAAGAGTGAAATGTTCTTCTTGTCGACGATATTTCAGAGGAGAAACGTGTTATAACCAGCATCTAGTTGCAGGATCGTTGGAAAAAAGTACTGTCTGTGCCGAAGTTAGGAGCTGTGATCAGTGTTTTAAAGTAGTAAAAGGAAACAGAAAACACACTTGTGAGATATTTTGCAAGATCTGTTATACTCATGTACCAGAGAATCATCTGTGCCATATTCAACGAGACAATGGAAAGCAATGGAACCATCTTCGTATTTTATGACTTGGAAACACAGCAAGAGGAAGAGATTGGTGCTGGCGTGTTGCTTCATAAAGCTAACCTTTGCGTATTTAATAGCTATTTGTGTATTAAGAGCGCAAAGTGATATATTGCCGCTCTGAGCGAGAAGTTAGACGCGCGACGCGTAGCGGAGCGCGGCTATCTCGCGAGAGCGGCAATGTCACTTTGCGCTCGAATTACACACATGATTTTTTCTACAACCGGTGTTTTTATAAAAATGTTTGGTAAAAATTGATAAACTTTGATAATCTCAAACTTGACACTTCATATTTCAAAAAGTGAGCATTACTTTACGTTACATATGTGTCTAGATAAAAATGTTTACTACTGCCGGTATTTTTATAAAAATATTTTGTAATGTAATTAATAATTATTGATATCAAATTTGACAGTTTATATTTTGTGTCAAAAGTCGCAGATACGCTGGACGTTTCTTTATTATTATTAAGGTGTCCATGGTAACTAAGCGAGCGACAAAGTAACTTTGTCGCTCGGCGAGCGACAAAGTAAAACAAACGCTTGTTCCTCGAAAATGTCCAACTTTGCGCTTTCTTTTGAAAGCGCAAATTTGTACTTTTCGCTCGGTTGTAGAAAAACAATATTGTGATGAGTGTATGAACTCTGAGATGGTTATTTGCAAGAAATGCGGAGTTAGATTGCAAAAACTTAAAGGTTTAAACCCCGTTGCCGCATTTACGCAACATTTGTTACAGCTAAGGAAGAAATTTAAGGATGTAATTGTATTAGCTCATAACGGACAAGCTTTTGATCATCAATTTATTTTAAATTATGTTTTGACAGAGATTGATTTAACTCCTGAACTAATAATGAGAGGGGCAAAAATTATCCTAATGCAAGTTGGAAATGTTAAGCTTATAGACTCACTAAACTACTACTCTATGACCTTAGCAAAACTCCCCAAAGCTTTCGGATTGGGAGATACCTTTAAAAAAGGATATTTCCCTCATCTTTTTAATAAAAAAGCGAACCAAAACTACGTAGGTCTCCTTCCCCCGATGGAATTTTACTCTCCCGACACGATGAAGGAGGACGATCGTTCTAAATTTCTGACATGGTATGAAGAACACAAGTCTGATCATTTTGATATGCAAAAGGAACTTGTTGACTACTGTATTTCCGACGTAGAGATTTTAGCCGCTGCGTGTTTGAAATTCCGACAACAACTGCTTACCACAACAAATGTATGTCCCTTCACAGAAGCTACTACGATTGCTTCGTGTTGTAATAAGGTTTTTAGAATGAATTTTCGTAACCAAACACAATTGAGATTATCCCTAAGAACGGATATCGATGGAAAGATAACCAAAGCAAAATTGCAATTGCAATTGCAATTGCATTGAGTGGTTATTATGGGAGGAAAAACAGAGAGGAATTCATATTTTACATGCTGCCAAAGGTGAAGAAGCCGTTTTACATGGGGTGAAGGTTGATGGTTATTGTGGAAATACCAATGAGGTTTTTGAATTCCAGGGCTGATATTGTCACGGCTGTCCCAAATGTTACAAGTTTGGTAGAGACGACCCTCTTTATGACGATCCTACAACAACATTAAATTTACGTTTTGAAGCCACCGAAGTAAAAATTGAAAGATTAAAGGAATTTGGTTTTACGATTAACGAAATGTGGGAGTGTAAATTTAGAAAACTGATAGAAGAAAATCCTGAGATTAGAAATTATACCAAAGCACACCCCCTTCGAATTATGAGACCTCTAAACCCCAGAGATGCTTTTTATGGTGGTCGTACCGGAAACGTTTGGGAGTATTATAAAACTAAAAAGGGCCAATGCATTCGCTATGCAAATGTGTGTTCTTTGTACCCATTCGTGTGTAAAATAGGCAAATTTCCGATAGGTCATCCCATGATATTCGTTGGAGACGACGAGTATAGGAAGTTGGACCTAAATACCGTAGATGGTCTTATAAAATGCGTCATTCTTCCTCCTAGAGACCTATATCATCCAGTGTTACCATTAAAGATGAACGATAAACTTATGTTTGTTCTCTGTCAAAAACGTGGCCAGGAAATGAATCTCAATGAATGTAAGCATAATTCGGAAGAACGCGCACTTGAAGGTACGTGGGTCATGGACGAAGTTCGAAAGGCTGTTGAAAAAGGGTACCGGATAATGAAAATACACGAAATTTGGAAATATAATATTCAAAGGTTAAATAAGGAAACGGGGGAAGAAGGATTATTTACGGCCATGATGAACACATTTCTTAAAATTAAGCAGGAAGCATCAGGATGGCCGAAAGACTGCGTAACAGAAGAAGAGAAAAACCGTTACATTGAGGAATTTTTTGAAAGAGAGGATATTAAGCTAGAATACCATCAAATACTCGAAAATCCTGGTCTAAGATCTCAGGCCAAACTTATTTTAAATTTTTTCTGGGGTAAATTTGGACAGCGAGAAAATCAGTCAAAGACCCGAGTTGTAAACGATCCTTCGGAATTATTTGCTATGCTTCTTAACCCCGGACTTTATAATAATGGAATTCTCCCGGTTAACGAAAAGACTCTAATCGTTTCTTATAAGCACACTGAAGATTCGTTTGATCCCTTAACTACAGTTAATGTGGCTATTGCGTCGTATGTGACTGCTCAGGCACGCCTAAATTTATATTCCTATTTAGAGACCCTAGGTGACCGAGTTCTGTATTATGACACTGATTCCGTTATCTATATTTCCACCTCAGGCGAACTAGATGTGGCAACAGGTCAATTGTCGGAGATTTAACAACACCGACTCTGAAAAAGTAGTTTGCAAAGTTAAAGGCATATCCATAAATTATGCAGCATCAAAATTGATAAACTTCTACACAATTAAGGATATGGTACTGGAGAAGAAGAAAGAGCCAATACCAATTCTATCCAGGAACATTCGGCGAACCCAGGACCATACCGTAACAACAAACACAGAAATCAAGCTATACAGACCTAATTCAACAAAAAGAAAATTTCTAAGTGATGGCAGCTCAGAACCCTACGGATATAAGAAGAAACAGAGAATTCATTAGAGCCTTAATACTTTAAATCCTATAACTTTTGAGCGACGCAACATATTAATGTAGGGTTTTTCTAAATGACATAAGACATTCTTACCCATTAGCACTCACAACCAACACCTGTAGCGCGTAACAATTGATAAAGGGCCTTCGACTTTTGACGTTTTTAGCAGTTTAGTAGCTGTTTAGAAGTTGTTTCCCGAAACAGGATTTGTTTTCTAACTGTTTTTATGATTGTTTTCCTGGAACAGGATCTGTTTTTAGCTGTTTTCTAACCGTTTTATAGTTCCTTCCTGAAACAAAGCTTGTTTTTTAGCTTTTTTGTAGCTGTTTGTAGTACGTCTGCCCCAATTAATAAGCTTGATAAAGGCTTTAAACAGAGGATTATCCAAGCTGCTGGAACAATAAGATGGGGACATCACCGTATCATGGAAGAAGAGGAAAGATATTTTGTACTATTGTATATTGTATTGTATATTGTAATATGTTTGATTTGAAAATAAACAGCTCTATACATATAAACGTTCGTTTTAATGTAGTTCTAGGCTTTTTGCTTTTGAAAAGGATCGTTTTTGTCCATAAAAAAATCGAGCTGGAGCGCGCTTGAGGGATCAGTTCACGTCTGGCAGCTCTGTTAATGGGCAGCTCTGTTAATGGGTTATTTTACAATTGATATATTTTTAAGAGCATTTTCAAAAACATGCTTTTTACTTTATGTCAGTATAATGGTTTGTAACAATTGCAATACTTTTGTATTTATCAGTCAGTTAGTCATAAAATAAGACCGACCGGAAGCCCTCACTAAATATAACCTAACATACGAGGTATACTGAGTTATATCTTACTACGCAAAGATCATTGACAAAACTACGGCATTGCCATTTAATCAGTGTCACAGGCTTTAGCAGTAATCTAAGCGAGGGATGTTTAAAACTTAACTAATCGGAAGGCCCTTTTGATTTCTACCTCCTTCATCCAATTCTTTTCAGCCATTGAGGGACTTAATAAGCGATAGCTCACGAACGAGTTGATCGATTGACTTCGGGTTTTTTCCTAACGATTTGTTACGTCACGTTGAACACGTGATGTAAGTCAAATATTAAGTTTAACATTTAACAAGTGACAGGTGACAGCTGACAGATCGAAGATGACAGATGACGTATGAAAAAGGGGCGGGGCTTGTGACGTCAGAGGGAGAGGAGCGGGGGTGGCCCAAAGTAAAGCCATTTCTACTGCTTTGGAATCACTTGTTCAGTGAGCGCAAACGTACAGTTTTGAATTATTTTTGACATAATATATTAGGTTTAAAAATGGGGTTTTCCGAACAAGAAAAAGTTGATATGATAAGAATTTATTATTCGGTTAATAATTAACAGAAGCAAGAATTCAATATAGAAGAGAGTTTCCAAACCGATTTTTGCCATGCAAAACCATATTTTATTATACAGTAAAGAATTTGTAACCTTGTATCTAACTGACATTTTATAATATATTTACTAACATTTTACATAATTTATTCAAGAAAAAAGTAATATAAAAATATAAAACCAACAGAAGAAGATACAAAAAAAATTGCTCTATCCAAGGAAATAGAAGTTCAGTTGATTTATATTAAGAAAATAATTGGATTAATATATTTAAAATATTTTTTGGACATTGAAAGTGACAGAAATGACAAGAAGGAATTCTAAAAAAAATACCAGTCAAAATATTGAAGAAATGTCAATTGAACACATTGTTAATCAAAATTTAAGTGACGAAGACGATTATCTTCCATTAAAATACCCAACAAGATCAAGCCAGGATAAATGTAAGGAAAAAATTAGGAATTTTAAAATATGCACCCAAGATAAAGTAACAGCAGGACCATCAAATTCTTATTTCTGTGTTAGCTGTAAAAACATTATAAAAAAAAATCAAAATTCTATTCAGTGCAATGGTACCTGCCAAAATTGGTACCATGCAAAATGTTCCAAAGTTGAAAAAAAGACTTAGATTTTTTTATCAATGAACTAAAAAAAGTAAATGGTAATAAATGGTTTTGCGGTAAGTGTAAAAATATTAATGAAGATTCTAATCTAAATTCTAAAAACACACTAAAGCTTATTCTGGAAATTCAACAATCTCTAAATTTTTTATCTGAAAAGTACGATTTAATTTTTAAAGAAAACAAACAGATATCTACAACATTAAAGGAAATACTGAGAGATCAATGGGAATTAAAAAAAGAAAACAAACTGTTGAAAGAAGATATATCTAGTTTAAAAAAAGAAATTGAAATTTTTAATCAAAAAAATGATTTGGAATCTCAAAATTTATTGAAACAAAATATAGAAATTAAAGGTGTTCCAAAAAATCAAAATGTTGATGATGAAGAAATAACAGAAAGAATTTTAAATAAAATTGGATTAGAAGTAAACAAAGAAAATATATTAGATGTTAAAAGAAAAGATACAAAAAACGAAGATGTCCTGAGTATTAAATTTAAAAACGAAGAAATTAAAAAACAAATTATAGAAAAATCTAAGCAGTATTTTAGAAACAAAGGAAAATTATTAAATTATGACATTAAATTACCAGACACACAAAAAATAATATATATAAATGAAGAACTAACAACTAGAACAAAATATCTATTTGGAAAGTCAAAAGAGCTAAAAAAAAAAGGATTTAAATACATTTGGATCAAAAATGGAAAAATTTTTATTAGAAAAAATGACCAAGAAGAAATAATAAATATCACCACAGAAAAACAAATTAACGAAATCTTTTAGTTGTATTGATTTAGAATTTCTATTAATTCTTTTATTTCATTATAAATTTATTATTAATATTTTAATACATTTCAATTTTAAATTATAGAAAAAAAAATGATAAAAGAATTGAAAGTAAAAAAAATTCAGACACAACTGGTAAGTAATAAAAATGAATATAACAGTCTTAAATTTGATAATAAAACGTTTTCAATATATCACAATAATATACGTAGCATCTCGAAAAATTATGATGAAAGTAGGTTATTTATTCAACATTTAGAAGAAAATTTTGACGTTATAGTATTTACAGAAACGTGGAATATTTTAAATACAAATTTATATACTATACCAAATTATAATTTAATTTATAACAACAGTAATTCCAATCAAAATGATGGAATTATTGTTTTTATAAAAAACAATCTTATATACAATTACGAAATCATTCCCTTTAGTGAAATGAAAATAATATATATTAATTTGTTTATTAACAAATCAACACAAATTAATATTATAACAATTTATAGACCTCCATCTACATGTCCACATAAATTTAATAATGATTTGAAACTTTTTTTGTAGAATATTATAAAAAATTTAAAAATGATGAAACAACAATTCTAATTGGTGACCTAAATATTAATATTCTATCAGAATTAAGTAATAAATATACCAATGATTATTTTAATATTTTAAGTGAATATAATTTCGTATCTTATATTAATAACTTTACTAGAGAAATAAATGATCAAAAATCATGTATTGATCACATTTTTATTAGAACTAAACAGGACTTATTCAATTTTAAGTCATTTATATTTCAATATCAAATTACAGACCATTATCCAATTATTTTACAAAATCTCTCAAATACACCCACAAATGAACCATCACAAATTAGTAAATATAAGACTTACATAAATTATACTAAATTAAATCAAAATTTTAGCAGAATTAATTGGGATCCTTATTTTTTATTAAAATCCCCAGAAGATTTAACTAATTTTTTTTAATTAAAGAAATTAAGCTAAATGTTGAATGTTGTAAATACCAAACAAAAATTAAAAATATGCCAAAGAAAGAATGGATAACAAATAGTTTATTAGTATCAATAAACAAGAAAAATCAACTTTACAGAGAAATGAAAAATTTAAATAATGAAAATTAAAAAAATGAATACAAAATTTATAAAAATAAATTAACAGAAATTATTAAAAAAACTAAAATAAATTATTACAAATCTCAAATAGAAAATTCGTGTAAATCATCAAAAGAACTATGACAATGTGTAAAAAAACTTTGCAATGAAAACAATAATAAAAATAATTTAATTAATTTTATGAAACTTCAAAATGGAGAAATAACAACAGATCAAAGTTTAATATCAAATAATTTCATTGAATATTTTTCTAAAGTTGGAGAGTCACTTGCTAATGATATAATAAATAAAAATCAAAATAAAATAAAAGTACAAACTTTACAAAATAATTTAAATTCTTGTTATTTACAAGAAACCAATTATACCGAAATAAAAGAAATTATAAATGACTTAAAATTTAAGAAATCCCCTGGAATAGACGGTATCACATCTGAAATTTTAAAATCAATTAATTCGTATATTTGTAAACCTTTGACTTACTTAATAAACACTATTTTTAAAACAGGAATATACCCAACGGCTTTTAAAATAGGTATAATTAAACCAATTTATAAAAATGGTAATAAAACTGAAATTAAAAATTACAGACCTATAACACTAATTTCATCATTAGCAAAAGTTTTTGAAAAAGTCTTAAAAGATAGAATGGACAGTTTCCTAAATAAAAATAAAATATTATCTGACAAACAATTTGGATTTAAAAAAAAAAAACTACAGAAGATGCGATATGTTATCTAACCAGTCAAGTATATAACTCAATGAATAATAAGATGAGTAGTGCGTGTATATTTTTAGATTTAGCAAAAGCCTTTGATACAGTAAGCCATAAAATACTGTTAGAAAAATTAGAAAAAATTGGATTTCGTGGACATACATTAACTTTATTTGAAAACTATTTAAATACTAGAATACACCATGTAAAAATTGGAGAAAACATTAGTTAACCTAAAACATTTGATTATGGGGTTCCTCAAGGCACTGTCCTCGGACCATTATTATTTAACATATATCTAAATGACATATTTAACCTAAATTGTCAAGGAAAATTACATATTTTTGCAGATGATACTGTAGTTTTTTATGAAGAAAAAAATTGGAATGTTTTAAAAACTACAATTGAAAAAGATTTTTTAAAAATAAGCACCTGGTTTGATAATAATTTATTAACTATAAATTATAAAAAAACAAAATATATACCATTTACTTCATATATAAATAATTCACATAATATTGGTAAACTGAAATTTAAAGATATCAGTATAGAAGAAACAGGAAGTATCAAATATCTTGGAATAATTATTGATAAAAATTTAAAATGGAATTTTCATAGTGAATATATAACTAAAAAATTAAGAATTCTTATACCAAAATTTAAACACTTAAAACAATTCTTAAATATTGATCAACTTGAAATATTATATTATTCATTGATACAGACACATTTAAATTATGGAATACTTGGCTGGGGAGGTATCAATAGAAATTATCTTCATAATATAGAAACAATACAAAAATATATTTTAAAAATTATTTATGGAAGAGATTATTTATATTCGTCTGACTTGTTATATAAAGAAAGCAAGAAAATGGATATCAGACAACTTTTTTCATATAATATGTTAATATATATATTTAAAAATAAAAATAAAATTAACTATAATAATCACATTCATAACACTCGTAATAAAAATACAACCACATATAAAAAAAGAGTTAACAAAAAAATTGGTCATAAAAATTTTATAAATATAATTCCATATATTTTTGATTTATTGCCAAAATCAATTAAAATAATTAAATCTTTAAATAAATATAAAAATGAAATTAAAAAATGGATATTATCAAATCCAAGACAAATAATACATAATATAATAAATAATTTATAAATACTTAATAAAAACCAACTGGATATTCATTATGATATATTGTAATTTCAATTCGGGATTATTAATAATCTAGTTGTGTCTGATATATTTATTATTATTACTATTATTGTAAATAAATTGTATAAAATTATTAATATTATATTTTGAGTCAACTCACAACAAGTGTATTACTTAGTGAGTCAAGTGTTTATATTGGCTTATTCAAAAAACTATATATATCTCAATTGTACATGTATCATATGAATTATTGAATAAACCTATTATTATTATTATTATTATTAGTCCAAAAAAAAAAGCGCATAATAACTAGAAAAGAGGAAGATTTAAATGTTCTTTTATATTTTCAAGGTATTTTATTACAGTTTAGTTTTATCCTGATAATAAAAATAAGGCTTTTTAGAAGATCCAGAAACCGGACGCTTCCCGTTATTTTCATAAATCTTGATCAAAAATTTATGAAATTCTCATGAAATATAATTATAGACCATATAAGTTTCGACCAGTGCAGGAACTATCGGAAGAAAATAAAAGGCTGAGAGTGGAGTTTTGTCAAGAATTACTAGAAAGAACACGAATAGACCCGAACTTTTTGTTAAAAATAATGTTTACTGATGAAGCAACATTTAAAACTGCCGGTATGTTCAATAGAAAAAATAAACATTTTTGAGCACCTGAAAATCCCCACAAAAGGCAGGTAGTTAAAATCTCCGGACGACAGTCAGTGAATGTTTGGTGCGGAATTATTGAAAATAAAGTGATGGGTCCTATTATAATTAAGGGCGCCGTAACTGGACAATTATACAATTATATAATAATTACAGTATTTAAATAATGAAATTGAGGATCTCTTAGAACAATTGCCAGTAATTCAATATAACAACATAATCTGGCTACAGGACGGGGCGCCAGCTCATAATGCAATGGAAGTAACCGCATATTTCAATATCAGGTATAACTTATGGATAGGACGGTGGGGTCCTATACGCTGGCCAGCAAACAGTCCCGACCTTTCTCCACTAGACCTCTTTTTGTGGGGATTTTTAAAAGATAAAGTTTACTACAATCGAAATTACAATTTACAAGACTTAATAAGGAAAATTCGGAATGAAATAAGGGATCTGAATGAAAATTTTCCTCATTTTACATTTAACGCTGTAGTTAATAAGTTTAGGGAAAATTTGCAAAATGTATCGAAAATGGGGGAAATTGGATAGAATAATAAATAAGTATAGTAATTTGTGTAATTTTAGTTTAATATTATTATTTTTTCATTTCTGTATTTATTATTATTTACTGTTACATTCTAAATAAAAATAGTTAAGTAGTTAAATTTTTAATTATTTTTTCTTAGATAAATTTATACACTAACTATCTTTTTTATATCTAATAAATTAAAGTGTAAAATCCACACTATTCCTAATGAATATATCCAAAATATTTTAGATTTTAGAGTCATGTGTTCGCCATCACTGAACAAGTGATTCCAAAGCCACCTGTGCTTGAGCGGCTATGACTTAAAATTGAGCATTTTTAAATATTTAAATCGAAATATTTTAAAAACTGCTTAAAGAAACATAAACAAACTATATATTTTTGAAATCAGAAAAAGATATCTTTCTAAATGGTTGAAAATATACAGGGTGTTCTATTTAAAAAATTAAAGTTGATAGCGATTTTTTGACATTCAGGTTATCATTTGTTTATTTTTTTAGAAAATTCTGATGATTTAGATAAATCCTTAAAATTTTTGTATTAAACATTTTTCCATATCTCTAAAAATAAGGACTGTGGACCCCGATCAAAATATAAGAGAAAACCCTGTACACACCTTCGTTTTCCAGTTTAATCTTCTGTTTTGGATTTTTTAATGTTGTTCTTATGGTTTGGTGTGGTTTATATACTATTATGCTTACGAAGAATGCGGCCAATCTTATCAGTAGTTCCTTTAATGTATGGCAATATGGTTTTTGGTCTGCTTTCAGGGTCTTCCTTTTATTTCTGTCTTGGATATCGTTACAGTTCTATTGCTTTTCTAATTGTGTTCTCTTTATATCCATTTTGTTTAAGAGCAGCGGTTATCTTTTCTAGCTCTTGAGGACTGTATGGAAACCTATGAAGACTTTCACACACAAAACTTGGGGTGGCTACTTATTTGAATAAGCAACCGAGAATAGACTGTATAGCGGGTGGTTCTAAAATACAACTTATTTTTTCCAACAAAACAACAATAAAAATTATCTTTATTTTACTTCAAAACAAAGAAAGGTATTTACCTTTAAATATATAAATAAATAAAAATGATTACTGTATGGGTTAGTATCTAACTACTGCAAAAAACATATTACGTTAAACATGTCACACAAATATTACCTATCAAAAAAAATACAAGTACCTAAGTACCTTGCCCGACAATAATAAAAAAGCGGACGCACTGAAATAAGTCATTCAAAACTTTCGTAGTAACGTTTTTTAATTTACAGAAATATTCAAAACGATTGACAATTTTTAGCGCACTGCACTGGTTGAAAGTTCAGTGTTTATTTATTTAATTCAACTTCAATTCGAATCAAAAGTTATTTTAGTATGTTCGAGTTTAATCACGAGACTGTGATATGTAGATATAAAAACAAGCAGCTGATCTGCTAGCTTCAAACCAGGAGAATAAACGTTTCTTTTTACGTGAGAAATAAGTTGCTTGCATAATCTTTCATTAAACAAATCGGCTTTCTCCTACCTTACTTTCAGCAACTGGTGGTTTCTTCTTTAAGACCATCAAAATAATTCACAATTTTTCCAATGATTAGCACTTGAGTATCGCTAGAGCATAAGCTGATAAAAGCACTTCAGAGCAATTAATTTTAATTGACACTTGTTCACCGTTAGAGCATAAACGGCTTAGAGAAATAACTTTTATAGTTTACTTTGAGTTGACACTTTGTTATATCGCTAGAGAGTAAGCGTATAATAACTTGAGTATAAAAGAGTAATTTAAACTAATGAATTTCAACAATTACACAGCTAGAGCGTAAGCGTGTAAATTAACTTGAGTTCTTTCCGCTTGAGAGTAAGCGGATCGACGAGTGAAATTTTCTGTTTTGAGACGGCAACGAGCGTGTGCCGCGAGAGAAGAGACTTGCCGTCTTAAACGGCTGATTGAGAGAGCATGAGACTGCTAGAGAATACGCAGATCACACGAGAGAACTTCAGAAAGACCGCGAAGTAACTTGTCTTCACGTCTGACTTGGAGAGAGACTTTTTCTCTGACACCGCGAGAGAATACGCGGATCACACACTACGAGAGTGCCTTTTAGAGAGGGTGCAGCGACTTGCTGCCTTTACGACTGGAGCGAGAGTGCTACGGGCGTCTGACGTTTACTTGACAACAAGCTTCTTGGGTCGGGTCACGAGGGTAAAATGTCATGCATTTCATTGGCTCAACTAGGTCGCGTCAGCGAGAGCTCACGGCCGACTGCGTTGTTACGCGGTAGATCTCAAAGGAATTCAGGAATCAGAATCAGAATCAATTCAGGAATCAGAATCTCAAAGGAATTCAGGAATCAGAATCAGAATCAATTCAGGAATCAGAATTTATGCTTTCTTGATAACTTAGTTTTGAGGCAATAAAATGTCTATTTTTAGCATTTTAACGAGTCGCTACGCGTTGTAATGCGAATATTAAGGGAGAATTTCTGTTGCTTTTTAGCATTTGCGCTACGGAATAATAACCTTTTTCATTCTTTTAGAAAGAGAATTTTATAAAAGAGAATCTTATATTATTTATCTACAGAGTGATCCAAATATTGGAGAAAAACTTAAACCTAGTTGGGGGTTTCCCCAACATACTCCCCCCCTTGAAGTTACCTAACTTCAAAAAAATAAACAAAGAGAAGAGAAGTCATTGTAATGACCTTGACAAAAGAAATTTCTACAAGGAGGAAAAGCGAATTTAACAAGAGATAACATTTTTGGGTAAGGGGCAAATTTTAGCAATAGATCTTTTATAAATGCCATCAATGGTTTTAACGGTTACCATTCTTACTGTTCCGTCACGTCCGGGGGTTGTTTCTAATATTCTTGTTTCATAAATTGAGAATAATTTTTGAATAAGTTTTGACAACAAAACCATGGCACATAATTCCAATCGAGGAAGAGATACCGTTTTAAGCGGTGCGACACGAGACTTGGATGAGATTAAATTAACTGAGACCGTTCCATCACAATAAAAAGTGCGAAAATATGCGCATGCGGCATATGCGGACATACTGGCGTCAGCAAATCCATGTAATTGAATTTTAACTTTGCTTTTATTAAAAAATAAATTTCTAGGGAATTTAATTTTTTTTGAGACAAGTTACTAATATTGTTTATGAAATTTTTTCAAAGTGCGATAACCTGAGGGTCTGTGATTTCTGTGTCCCAATCTATTTTTAGAAGCCATAATTTTTGCATGATTAATTTTCCTACCACTACTACACATGACACTAAGCCGAGGGGGTCATACATTTTTGCAATAAGAGACAAAATCTTACGTTTTGTTAGAGAGGTTTCATTTAAATTATCAGGGGCAGAAAAAATATCATTATCTGAAATTGGGTTCCACTTTAAACCTAAAACAGCGCTTGGGGATTCGTCAAAATTTAAATCATATTCAAGTATTTTTTCTTGTGAAATTTTTTCCAGAAAATTCTGAGAATTGGAACACCGCTTGTGTAACTGAAAACCGGCAGAGTTTAAAAGCTTATTAAGTTCGAGATATAATTTATTTAAATCCTCAATATTGTCACAACCACAAATTATGTCATCGACATATGTTTGCGTTAAGAGAGCATCCGATGCCAAGGGAAAGTTTTCACGATTTTTTATTGCCAAATCATTTAAAACGCGCGTGGCTAGATAAGGGGCACAGTAAGAACCATAAGAAACGGTAGAGAGCTCGATACATTTAAGTTCTTCATCAGGATTACTTCTCCAGAGAATATTTAGTAAAAAACAATGTTCGGGGTTAATTTTTATTTGGCGATACATTTTTTCTATGTCTGATGTTAATACAAAATTAAAAGATCGAAATCTGCACAAAATGTCATAAAGGTCAGGCTGCACCTGAAAACCTTTGAGGGTTACGTCATTAAGAGAGTTGCCAGAACTTGTTTTGCAACTGGCATCAAACACTACTCGAATTTTAGTGCTTACACTATTTTCGCGAAGGACGGCGTGATGAGGTAAGAAATATTTATTGATTTGTTTGTTATCTGTGGTTGCCTTGTGTAGAGAGAGAGGTACATATTTACCGTGGTTTAGCTCTGTGTAGTCGTCGATAAATTTCGTGTAATCTTTTTTCAAAGTGGGGTTATTTTTGAGTTTATTTTCGAGATTCAAAAATCGTTTCTTAGCTATATAAAATGAGTCACCTAATTTTTCATTTTCTTCGGGAGATTTTAATGGCATATCTACTTGATATGTACCATCGGGCAAGACCTTGGTAGTGTTTACGAAAATATTTTCAATCTGCCCGTCTTCAGGGCTAAGAGGCGTCTTTTGTGGCAGTTCCTCGACTGTCCAAAATTTTTCAACTAAATTATTCAAAGTAGAGTCAAGAGTTTTCGGTTTGTAAAAAGAAAGAGATATTTTCTTGCACATTGTGAAGTGCGGGGCAAGAGAGGGGTGACGTAGTACACAGCTGTGTGCTACGACGAGCAAAGGTCATACGAGTAGGTATGCAACCAGCGATTACCCAACCTAAGTGGGTTTCTTGAAGAACGGGGAGCTTTTTTCCTAAGTGGAAGACACCTTGTAACAAAAGGTCATAGTACAAGTCAGCGCTTATTAATATGTCGATATCCAAAGGTTGAGAAAAATTGGGGCCTGCTAACTGCATATGTCGGGGAATATTAAGTCTGGCAGCATTTATGCCAACTTGGGGAAGCTTACATGTTATATGAGGAAGTACGGCGCAAGACAATCGGAATTTTTTCTGAGAATGGACCTTGGAGTGTAAAGTAAAATCAATCATTTTATTTGTAGTGGATCCTGTCTGGGAGATTCCCGAAATGTTGAGATTTCTATCATAAGTTTGAGCTTGCAGCTTGTCTACAAGATTTTGAGTTATAAAAGAGTTTTGTGATCCACTATCAAGCAGAGCGCGAGCAGAGACGCGAAGACCTTGAGCACTATAAATAAAAACTTGAGCAGTGGCTAAGAGAACATGGGAATTGATTGACACAGCAGAAAGAGAGTGAGTGACGTGTGCACCCGTTTGCGCATTTCTTTGTTGTCTGCTGTTTTGAGAAGTATTCTGACCTGAATTTGTGGATGAATTTTGGGGCTGAGTTCGGCCCTGTCCGTGACTATTATGAAATGTTCTAAAATTAGGGTTTGACGCACTTCCAGAATTTTGAGCGCTATTCTGTGCATGGAAGGTATTGCCTCTTTGGGGCGGCGAGGTTTCATTTGAGCGAAAAAAATTGTTTTGATTATTTTGCCTATTTTGGTTGGGCGAGAAAGTCTGTTGTTGAGAATTATTATTATTATTATTATTGGGAACATGTAACAGCGAATGATGTCTTTGAGCACAGACAGAGCATGTTCGAGTTGATAAACACTGAGCTACACTATGTTGTGAACCTAGACAGTTATAACACAATCTTTTTGACTTAACAAAGTTTTGCTTTTCAAAGAATTTTAAATTTTTAAATTTATTACAACTATAAATTTTGTGTGATTCGTTACAAAATGTGCAATGATCGCTACCAAAGTTATTATTATGATTATTGAGATGGCATTGTGTCCTTTGTGTTGCCTTTGGCGCGACGCTTTCTAAACTAGACAAATTTTCTAACACTAGACACCGTTTATCCAAAAATTTTAAAAAGTTTTCTACCGTCGGAATTGTGTTTAAATCACGCTCTGATTCAAATGCTTTTCGAGCTACAAAATCCAATTTTTTTTTAGTAAATAAATGATCAATATATTCCAGAGGTCTTCAAAATTTAAATTTAAATTTTTTAGCGATTCTAAATTTCTTTTATATTCCGACGTGTCATAATGACATTATTATGAATTTCATTTTCAGTGTCAAAATGACATACTTTATAGGACTGAGTACTATAATGATTTCATTATAGTACTGAGTACTATAATGAAAAATAGACGCAAAAATGGAAAAAATATAGACGGAAAAACTAAAAAAATTATTTAAAACAAAATGGAACAAAATTTAATGATTAAAATTAAAAGTAACATTATTACAATTCGTTAAATTGATGTTGGACATAGGAGTTGAAATTGTTGCATTATTGTGATTTTTAATTTCTATGGTTTCTGTTTCTTCTGAGAGAACGACAGTCGATGAAACACTCGATAATGGCTGCTGAAATTCTTTTTTTGTTTTCGCAAGAGTTCTCTATATATCCTTCAGCAACTGTGTCACTTTTCCAACCACCATGGCGTTTAATAGTGTGAAGATCGACTCCTGAATCAGCCAGCAGTGAAGCTGAAGACCTCCGAAAACAATGACCTGTGTATTCGTCGGAATGGGGTAACTTTAAAAAAGCAGCGATCGTTTTGCACATATTTCCAAAAGTATGGATACCCACTGGTTGCTTTGTACATTTGTTGTTTCTAAATGATAGAAAAAAACGAGAAACTTCGGCATCAGGGGGTCTCATTGCTACATAAGTCCGAACAAGCTGAACCATATTTATTCCTTCGACATCGCCAGGCGTTACGAAAAATTCTCGGGGAACGTTGGTTTTTGTACTAGGTATGAATATTCGAAAACAACCCCCTCATCGTGTACATCTTCTATCCTTAAGTTTTTTAACTCATCTCTTCGACATGCTCCACTTATACCTATTATCATTGACACTTTTAATAGCAAGTATGTTTCGTTGTCTGCCTCTTGTAAAAACTTTGCAACATTTTCTTTAGTCAAAATCCTGGATTTTTTAGGTGTGTAAGAATCAGATTTTCGTTTTAGAAAAGCTATCAATTGATTGAACTTACTTATGTCGACGTTTTTCTTAATTAATAGTGTACTCCTTAACATAGAGAGCCCAACCCAACCTTTTTCTGGGAACACCAAGTTTCGTAATTGGCATAAGTTTTTTCGGTAATTATTTAGATTAGTGGAAACAGCGAATTTTTTCATGAAATTTTGCACAGACCCTAATTTTGGGTCGTAGAACACGAATCCGAAGTCAGTTTTTGGCGGTCTCGTAAAAAAAGTTTTTTTTGCTCACCCAACCTGAGCAAAAAGGTGGTCAGGTTTGCTCAGTTTCGATTGATATAGATATATATGTATCTATGTCAATCAAAACTGAGCAAAAAGGTGGTCAGGTTTGCTCAGTTTTGATTGATATAGATACATATATATCTATATCAATCGAAACTGAGCAAACCTGACCACCTTTTTGCTCACCCAACAAATTTAAAGAAATTCATTGAAAAAGCTAACCTAAAGGTTTAAAAAAATTTTTACGAGACCGCCAAAAACTGACTTCGGATTCGTGTTCTACGACCCAAAATTAGGGTCTGTGCAAAATTTCATGAAAAAATTCGCTGTTTCCACTAATCTAAATAATTGCCGTTTTTTCATATATGCCTTTAGACTTTTCGGGCAACAAACCAACAACTGCTTTATTGGCCAATTCTTCGATTTCTGATGGCAGATTATCCATATTATATTATATAAACGTTAAAATTAAAAACTCAATTCTGACAATGACAATACAAACAAATATTTCTATAGTTACCTGGTTTTATTAAAATCAAGCTACATTAACACTGGATTAGTTTACTGACGAAAACTTAAAATTCATCAAAAGAAAAAAACACAAAAATCGTCGGAATATAAAATATTGTATGAAATTCAGATCATAAACAATCATTATGGTACACGCCGTGTTATTAGACTCGGCTGACGCCTCGTCCAATAATACTCACGGCTAGTACCATAATGATCGTTATTATGATCCTTATAACATAAATATCTATTACAGTTCGTTACAAAATCACGTAAACTCTGAACATTGCTTTTTGCAAGTGAAGGCGCATCTACCAAACCGATTAATAGATTATTTATTATAGAGACTTTATTTTCGTACCTTTCTTTTAAAATATTTATGGCCGTGGAGAAATTTTCATTTGTTACAGAAAGAGTGTCAATTAATTTTAAGGGCTCGTCTTTTAAAAACGACTTTAAGTACATAAACCTCTGAATATCGCTTAGAGAAGAGTTGTCTATTACAAGAGCTGAAAATAACTGATAAAATGATACCCATTCGAGAGACTAGCCGTCTTAAACGGCTGATTGAGAGAGCATGAAACTACTAGAGAATAAGCAGATCACACGAGAGAACTTCAGAAAGACCGCGAAGTAACTTGTCTTCACGTCTGACTTGGAGAGAGACTTTTTCTCTGACACCGCGAGAGAATACGCGGATCATACACTACGAGAGTGCCTTTTAGAGAGGGTGCAGCGACTTGCTGCCTTTACGACTGGAGCGAGAGTGCTACGGGCGTCAAACTTTTACTTGACAACAAGCTTCTTGGGTAGAGTCACGAGGGTAAAATGTCATGCATTTCATTGGCTCAACTAGGTCGGGTCAGCGAGAGCTCACGGCCGACTACGTTGTTACGCGGTAGATCTCAAAGGAATTCTCAGAATTTATGCTTTCTTGATAACTGAGTTTTGAGGCAATAAAATGTCTATTTTTAGCATTTTAACGAGTCGCTACGCGTGGTAATGCGAATATTAAGGGAGAATTTCTGTTGCTTTTTAGCATTTGCGCTACGGAATAATAACCTTTTTCATTCTTTTAGAAAGAGAATTTTATAAAAGAGAATCTTATATTATTTATCTACAGAGTGATCCAAATATTGGAGAAAAACTTAAACCTAGTTGGGGGTTTCCCCAACAAGGACTACCGAGAGCCACGACAAAGACCTATCAGTTTACGACTCGGCAGCAACGAGTAAGCATTGATAATGCCAAGTGAGACCTTGACGAAACGTTTGCCAGATTCCAATAGGAATTTAACAAACGAACGGACGTACTCCCGGATCAACATTTCTTCAAAAAAAAAGTAGATATCGTCCCTCAAAAATTTTTTTTGGAGTACTCGCGCACCACTGGTAATAAACACATGGTCATATAAAAAAAAACGAGCAATGTCAGTTACAGAAAAAAAAAAGCCTTTTGTTTTGACGTCAGCCAAGTCAGTCAGTCGCTGTGGCATTGCCAAGTCTCTCTATAATATTCCTATGTAATAGGTTTTGAAAAAATAATATTTTTGCTATCTTTAAAGTAAGAAATCCAACTATTTCAAAAAAATATATTTCAAAAAGTTAAAATACTACAACACAAAAAATAAAGAGAACAGCTGTTCAAATCAAGAGTAAAATTTTGTTCAAATAGGAAAACAAGAAATTTTTGGAGGAAAAAGAGTACCTAAATTCTTCACAACTTAAATTAATAATAAAAGTTACCTTCATAAACTCTTCCAGTGTTGAAACAGTCATATTTAGCAGTAACAACACAGTACAGTCAATAATGAAAAAAAGCGCACTCAACTAATAATTAAAATTCCCAAAAGTTAAACACAAATATTCCAGGCTTTTTTCGCCATATTAAAAACGAAAATGTTTTTGTTACTTTTAGAGTAAAATCTAAACAAACACTAACAAAACAGTAGGTAAGTATAGCCATTAACTACGTTAAATGCTATTGTTAACAATATTTAAAAAACCTAAAGACTTTTTGTACCCGGTCATTCGGTATATATTGACCCATATGCTAGTGGCTTTATTTATGGAGATATCAAAAAGCTGTAATAGAGGAAGTTTTAGATTTTTATCTGAACTTTTGAAAAATTTTATCAGAGAAAACAAAAGACTATCGAAAGTTTAAAATTTATGCACAAGTTGAATTTTTTTTTTAAATAGAGTACCCCGTATATTACTAGATATTCAAAAATAGTATTTTTTCTGATTCCAAAAATATGTAGTTTGATACCTTTCTGACGAGCCGTTTAGGAGATACTTAAATATAATAATAAAGATATATTGAGATCGGGTAGACATGTATGAATGAAACAATTTATTACCTTAAATATTGGGAATAACATCTACAAGACAAAGTAATTACGACGGCCATTTCTATTGATACAATCTATATAATCACGTTCCAATTTGTTTATAGAATTCAAAATGTAATCTGGGTGGTCGTTGTTCAACTTTTCGATTTCTTGGGTAATTTTTTGTCTTAAGTGCTGCAAGTTTGTGCTTCTATCAGCATATACAAAGTTTTTTAGATGACCCTATAGGAGCTTTCCTGTGGGGTCCTCTAAAAAACCTGGTAGATGCTCTAATGGGGTAAGATCGAGGCTGTTGGGTGGCCATTAAATGGTCCCGTTTCTTCCTAACCAATTAAAGTAACGGTTATTATTCTGTCACAGGGGCTATGATCTGTAGCGGAGCTCCGTGCTGCCGCCAGACTATCTGCTGGTACCCGCTGACTGGCAAGTCCTCTAAAAGAGCTTCTATTACGTTATCAAGAAATTCCAGAAACCTTCGTCCAGAAAGGGAACCTTCATAAAATATAGGACCTATGACTTTACTTTTTAGTATACCGAACCAAACATGCAAACATTTTCGGCCTTGGAATTTTATTTCTGCAATACTATGAGGATTACTTGTAGCCCATAAGCGAGTGTTCTTCCTATTGAAAACTCCTGCTGTGATAAATTTCGCTTCATCACTCCATAATATATTCTTGAAAAAATTAGGACTCTCATTTTTCTTCCAAAGCATTTCTTGGCAGTATAAAGCACGTTTACACGTTTTACTCTCCTCATCTAATTTTTGCAAAGGTAATATATTGTAAGGATGATAACCATGTGATTTAAAAGTTTTCTGATTTTTTTTCTGTGATACGCCTAAATGATTATGAGCATCTTCAATAGAACAGGTCGGATTTTCTAAAAAGTTGTACCCAATCAAACCCAATCAAACCAAATCCTCTCTCGATATTTTTAAATGTATTTTTGGATGGAAGCGGGAAATCGAGATATAGTCCATATTCCTGCCGCGCCCTCTATGTATTCGAATTATTTTTATAGAATAAAGGTAAAAATTCACCCTTTTTTCCCTCGGTATAGCTCATTTTCCGCTAATAATAAGAAAATACATAACAATATGCCTGTATGTGAAATGCGAACAATTGTTTAATCCATTTATGGCTACCACGATATCAATGATTTTTTTTAAATTTAGATATTTCATAAACGGCTCTTCAAAATGGTCTCAAAATATATATTTTTGAAATCAGGACAAAAAGCTCTTTCTGACTATCCAATAATATACAGGTTGTTCCATTTACAAGATTGCAAATTGTGCAAACATTTTTAATTTTGTTTTATCTATCAGATTTTTCAAAAGTTCAGTTGAAAATCTAGAGCTTTCTCCATTACAACTTTTTGATATACGGAATGACCCCCTACATTAGCTTTGGTAACTTAGCACAGAAATATCCCAAAAGATAGTAATAACATTGATGATAAAATAAATTTATCTATATGGATGAAAATAAAAGCTGAATTTTCTAACAAACATTTTAAACTTAGCATTTTCTTAATAAACTGTTGTACCAGTATCTTGCCGAATTCAAATTGTTCCTAATTTTACTGCACGGACTTGTACACCTTTGGCAATGTTATTATTATGTGTGCTTTTACATTATAAGTGCCCAATTAGCTAATCATTGACCAAATTACCCAATCAAACCCAACCTCAGCATAACACTTACCTTGCAAGATAAACATTATTACGCCATTCTTGTTTCATTTTCTTATATTGAGAACTTTTGGAATGTACAAACTGTTTGCTGTATGGACACACTATTTCTCCTAAACTAGTCGGAGTTGAAGGACCAGCTGTGGACGGACCAAACATGGGCCTAGAAGAAGAACCAGTAGTTCTTTGAGTATGTGGACGTTTCCAATGAGTTTGATGTCGCAAACGTGGTTCGGTACGTGCCGCTCCAGAAGGATTAATGGCCAGAGGTAGTTCCAGAAGAGGATTTCTGCCGTACCTAAAAATAAATAAATAAATAAATATATATATATATATATATATATATATATATATATATATATATATATATATATATATATATATATATATATATATATATATATATATATATATATATACAGCGTGTCTTCGGAAGTTCTTACCATATGGCAAAAAATTTTATTATTGATTTTATGAAAAAAAGTGCCTCTTTATAAAAAGTTCTGCATCATAAGAAAATAGCATCGTCATTCCAAAATTTGATCTTGGACATACAGGGTGGCTCAAAAATGTAAAAGTCCCAATCCACGTGAAGCTAAGAAGACACAAAATCGTTATTTAAAGGCAAACTGCCACTGTAAATGTACTAGAGTTAACTTTTTGTATGTTAGTGAATTAGGTTAGGAACATACAGGAGTCCCAAAAATAAACTTATTATCAACTTTACAAAAAAAGTATATCTTCATAAAAAGTTCTACCTTGTAAAAAAAGAGCATGGTTATTTATAAACTTGATGTAGGACAATACGGGGTGACTTAAACAGCTGAAAGTCACAATTTAAATTATTTTGCCACCTGTATGTACTATATATAATTTTTGAATAACCATGCTCTTTTTTCACAATGTAGAACTTTTTATGAAGATATACTTTTTTTGTAAAGGCGACAAAAAATTTATTTTATTTTTGGGACCTCCTGTATGTTCCAAACCTAATTTACTAACATAAAAAAGTTAATTCTAGCACATTTGCAGTGGCTGTTTACCTTTAAATAACGATTTTATGTGTTTTTAGCTTCACGTGTATTAGGACTTTTACATTTTTGAGCCACCCTGTATGTACTAGATCAAATTTTTGAATGGAAATGCTATTTTGTCACGATGCAGAACTTTTTATGAAGAGGCACTTTTTTTCGTAAAATCAATAATAAAATTTTTTTCATATGGTAAGAACTTCCGAAGACACGCTGTATATATATATATATATATATATATATATATATATATATATATATATATATATATATATATATATATATAATATATATATATATATATTAGACTGTTTCAAAAAAATTGACTATTTTTTGTTTTTTTAAATATATCGAAAATATTGTTGGAAACGCCGAAAAAGAAATACCGGTAAAGTTTGAGCTCTTAATAATGATTTTAAGGGGTGCCGCATCGCAAATTTCAATTTCCCATTTAATTAACATGAGAAAATTTTGTTTTCACAATTTGGAATTTTCTAGCTCGTTAACGGCTCGTCATATTTGTGTGCCCATAACATATTTGTATAGAGAATTTAAAGGTCCTAAGCACTTTTTTGATAAACTCACTCCTACAAAAGTAATTCAAGGTTACAGTTGAGTTCATAATAATTTTTTACAATTTTTCAATTTTACGACAAAATTATCGACTTTTTCGAAAAATGTTATCATACCTTTTTTGTAGATCTTTTCATTTTCTGCAAATTATCTTGTATAAATTTTCAAAAATTTCGTAAGCTTTGCGAGTTATCTCCACTAAAATATAAATTCTCGGAAATAATCGTAAGTCATTGTCATTAGAATATAAAATTAAAATTATTCAGTTTTTGGAGTTTGGAGATAACTCGCAAAGCTTACGAAATTTTTGAAAATTTATGAAAGATAATTTGTAGAAAATGAAAAGGTCTACAAAAAAGGTATGATAACATTTTTCAAAAAAGTCGATAATTTTGTCGTAAAATTGAAAAATTGTACAAAATTATTATGAATTCAACTATAACCTTCAATTACTTTTGTAGGAGTGAGTTTATCAAAACATTGCTCAGGACCTTTTTTGTAGAGCATTAAATTCTCTACAAAAATATGTAATGGGCATACAAATATGACGAGTCGTTAACGAGCTAGAAAATTCCAAAGTTTGAAAACAAAATTTTCCCATGTTAATCAAATGGAAAATTGAAATTTGCGATGCGGCACCCCTTAAAATTAATATTAAGAGCTCAAACGTTACCAGTATTTCTTTTTCGGCGTTTCCAACCATATTTTCGATATATTTGAGAGAAAAAACAATAGTCAATTTTTTTGAAACAGTCTAATATATATATATATATATATATATATATATATATATATATATATATATATATATATATATATATATATATATATATATACAGGGTGTCCCACGACGAACTGCCGCGATCGATTATGGAAAAAGTATAAATAGCAAAGATCTGAAAATTTGGTAACATACTAATGTCAATGGGGGCAATTCGGCTAAAATATTTTCAAAATGGTGGCACTTCCGGTTGTACCGGAAGTAGATATCAACTTGCTTATTTTAAATGGAACACCCTATATATTATTTCATTTTCGGATTTTACGTAAAATTCTAATCGCATTTCATGTATAATCTCCTATACCTAACTCTAACCGGTTTTGACATATTTCAAATTTTATGCCAAAAATGACGTTTGCAGGCCGAAAAATAATTATCGATTTTTCCTACATGAATGCCTTTATGATTTAATTGGGGTTGGTTTCCTTGTGGAAGGGGATCTACTTTAGTAGACTGTGTTGATAATTTGGTAATAAATAAATACAGGGTGATCAAAAACTAACATTAAAAATGAAATTGAAAAAATCGTTAAAAGTCATTTTTTTCAAATGGAAGCCCCCTATTTTTATAATTTTACCCTACTCAGCATTAAAAATAAGGGTAACTTTGTATAAGGTTGTCTATTCCGAAAATCGATAGTTTTAGAAAAAATGGCAGTTTAGCATTTTTCTATTGTACAAATCATATACGGTTTTCAAGTTTTGTTATTAGTTGGCCATGACCGCGAGGCGCGGACAAAAAAAAAACACTCGAGCACTACAGAAATGTCATTATTTCTTGCCATTTGACAATTATTGATAATAATCATGCCAGGGCGATTAAATTATACAAACGAAGATTATTTAAATTTGTTTATTATCTATGGGGAATGTAACAAAGTTTTATCAAGAACATGCGAGACGTTTGCTGACAGATATCCAGATAAACAGAAACCGTCACGGAACAGTGTTAAACGAATAATGGAAAATTTCAAAAATTTTGGCACTGTTAAGGCAAAAATGCATAAAAGAAAACCCATTCTCAATGATGAAAATATCGAAATTGCAATTTTGGGATATTTTGCGGCATATCCTATGACAGCATTAAGACAAGTGGCTCTACAAACAGGAATCTCAAAGAGCTCAATCCATAGAATTCTGTTGAAAGCTCATGGTGGAAATTTTGAACATTTATTAAAATAAGTTGTTTCCCTGAATTTTTGAAATATTCCATTATTCGTTTAACACTGTTCCGTGACGGTTTCTGTTTATCTGGATATCTGTCAGCAAATGTCTCGCATGTTCCTGATAAAACTTTGTTACATTCCCCATAGATAATAAACAAATTTAAATAATCTTCGTTTGTATAATTTAATCGCCCTGGCATGATTATTATCAATAATTGTCAAATGGCACGAAATAATGACATTTCTGTAGTGCTCGAGTGTTGTTTTTGGCCGCGCCTCGCGGTCATGGCCAACTAATAAGAAAACTTGAAAACCGTATATGATTTTTACAATAGAAAAATGTTAAACTGCCATTTTTTCTAAAACTATCGATTTTCGGAATAGACAACCTTATACAAAGTTACCCTTATTTTTAATGCTGAGTAGGGTAAAATTATAAAAATAGGGGGCTTCCATTTGAAAAAAATGACTTTTAACGATTTTTTCAATTTAATTTTTAATGTTAGTTTTTGATCACCCTGTATTTATTTATTACCAAATTATCAACACAGTCTACTAAAGTAGATCCCCTTCCACAAGGAAACCAACCCCAATTAAATCATAAAGGCATTCATGTAGGAAAAATCGATAATTATTTTTCGGCCTGCAAACGTCATTTTTGGCATAAAATTTGAAATATGTCAAAATCGGTTAGAGTTAGGTATAGGAGATTATACATGAAATGCGATTAGAATTTTACGTAAAATCCGAAAATGAAATAATATATAGGGTGTTCCATTTAAAATAAGCAAGTTGATATCTACTTCCGGTACAACCGGAAGTGCCACCATTTTGAAAATATTTTAGCCGAATTGCCCCCATTGACATTAGTATGTTACCAAATTTTCAGATCCTTGCTATTTATACTTTTTCCATAATCGATCGCGGCAGTTCGTCGTGGGACACCCTGTATATATATATATATATATATATATATATATATACATATATATATATATATATATATATATATATATATATATATATACCGGGTGTCCCGCTAAGGTCGGCCACCGGCTGTATCTAGGAAACTATTTGCCCTACAGCTTTCGGGGAAAAATATTATTACAAAAGTGATCCCGAGAAAAAATATTTTCCACTTTGTAATTTTACCGCTAGATGGCGTATTTTTAAATCAAAATCGAAAAATAAGAATTTCTCTATAAAATCAATAGTGAAGGTAAGTTACGCGGAACGATTTTGGACTCTCTTATTAGAACTCTAAAAATTATTTATATGACATTTTAGCCCATCTCTTAAAATAAGGGGTGGGGGAAGGGTGAAATTGTATTGCAGAAAAATTTGGATAACTTTCGGCTACGATAACCGATTTTAGCAAACTTGGTCTTGTTTTAAAGCTATTTGGTAGCCGAATAATATTAAAGTCTTTGTTTAAGCCTGAACCGCCAGATGGCGTATTTTGAACGCTTCAGGAGTTTACCCAATTTTCCATGATAAGGTAAATGGAAGGCTACATTTTTTATATTACTTTCTTATTACTTGTAAAATTACCTAAAAAATGGCAGAAACCGGAAGTCGCTATCGTTTTTCAAACTTAAGTTATGAGCAAAAATCTCTTTAGGAAATATTATTTGTAAATTTCAACGTGAAATTCGAAATTTTTTCGCAATAACCAGTACTAGTCGACCTAAAACTTAAAAGCTTCCGAAAAAATATTGTCATCATAAAGTAGCAACACTTGTAGATATGAGGTCCTGGAAAAAAATCGACTGATACTTTTTTCATTAGTATTTTATTTGTGTTTGTATTGGATTTCTTTTTAAATTAATATTAATTAACATTTCACTTGCAAAGATCATTACTTTTTTAGCAAATGCTCAAAATGTCCGCCATTATTGTCAATGCAACTTTGAAGTCTTCGCCGTGTTCCATTAACAGCAGTTTCGATTTCTGCAACAGAAATAGACGCTATCGCATTTCGGATTCTAAGAATCAAGTCTTCTCGTGTGGTTGGCCGGGTCTGGTAGACAATATCTAAGCCTTCCCCATAAATGAAAGTCCAAAACGGTTAAATCAGGAGACCTGGGTGGCCAAGCAAATAAACTACCCCTTCCTATCCATCTAGTGGGAAACTGGATATTCATATATTCTCTCACGTTGAGAGCATAATGAGCGGGGCCACCGTCGTGTTGAAACCACATGTTTACACGAGTTTCTAAAGTCACTTCTTCCAAAAGAATTGGCAAATGGTTTCTTAAAAACTCCAAATACCTTGCTCCATTAAGCGTCTCTTCAAACATAAAAACAATAATTTTACCTTCAATAATGCCGCACCAGACATTTACGCTAAATTGATTTTGATGATCGATTTCTATCATCCAATGCGGATTATGTGCCGACCAATAATGCATGTTATGTAAGTTTACTTGACCTCTACTAGTAAAGGTAGCCTCATCTGTCCATAAAATTTGGGACAAAAAATTTGGATTTTCTCTGGTCATTTCAAGCATGCAGTGGCAGAAATCTAGCCTTCGGTCAAAACCAAGTGGTGTGAGCGCCTGATGAAGTTCAACATGATATGCATGTAATCTTTCTTTTTTGAGAATTCTTTGTACAACCGATCGAGGAATTACCAGATCTCTTTCTATATCCCTAATACTGCGTTGAGGATAAGCTTCTATGTAACCAAGCACATTTATGATATTGACTTCATTTCGAGTTCTGCGAATCCTGTTTTTGGCTTGTATCGGCAACACTTGCCCAGTTTCTCGCAAACGTCTTGCTAAACGTCTAAAAACTTCGCGAAAAATGTCGTCTCGCAGGATATCTTACAGCGTACTCCCGCGAGCCAATAACTGCATTTTCAAAACATTGAAAATAAACTGCCAGCATGTCATATGCTTCCGCAACAGTGTAAGACATACTTTTCGAACAGATTAAACTGTTTTTAACACAAAAACACAAGATTCGACTTCAAAATAACGAATAACTTATTAAAGGCGAAATTGATGACAGCTACATATTGTCAATGTCATTCTTTCGTTTTCCATGGCTTACTTATTATTAATAAACATTTCCTGTTAGACTTTTATTGCATTTTCGTTATTTACCTTATGATGACTTCAAAGTGGCATTGACAATAATGGCGGACATTTTGAACATTTGCTAAAAAAGTAATGATCTTTGCAAGTGAAATGTTAATTAATATTAATTTAAAAAGAGATACAATACAAATACAAATGAAAAAGTATCAGTCGAGTTTTTCCAGAACCTCAGAACAACAAGTGTTACTACTTTGCGATGACAATATTTTTTCGGAAGCTTGTAAGTTTTAGGTCGATTAGTACTGGTTATGCGAAAAATTTTCGAATTTCACGTTGAAATTTACAAATAACATTTCCTAAACAGATTTTTGCTCATAACTTAAGTTTGAAAAACGATAGCGTCTTCCGGATTTTGGCATTTTTTAGGTAATTTTACAAGTAATAAGAAAGTAATATAAAAAATATAGCCTTCCATTTACTTTATCATGGAAAATTGGGTAAACTCCTGAAGCGATCAAAATACGCCATCTGGCGGTTCAGGCTTAAACAAAAACTTTAGTGTTATTACAGGCTGTCATTCGGCTATCAAATAGCTTTAAAACAAGACCAAGTTTGCTAAAATCGGTTAACGTAGCCGAAAGTTATCCAACTTTTTCTGCAATACAATTTCACCCTCCCCCCACCCCTTATTTTAAGAGATGGGCTAAAATGTCAAATAAATAATTTTTAGAGTTCTAATAAGAGAGTCCAAAATCGTTCCGCGTAACTTACCTTCACTATTGATTTTATAGAGAAATTCTTATTTTTCGATTTTGATTTAAAAATACGCCATCTAGCGGTAAAATTACAAAGTGGAAAATAATTTTAATAGATTTCTCGGGATCACTTTTGTAATATTTTTTTCCCGAAAGCTGTAGGGCAAATAGTTTCCTAGATACAGCCGGTGGCCGACCTTAGCGGGACACCCGGTATATATATATATATATATATATATATATATATATATATATATATATATATATATATATATATATATATATATATATATATATATATACACGTTTTAATATCAAGTGGAGATCCAACTATATTAAAGGCAAACCCGAGATCCATCACTGCGAAACATTTTTTAGGAGTATATTTTTACCATTACATTTCCTAGTACGGTCCATAATACAAAATCTTAGAGAGGGGTAAAGATTTTATGTCATAAATTCATTTATATAAAATTTTAACAAATCGAGATCTGGTATATAAAGTACACAAGGTCTTTTATGAAAACCGTCAACCACAGATCCGGAAATGTATATGTGGGTATAAATAGTCTAAAATGAGATCCTGCAGTGTTGTCATATTATGTTGAACTTAAATGCAAGAGAACAACATAAGTCACAGAGGTACAAGATTTTGCTTAGTTGCGAAATCTTTTTATATCTTTTTATGGTGTAATATTATCTAGTGTTGGGAATAACCGACTTATTTTAATAACCGACTACTGAGTATTCAAGTGATTTTAAAAACCGGATGATAACCGGTTTTTCACTCGACTACTAATATTAATACTGACGGTTCATCGTTCATCTACAGCATTTGTATTGAGAATTACTGACTACTGAGAATTCAAATGATTTTATTTTAAGATCTAATTTATCACTCGTCGGTTTTTCACACGAATTCGAATGCGAATGTTTACATACATCGGTGTTGAAGCAAAGGGTTACAAGTTCTTAGAATTCAATATTTTTATTTATCTTTATCGCCAGTCTAGTCTCCGTTGTGCTTTGTGGCGAGCCGAACAATGGTTCTTTTATATTGATAAATGTATATGTAGTTTAGTAAAAACCGAATTTTCGTCACTCGAATTATAACCGATGATTCAGGTTATTGAAAAACCGGATGATAGGTTATTTTTCACTCGAGTGATCCCAACACTACTTGCGACGCGACCTTGAAGGACGCGACGATCGAGAAGCGAGTGATTTAACTCGGTAGTAGGTAAATCAGCAACTAATTGTAGACGTGTTGGAAAATAAAAACCGATTTTTCGTCACTCGAATTATAGCCGATGATAACCGGATGATTCAGGTTATTGAAAAAACCGGATGATAGGTTATTTTTCACTCGAGTGATCCCAACACTAATATTATCCTCAGTTATTTCAATATTTTTAATGTTTTAGACTCAATTTGGCGATACCTAAGTAAAATAATAAGTCATTTTGTAGTTATTTTAATAATTAGGCTGTGCCATAATACAAGTATTTGTCGTGTTTTCTGCAGTGAAATAATAATATGTCCAAGAGGAATAATTAATATTTATTAACAGAAAAATATGTATTTAAATCAAAATGTAATCACCATAAATCTCTATCACTTGGTATCTGTATCAGCATAATTATTTAATTAAACATACATAACATCTTTAAAATAAAATAGTTCTTATCATCCGTTATTATACAGGGTGATTACAAACTCGAACTCGAAAAAGAGCATAATTTTTATTATAAGTCTTAATATTAAATCCGTTATGTTTCAACATCCTGTATAACCATGTTCAAAATAATTTATTATTATCTTTCTAGATATCTCCTCTAATCATTTAAAATACTAGAACACGAATTTACCCGATCAGAGTGGTATTTTATAAACCGCAAGTTAAATACCTAGGTCCTAATTTTTAAAAATTACACGTACGCCTATGAGTCCTTGTAGCGCAGAAACCATCCAATCGACCCCTCATTTTTTTTTTTTTTCTTGAAAATCAAACTAGGAATCAAGAGGTACAATATACCAAAAATTCGGGCAATTTCGCCGAAACCACTTTTCAATGTATTTTGTGCGTGGTCCTTTATAAACACTAGTTTCAAAATCTTATTAAAACACAATCCCCATAAGAATATAATACAAGCCCATATAATTCTGCTTTATTATATTATTTTTCTGTATTTATTAATTTTTATTTGTATTTTTGTTGTTTCTTATATAGGATTACATGTTAGTGCCTCAATTCTCAGTATAAAAATATTTTTCTGGAAATTAGAAAACGATTTATATTTTCACTTCATTTTATTGTATTATTACCTAAAAATGATGTCATAATATTTAATATGTTTTATTTAATATAAATGGATATGTTTATTCATAGAACTCATCACCTACAGCTCAGGGGGCAGCCCCCTATCCCCTATCCCACCATCCCTCCTAAATCCTGCAACTCGAGCAGTGCTCACTCTAATTCAGTTTTCTGTACACGCATGTGTATACACGAAAAATGGATCTATGTTTAGTTTTTTAGTATTTTTAGTTACGAATTTTTCAAGTTTAACAATAGGTCATCATTTGGTTAATGTTTGGCTTATAATCAAATAATTTGTATTTTATGATAAAATGCAAAATAAACAATAGTAACATATAAAACATTTTTATTAATATTTCTATGTATCATTTTGTTACTCATACCTTACGGTTTATAGGTATACAGGAGACGCTTAAAAATATTTAAGTTATTAGTAACTAAAATTTTATTTTAAAACAATGATTTATTTCAACAACTGAACTAAGCAGAAAGTGGCATATAATAGGTTTAGGTAGAAATAATATTTTAGTGAATATTAACTTAAATATTTTTGATCGCACCTGTATATAATCCGTAACTTATGTGTATCAAAATGATACAAAAACTTGTTTAGCAACATACCGGGTGACAACGAGATCACTTTCCGGCTGCCAGTTTTTTATTTTTTGATCGGTCGTAATGAAACTCGGCAAGCTTTATATACCCATAAAATGACACTTTTTAACATCCCAGTCGAATTTTAGTGACTTCCGGTTTAACCAGAAGTGACACTAACTTGTGATTTTTAAATGCAACAGCCTGTATATTTTTTATGTTTACAATTTAGACATCATTCGACTTAGGATTGTGACATTTTTGTCAGTTTTGAAGTAAATTTGTCAATTTTACCGTCAATTTTATTTACAGTGCCATGAAAACAACTATATCGTGGGTATCAAAAAATTTACAAAGACTGCCTGAAAAAATAATTGAGTAAGGACATCTCAAGCTAATAACATCACTGATAATTAATTAGTTATTCAATTGTTTTTGATTGCTTTAAAAATTTTATGATTTTCACATCTTGCAATAGAAAAACGGCAATTTTAAAGTATAAATTGTGATAAAATGTGTGTTGTGATATTTACATCGTTGTGTTCGTTATGAGAAACTACATCTCATTTTGTTATGAAAGCAAGGTAGTGCTCTTTGAAATTTTCGAGAAATTTCCAAAAAACTGATTTAGGGAACTTTAAAAGCCTCTGGTAAACAAATGGTCCACTAAGAAATCATGTACGTAGATATTTTTCTACAGTCCAGAACATCGCTTAGAACGATTTTAGGTGCCATGGCACTCTAGATTGCAAAATAAAATAGGCTTGAAAATTGACAAATTGACTTAAAAACTGACAAAAATGTCACAGTCGTATGTAGAATGATGTCTAAATTGCAAAAATAAATATACAGGATGTTTCATTTAAAAATTAAAAGTTAGTCTCACTTCCGGTTAAACCGGAAGTCACTAAAATTCGACTAGGATGTTAAAAAGTGTCATTTTATGAGTATATAAGGCCTGCCGAGTTTCATTACGATCAATCAAAAAATAAAAAACTGGCAGCCGGAAAGCGATCTCGTTGTCACCCGGTATAATAAAGTTTTTCGATATGTCATTTTTGTTTATTTTGCATTTTGTGCAATAAAACATGTTATTTAACTACAAGTCACCCTTACTCATTAACTATATGATGGCATCTCATAAATTAATTGTGACATGCCTCAAGTGCTGCTCAAGAAGGTCTTAGTTCGTGGTTTAGATCCTTACATTGATTATACACAGAAAAATCAAGGTTCCTACTGATCCGAGAAATTAGAAAAATATATTTTCGAATAGAAGTACCTTTATTGCCTATTTAACCAAAACATAATGCCCAAAATTTTTAAATTTTTATTATAGCAGTTGAAAAGATTTTTAAAATTGAATGCATATTTTACTATACTATAAGGGCAGTATTTTAAGCAATAATAAATTACTTAATATAATATATATTTTTATCTTAATTTCGAAAAAAAAAACATTTTGTTATTCATTCAAATATAATTATTATCAACGATAATTAACTTGTATACAATAGTATCATGTTACCCAACCTAAGCAAACCTAAACAAATAATAAAAAGACGATAAAGAATGCCCACTTAAACAAAAAAGCGAAGAATGCGGTATTGCCACTTTTATCGGATCTCATCTTAAACGTATAACCCATGTCGCATAACGCTGATGGCGGCTCCCCCTACATACGCTTTTACGAACTGAGATTGTATAACAAGTGACAAAAAAGTGAAAAACGAGATCCTGAGACTTTTTAAAATTTAAGCAGTTTTGGTTTGACCTCGGACCAAGGAACGGATATACACATAAAAAAAGATGAGATCCAAAATCGGATCTCGTCTTTCCAAACGGATCTCAGGATGACCATATATTACCAAAAAATGATCTCGTTTGGCCACTTTACGTATATATATATATATATATATATATATATATATATATATATATATATATATATATATATATATATATATATAGTGACCGGCAAAAAGTTCGCAACATATGGGAAAAATTTTTATTAGGAGAGTATCGGAAAAACTTTCCCAGGGGATCGGTTCTGCATGTCCGATAACCTAAAAATCGATTTTGACATACGTCACGTGACCCCTGGTATAGCGTCAAATTAAAAAAAAAAATTGTTAATTTACAAAAAGTGAGGTTAGTTGACGAGATATCAAAAAAAGTTATTTGAAAAAATTGCTTAGAATTAAATTCTAGGTCCTTGTGCAAAATTTTAAGATTTTATTTAAAAAAATTGGAAAACTCAATTTTTTTTAAATATTTTTTTATCGATTTACAAATTTCCGGTTTTTTTCGTTTAGATAGCTTGGCTAATGTAAAGCCCATGTATCTGGATGAAAATAAACGAATGTAGTAGTTTTTTCTACAATTGACAGGACAAAATTAAAAAAAAACAGGGTTTCGCCGGACGCTAGCTGTTGCAATGATTTGTATCTAGCAGCAGTGTCAAAATTTTAGAGACATTTCAATGAGATTACATTGAGAAAACCTTAATCGTCTTAAATATATCTGAAGTTCGACTTTTTGTAAAGTTAAGGGGATTAAAATAGATAATAAACAAAAAATTACCTGTTTATTTAATCGAAATTTTATAAACGAAAACCAATATAAGAAAAACTTAAAAGTAGTCAAATTCTGTACTAACAACACAAAAAATCATTGTTTTTCCTTGGGTGCACAAAATTTAAAACTCAGTATGACCACCATTTCTCTCCATACATACTGTTGTTCTCGAGCGCAACTCTCGATTAACATTTCGGAGCATTTTACGATTTATTTGCAATACACAATTTATAATGACATTCTCTAAATTTTGTATATTCCTAAAGGGTCGATGTTTGTACACAGGGTTCTTTAGGTATCCCCACATAAAAAAATCTAACGGAGTCAGATCTACAATTCTACAATTGACAGGACAAAATCGAAAAAATAGGTGTTCGCCGGACGCTCGCTGTTGCAATGGTTTGAATCTAATGAAATGACTGTATCAAGATTTTATTAAGATTTTTCGCACATAAATTTAACAACCAGGTCTATTTAGTTGTACTTAAAACTACCAAAGTAGGCTCTGAAATTAAAACAACCAAATAATCTAGTAGGTTAAAAACAACAGAAAAATGTCAAACAAATTATAATTTGTTTGATTTCAACCTATGTCATTGGTTTATGTCTCGCATCTTACTAAGTTTGATATTTTACATAAGTTTATTAATATTTTATTCCTTAAAATGGCACCCACACTACTTCTTCAGGAAAAGATAGAAATTATTTTAATTTCTGGAGATAATTACAAAAGCCTTAGAGAAACAGCAGCAATTTTTAATGAGAGGCACCCCGATAAATCCCTCCATTATTCCACAGTATCTCGTCTAGTCAATAAATTTAAAGAAACGGGATCGGTAGAAAATCAGTATAAAGTTTCCCATGAAAAACCGGTAACAGGTGACGAAGGTTCTCTGGATGTGTGTTTGTCGATCACAGAAACACCCCAATTAGCAGTTAGTCAAATATCGGAGATCACTAACATTCACGAAAGATCTGTGCGGAGGATATTAAAAAGAAGCAAATTTCATCCGTACAAACCTAAATTTGTACAAGTATTAAAAGATAGGGATTATGACGCCCGCTTCGATTTTTGTGCCTGGTTCCAGGGTATGATTGAGGAAGATTTTAATTTCCCAAAGAACGTTCTTTTCTCGGATGAAGCTACATTTACCTCTAACGGAACCGTCAGTTCACAAAACTGTAGATGGTGGGCCACCGAAAACCCAGACTTTGTAATTCAGAGTAAAGACCAATATAGTTTTAAGGTTAATGTGTGGTGCGGAATTTTCAACCTCAGAATAGTGGGACCTTTTTTCTTTAGAGACAATTTAAATTCAGAACGATATTTAGAATTTCTACAAACTGAGATATCTGACTTTTTAGACAATTTGTCATTAGCCGAAAGAAGAAATTTATACTTTCAACAAGACGGAGCTAGCATTCATTCCACAAATGAGGTGAAGAGATGGCTGGATCAAGAATTTGGAAACCAGTGGATAGGACGGTTTACTGAAAATCCGTGGCCTGCGAGATCACCAGATCTGACTCCGTTAGATTTCTTTATGTGGGGATACCTAAAGAACTCTGTGTACAAACATCGACCCTTTAGGAATATACAAAATTTAGAGAATGTCATTAGAAATTGTGTATTGCAAATAAATCGTAAAATGCTCCGAAATGTTAATCGAGAGTTGCGCTCGAGAACAATAGTATGTATGGAGAGAAATGGTGGTCATACTGAGTTTTAAATTTTGTGCACCCAAGGAAAAACAATGATTTTTTATGTTGTTAGTACAGAATTTGACTACTTTTAAGTTTTTCTTACATTGGTTTTCGTTTATGAAATTTCGATTAAATAAACAGGTAATTTTTTGTTTATTATCTATTTTACTCCCCTTAACTTTACAAAAAGTCGAACTTCAGATATATTTAAGACGATTAAGGTTTTCTCAATGTAATCTCATTGAAATGTCTCTAAAATTTTGACACTGCTGCTAGATACAAATCATTGCAACAGCTAGCGTCCGGCGAAACCCTGTTTTTTTTAATTTTGTCCTGTCAATTGTAGAAAAAACTACTACATTCGTTTATTTTCATCCAGATACATGGGCTTTACATTAGCCAAGCTATCTAAACGAAAAAAACTGGAAATTTGTAAATCGATAAAAAAATATTTAAAAAAAATTGAGTTTTCCAATTTTTTTAAATAAAATCTTAAAATTTTGCACAAGGACCTAGAATTTAATTCTAAGCAGTTTTTTCAAATAACTTTTTTTGATATCTCGTCAACTAACCTCACTTTTTGTAAATTAACAATTTTTTTTTTTAATTTGACGCTATACCAGTGGTCACGTGACGTATGTCAAAATCGATTTTTAGGTTATCGGACATGCAGAACCGATCCCCCGGAAAAGTTTTTCCAATACTCACCTAATAAAAATTTTTCCCATATGTTGCGAACTTTTTGCCGGTCACTGTATATATACAGTGACCGGATTTCGCCGGACGCTAGCTGTTGCAATGATTTGTATCTAGCAGCAGTGTCAAAATTTAAGAGACATTTCAATGAGATTACATTGAGAAAACCTTAATCGTCTTAAATATATCTGAAGTTCGACTTTTTGTAAAGTTAAGGGGAGTAAAATAGATAATAAACAAAAAATTACCTGTTTATTTAATCGAAATTTCATAAACGAAAACTAATGTAAGAAAAACTTAAAAGTAGTCAAATTCTGTACTAACAACATAAAAAATCATTGTTTTTCCTTGGGTGCACAAAATTTAAAACTCAGTATGACCACCATTTCTCTCCATACATACTATTGTTCTCGAGCGCAACTCTCGATTAACATTTCGGAGCATTTTACGATTTATTTGCAATACACAATTTCTAATGACATTCTCTAAATTTTGTATATTCCTAAATGGTCGATGTTTGTACACAGAGTTCTTTAGGTATCCCCACATAAAGAAATCTAACGGAGTCAGATCTGGTGATCTCGCAGGCCACGGATTTTCAGAAAACCGTCCTATCCACTGGTTTCCAAATTCTTGATCCAGCCATCTCTTCACCTCATTTGTGGAATGAATGCTAGCTCCGTCTTGTTGAAAGTATAAATTTCTTCTTTCGGCTAATGACAAATTGTCTAAAAAGTCAGATATCTCAGTTTGTAGAAATTCTAAATATCGTTCTGAATTTAAATTGTCTCTAAAGAAAAAAGGTCCCACTATTCTGAGGTTGAAAATTCCGCACCACACATTAACCTTAAAACTATATTGGTCTTTACTCTGAATTACAAAGTCTGGGTTTTCGGTGGCCCACCATCTACAGTTTTGTGAACTGACGGTTCCGTTAGAGGTAAATGTAGCTTCATCCGAGAAAAGAACGTTCTTTGGGAAATTAAAATCTTCCTCAATCATACCCTGGAACCAGGCACAAAAATCGAAGCGGGCGTCATAATCCCTATCTTTTAATACTTGTACAAATTTAGGTTTGTACGGATGAAATTTGTTTCTTTTTAATATCCTCCGCACAGATCTTTCGTGAATGTTAGTGATCTCCGATATTTGACTAACTGCTAATTGGGGTGTTTCTGTGATCGACAAACACACATCCAGAGAACCTTCGTCACCTGTTACCGGTTTTTCATGGGAAACTTTATACTGATTTTCTACCGATCCCGTTTCTTTAAATTTATTGACTAGACGAGATACTGTGGAATAATGGAGGGATTTATCGGGGTGCCTCTCATTAAAAATTGCTGCTGTTTCTCTATGGCTTTTGTAATTATCTCCAGAAATTAAAATAATTTCTATCTTTTCCTGAAGAAGTAGTGTGGGTGCCATTTTAAGGAATAAAATATTAATAAACTTATGTAAAATATCAAACTTAGTAAGATGCAAGACATAAACCAATGACATAGGTTGAAATCAAACAAATTATAATTTGTTTGACATTTTTCTGTTGTTTTTAACCTACTAGATTATTTGGTTGTTTTAATTTCAGAGCCTGCTTTGGTAGTTTTAAGTACAACTAAATAGACCTGGTTGTTAAATTTATGTGCGAAAAATCTTAATAAAATCTTGATACAGTCATTTCATTAGATTCAAACCATTGCAACAGCGAGCGTCCGGCGAACACCTATTTTTTCGATTTTGTCCTGTCAATTGTAGAAGTGTAGATCTGACTCCGTTAGATTTTTTTATGTGGGGATACCTAAAGAACCCTGTGTACAAACATCGACCCTTTAGGAATATACAAAATTTAGAGAATGTCATTATAAATTGTGTATTGCAAATAAATCGTAAAATGCTCCCGAAATGTTATAATCGAGAGTTGCGCTCGAGAACAACAGTATGTATGGAGAGAAATGGTGGTCATACTGAGTTTTTAAATTTGTGCACCCAAGGAAAAACAATGATTTTTTGTGTTGTTAGTACAGAATTTGACTACTTTTAAGTTTTTCTTACATTGGTTTTCGTTTATAAAATTTCGATTAAAATAAACAGGTAATTTTTTGTTTATTATCTATTTTAATCCCCTTAACTTTACAAAAGTCGAACTTCAGATATATTTAAGACGATTAAGGTTTTCTCAATGTAATCTCATTGAAATGTCTCTAAAATTTTGACACTGCTGCTAGATACAAATCATTGCAACAGCTAGTCCTGTCAATTGTAGAAAAAACTACTACATTCGTTTATTTTCATCCAGATACATGGGCTTTACATTAGCCAAGCTATCTAAACGAAAAAAACCGGAAATTTGTAAATCGATAAAAAAATATTTAAAAAAAATTGAGTTTTCCAATTTTTTTAAATAAAATCTTAAAATTTTGCACAAGGACCTAGAATTTAATTCTAAGCAATTTTTTCAAATAACTTTTTTTGATATCTCGTCAACTAACCTCACTTTTTGTAAATTAACAATTTTTTTTTTAATTTGACGCTGTACCAGTGGTCACGTGACGTATGTCAAAATCGATTTTTAGGTTATCGGACATGCAGAACCGATCCCCTGGGAAAGTTTTTCCGATACTCTCCTAATAAAAATTTTTCCCATATGTTGCGAACTTTTTGCCGGTCACTGTATATATATATATATATATATATATATATATATATATATATATATATATATATATATATATATATATATATATCTGACGGTCAAAATGGCATCCGCCTAAAAATAGCACAAGTTAGCGTCCACCCTATATACACGAATATACTCCCTGTATATTAGGGTTTCGTGCAAAGGTCTGGTTAGCCTCCGTACAACAGACGGTAAGGTTGGCATCCATCCGTATACTCTACATAATTATTCATAATTTGGCATACTTTGGCTTCTGTATATACCATTTTTTGGTAAAGTGGGATCCGTACAGTGTTGTCAGACTGTAAAAAGCAAAGCACAGCATTTATTTTAGATTAATGTTACTTTGTTATATCTGAAGACCGACAGAACTGGTTATTATTAATGAAATTTGGTATACAGGTACGAGTAAAATAGAAGATCAAAAAATAAAGGACATAGATTTTTTAACTACTAATATTTGATATGCAAGAAGTAGAAATTGCCCTTGAATTTTCGCAATAAATCACATTTATAGTTATATTTCACAAACAAGAGTTGTAAACATAGGTGAGTCCAGGGGCCATGGGCGCCCGCAGAGGAGGGCCAGGGGGACCGTGACAGCCCCTGAGATTGTCGGATTGTCATACTTCGTACTTTTTGTTGGACGAATTGCCAGATATATATTATTTTTATAATAAATATCTCTTTTTATGATAAATGTTGTCTAATTTTCTAATGATTGAACACCTTTATAATGCCACGTACAAAAAAATTCAATTAGAATTAGGAATATTATTTAAACCCAGTCTTAACTCAATGCAGCTGGCAGCCAAATTACTATGCATTTTCTGCAGGCGGCATGTTTATTTTATGAAGAAGTTTTTAACATGTTTTTTTAGTGTTCCGTGCTAAAATTAGCAAAATGGAATCACTTCGGTGTCCGTCTGTCACAGGCCATTTTCTCTAAAACCATTCTCCGTAAAAATTTGAAATTTAGCACAGACAGTGTGGTGGCCCAACCATAGATGTGAAGTATAAAAAGTTGAATTTTGATTCTAGGGGAGATTGGGATATGAAAAAAAAGGGCATCGTGTGGAGTGTCAAATGAAAGCTTATTGAAGCACGAATTCAATGATATACATGATGTCTTTTTTATGCATTTTTTAACAATTTTCAGGAGAAACGCATAAAAATTGCTGTCACCCACCCTCATGACCAAAAGAATCGCTCAGAAAAATCTGAAAAAAATCATGAACATTAAGAATCAGGTGTATATTGAGCTAAAATTATCAGGTTTGAAAAATTCTTGCGCGAACAATTGTTATAAACAATTAAATTGTTTATTTTCTTATAACAGCTGAACCATTGGTTCTGGAGAAAAAGTTTTTCGACAAAAAATATTTCTCACGATGTAAGGAACAACTTTTGTTGTTACACGTTGTTTAAAATTTTTAATTTGGCTCACTCGACACTTTCCCCCACTTAGCTCCGTGCATACGCGATGTGATACGGCGTTGGTGCCGTCGGCAGCGGGTAGCGCGGCAGATGGACGGAGAACGGGCGGTCAAGATTTGCTCAGGTTAAGTGGGGAGCTGATGGCACGGAATACTAATTGTGCAAGTATAGCTTGCACTTGACCGAATTTTGTCTGTTTGTAATTATTAGTGTATTTGTATAAATCACTACAAATAAAATCTTTAAAAATATATAGGTATTATTATTTTTTTATTTTGCCCCCCTCCCCCCATGAGAAAAAAGTCTGCGAGCGCCCATGCCAGGGGTGTCTCTACACTATTTGTAAATAAAATTTGAGTCCGATTTGAAACTAAAATACAAATATTTATTTACCTAAGTACAGTGTGTAATTTGAAAATGCGAAAGACGAAAAGCCTTCGGTTAAAGTAATATAATATACAGGGTGTCTAAGAAGTCTTAGAATGGACAAATATCTTTTCTATTAGTAAATATAGAGGTATCAAATTTTAGGTGTATCTTACTGGTTAATAAATCTACTTTTTAGTGTTTCGTGAAACGGAACACTTATGAAATCACTTCGGTGTCCGTCCGTCTGTCACAGGCGATTTTCTCTAAAACTATTCAACGTCAAAAATTTTAAATGCAACCCTATGCTGTGTGGTACCTCATTTTAAAGGTATTCAAAAAAAAACATTTTACCGCGAACCCGAGGTCTGTATCTTAATTTGTTCTTAAATGGCAAAGCTTTACAAATTAAAAATCGTGAAAAAAATTTAAAATTTAAATACCTTTATAACTCTTGTAACTGTTGTTCAAAATGACCACCATAAACTTCTTGGCAGTAATGAAGTCGATTTTGGAACTCATTTTTGAGAATGGCAGGTGTTATTTCTTGGCAGATTTCCAAAATCGACTTTATTACTGCCAAGAAGTTCATGGTGGTCATTTTGAACAACTTTTAAATTTTTAATCTTTTTTTCACGATTTTTAATTTCTATAGGCTTGCCATTTAAAAAAATTAAGATACGGACCTAGGGTTTGCGCCGCGGTAAAATATTTATCTTTTGAAGGCCTTTAAAATGAGGTACCACGTGGCATAAGATTGCATTTAAAATTTTAGTTTTCTTTGCTGTGTAATACAGAGGGGGAATTTAAAAAAAAAATCTCTTGCTGGTCTGTCTCGCGGTCTAAGTAAAAACCCGTTAATTTATGATTATAGGATAAATTTGATTGTTAGTCATTGTCAAGATAATGACAACAATCATTGTTATCGGCTATCTTTCATTTTATAATCATGTTAGAAAAGTTAAACATATTTACCCAGTTGCACAGACAATAATTTCTCCAGACCAACGTCGAAATCGTGTTATCTTTGATGACTGTCCGCTTTCTTCACGTGACAAAATGTCACAATAAATGCCAAATAAACATATTAGTGTCTGTGTAGTGTTTTGATATATCAAACTGTGACGTGTCGAGTACTTGCAAACGTACGATTTTTGATCCTCGGAGGCAATGTGCCAAAAATAAGAAATAGAAAATCTTAATAATCAACATTTTAGAAACATAGAAATTGAATCGTATAGAACTGAAAGTCAATAAATCTTAGAAGTTCTTGTTCTAGGAGATACAGCATTTAAATAAACTTAATAACCATTAATTAATTATTGTTTTACTAACTTTACTTTCAGCGAATAAGTTTCTTTTTTTCAAAAATTCACTTTGTAATAAAATTATCGTATTTTTTTGGTTCACCGTATACATTTCAGTTTAGTTATAAGTATAGTCAAATCTCCCTTAAGAGTTATCATCTCTACTTTTTTGTTTTTCTATTTACATTGCTGCTGCTTAGTTATTTGCTATCAAAAACCAATGACTTTCGCCCATAAACACACAAAAGAGACAAAATTCATCAAAAGAAATTAAAATTTTGTTTTGTACTTTCCCTTTTTGTACCGTGTCCCGCAAAAATTCTATAAGTAAGTAAGTAATGGAAAATTACCAAATAAAACTTTAATTTCTTTAATTAATTATGTTAGGTCATGTCTCTTTTGAATGTTTATGCTGAAACGTTTTTTTCCAGAACAGCAAGGCTAAAAGAAACAAGATAATAGGAATGGAAACTCTTAGGCCGGCCACACATCAAAGAAATTTGAAACGCGAAACAGGAAACATGAAACTCTCCTGTTTTCATGTGCGGCCGGCGCCGGCCTAAAGGTCACTAGAAATTAAAAAATGTTTGCGAAGAAAAATAACGATTTTAAAGCATTTTATTTAGCAAAGAATTTAGTATTTGAAAATATGTTAAAAAATAAAGTTAATCGAATGCATCAGACAAAATTATTATTTTTTTAAATTTTAATAAATTAAATATTTAATAATTTTTTCTGGTCTTGTGGTTAATATATGTAGGTTTCTAGATAACAGAAAATACATTATGTAGACTGCCAAATAAATCTCTAGTAACGGATAAATTCCCCTTGTCAGGATATTATGTTATGCGGGAGGAGATATTTTACTGTACAAGGTGATATTAAATATGTAGAGAATATTTCAGAATGTGATTCCTAGGCTGATTGTAACGTAAAGAAGTCCATATGTATGTCCTAAAATGCTTCTTTTTCGGAATACAGGCTGATCAAGACCCTTTGACTAACCAAAACTATTTTTTTGGAACAGACCTGAATTACCTTGATACTCGGCTATATTCTGCGCTTTATTTAAAAACAATTTTTCTTGCCTTTTGTTTAATAGGACATCGCCTTTTATATATAAGTATTTAGCCAAATATCCGTTGGTATTTGCCGTTTTAAAACTTTTTAAAAAGGATAAACGAATGACTAATTTATTACATAATTTCAAAACCATGCAAGACATGGAATTTACCGAACAACAAATTTAAGAACTAAATAGGCGCCCTAATTTGTTAATTAAAAGTAGTTAGTGGCCCAGTAAAAAAAGCATGGCATAACTAGCTTTCTCCCGCGACTTCGTCCGCGTGGTATAGGTGATAATAGTATAGTTTTGATGTCATGATTATGCATATATGAAACATCAGCTAGGTTAGGTTAGGTTAGGTTAGTTATATTTAGTTATATTTAGTTATAATTTAGTTATAATTATATTTAGTTATAATTTAGTTATAATTATATTTAGTTATAATTTAGTTATAATTTCAATATAACATGACGCAAAATCGGGGTCGAACACAGGGAACTGATAGAAAAGGCATAGTTCATACAAAATAAAAACCGATGCACGTCACCGATGACGCTATTAAATGAGCTATTAAACCACCGCATAATTATTATAAAACGAAAACTGTAATGGAGTGTTTTATTGAATTTTAAATTTCGCGCCTGATATTCGTTGTTAGGCAGTTGGCAGCATATGCGACGTTGCCGAGTTGTTCCGTTTAATTTCTTGACATTTCTAGTTTGTTGACAGCTGTGGTTGACAGCTTATCCGAGCTGCACATTGTTTTTTTTTTGTTTTGTGTCTTTTTGGAGCTTTAAACTTTTATCTTGTGTTTAAAAACTGTTCTTTTAGAACAATCATAGTGTTATAGTTGTCAGAGTCCTGTTTGCGAAATGCCGAAGCAGTTAAACAGCCGTTGCCAGCAGTTAGTAGCATCTGTGATACGCTATTTTGAATAAGAACGAGACAATAATGGCCCATTGCTACCCTTAACTGTTAGAGAGGTAATTTTAATATTATACCTATATAATGATAAAAAATTTAGGAAAAATTACCGTCAAATATATTGTTTTAGCGTGTAGCAGCAGCCCTAAACTTGAATGTTTCTACTGATCTCATATCAACGAAAAAGAAGAAGCTGTGTACAAATTTGTTTTCTTAGATGAAACCTGGATTTTTTACAATGGTACCATAGATCATTCATGGCAAGATATTAATAAGAAAGTGTAAAAACTACTAAGGTTGATGGTAAAATGTTAGTTACGCAAATGTATTTCAATATTTTCAATATTTCAATATCTTTATTTATGTCAATACACAAAAATAATGTTCACACAAGTCATAGATGAAAATGTAGTATAGTAGTAGTGAAAATGTAGTGTAGTATGAAAATGTTTTTAATCAGAATTATTTTAGATACATCGTACTTTATGCTGGCAATGAAGATGGATTTATCGAGGGTGTAGAGCTTATATTTTCCTCAAAAACCCAACTTGCGGATTACCATGGTGAAATGAACCAACAAAATTTCATGAAATGGTTTGAAAATCAATTATTAAAGAAATTGACTGAACCGTCTTTAATTATTATTGACAATGCCCCTTATCATAGCATGTTATTAACCAAAATACCAAACGGCTCATGGACCAAAGCTGCCATTCAAGACTGGTTAACAAATAATAACATAGAATTTGCAGCCCCGATGCTTAAAAGCGAGCTTTTAAGAACTGTAGCACAGTAAGTATCACCTACAATAATTTATTATGTTAACATATTTGCTAACTAGATATTTTTTAGAAATAAACCAGCACGAAGATATTTAGTAAATAACTTAGCAGAACAATATGGACACTGAGTTTTACGTCTCTACCCATACCATTGCATTTTTAGGTTGAAATATTTACTTTAGGAAAGTACCTTATGTAGCGGCTCTTGTTACGGCCATAGAACTAAGAAAGTTTTAGCCCTAATACAATGCATGTACATAGTTAGATTTAGGGGACTAAATTCCAACAACTGACAAAGCCTAAGAAAGCAAAATTTGCCCACCATGCAAAATCTCAGTTTTGGGTAGTTACGACTACCCAAATTTAAAAAAATTGCTGACCATGCCCGTGCCAGCTTTCTCACTTCATAGAAGGTCTCCGGGACACTCCCATCCTGGAGACACCTTCTGGAAAAACATTCTTTTTTGAATTTTAAATATTATCGTCACCTCTTCCTTGGTCGATCGCTAGCAATTTCTGGCTAGCGGGGTAACAAGGTGGTGAGTCCACCCATGACAAAGACAGACGCGCTATCTGTCTTTTGTCCAATCGGTACCTAGCGTACCAGGCATCCCTGACAAGACAATTGTGCGACAGTACAAAGAACTGCACTACAATATTTGTACATGTGTTAGGAAGGTGGTAGAGGATTTCTTCGTCGATCGAGGTGGTACCACCCCACACATCCTCTTAAAGGGCTGGTGAAGTCCGTACGGATGTTTCCACCTCTGGATGTGTGAGTGGGATTTCCCCAGTACACCCACGGTACATAGTACTTAGACTTCGGTCTTGTCAGAACATAAAAAAACTGAATCGTGCTTGTGAAAGTTTTTTTATTCTTTAATATATTTTAAAAAATTAATAAAATTCAGTGTACTTTTTTCCTACCATTTTTCTCTCCCATTAAAAATGGTAGGAATGTGGCACGCACGGTAAAAAATGTTTGTCATTTCATACTTACACACGGGCATTGATGAACGTGCGTTGATGCACGCCTACATGTCCTTGCGTCTGTGACCAGTTTTACATATCAGTTTTCGTACTCTTTTTTGTGCTTGCATATTTATACACTCAATCAATGCCTTTTACAACGATATAAACTTTTTAAATTATTCTACATCTTTTTAATGTTAAAAGATAAGTCATTTAACAAAAAATAAATGAGTAAATAATTCAAAAAAAATCCATCCATGTGCTAGGTAAATTATTTCTCAATATTCGATAAATTTATAACAATCTGGCAACAGTGTCCTCTAAAACTTAAACACGTGTTTGATGACGTGCAACGGTTTTTAATTTGTACGAACTATAGGTAAATGCAGTGGCGGCACCTGAAATTTTAGATGAGTCGTATCTCAGTTCCTACGCATGGGACTTACACTAAATTATAGGATGTTACTATTGGGTACCCTATAAACATTTTCGTAAAAAATATTTAGATTTAAAATTTGCGAAAAAAAGTTAATTTTTTGGGCCGCTTCACCTGAGATCTGAGAAAGTTCTGAAGAAAACTTTACTTACCATATTTTTTCATAAAGTATATCAAATTTTATCGACAAATTCCAAATTTGGTGAAAATATTCTAATTTTCCTTAAAGAAATGACATTTTAAGTTATTTCTTAGACAAAATATTTTAGGGTCAAAATTTTAAAACCTAATTAATCAGGATATTAGAGGTAATTCAATGAAATTTGAATTCTACCGATAAAATCTGATTAAAGTTATGAAAAAAACATAAGAGTAAAATTTTCTTCAGATCTTTCTCAGATCTCAGGTGAAGCGGCCCAAAAAACTAACTTTTTTTCGCAAATTTTAAAATTAAATATTTTTTTCACGAAAATGATTGTAGAGTACCCAGCAGTAACATCTTATAATTTGGTGTGGGTCCCATGCATAGGAACTGAGATAAGACAATCTGAAATTCCAGGAGCCGCCACTGTACCGTAAATGAAATGAAATTAATATTAGATTTTGCCACGTTGTATTTATGAATTATTGCTCCTAAAAATATTTCTATTTTTTCACAAAATGAACCAACTTCACCAAAGGAAAAGCACTGAAAAGTATGAAATAAATAATATTCGTCAACTTAATTTTGTTCATTTTTATAAAATATTTATTTTTTCTTTTTAGTGCACCCATTCTTCCCCTCTCCCTTCATCTTATCTCCCTCTCTTTGAATTTGTAATAGTCATGTTATATTAGCTTTTTTGACCTCAATAACCCCAAAAATGACATGTCAGTTAACATTTTAGACGAAATTCCAAACCCCCGCCCCCGCAGTTAATTTCTATAACATCTGTTACACAAAATTAGCTTTTCTGATCTAATAACCCCGAAAATGTTACACTGGTTAACATTGTTGAATAAATTGCCACTCGACCACCACCCCCACCACCCACCCCCCCACTCCCTTCTCTCGCTCATCGCCGCGCTGTTGGGGATTTATCCCTTTTCTACCGCTACTTCCACGGATTTTGCTCTGAAGAACTGGCCGGCATTATTCCCCCTCTGAATGTCCCTAACAGAACAACCAGAGGCGCGTTGCGTATGCATCCCTTTACTGTCCAGCTACAAAAGCCTAGAACAGACCACTTCTCTCGCTCATTCATACCTAGAGTCTCCAAATTATGGAACAAATTGCCTGCGGATGTTTTCCCTTCGCGTCCCAACCTCCAATCCTTCAAATCCCGTGTCAATAAACTACATTTCCCTTCTCTTCAGACACCCACGGTACGTTAGTACTTAGGCTTGAAGTCTACGTGGGATGTCTTAGATAAAAAAAAATACGGGCCTGGATTTTTTGCTGCATTTTTTGCAAGAATACTTCATACCCTTTACAACTGTGGATCACTTGATTATGTTTTTCGACGTTTTGGTGAAGAATAGTTTCATCATCAGGATATTCTACCAGTACGGACCTGGCATTTTTCAAGTTAATGCGCCATTTCACGACCTATTATGGTGACAATTAGGTCAGAATCAGTAACTATGGATTAAATTGTTTTAACTGGTAAATTTTAATTATAATCATGATTACTAACCAGGTCCCTCAAGTTTGTAAAATTGGTCCAACGCCTGAAAAAAGCATAAGCTTCGTGTGGTCAGTCCAATCGAGTCCATCAACCTGTTCGTCCGCCCGTCCATATGTTATAATTCAACGCAACGTCAAAAAGTAAAGCAGAAAACGGATTTTAGATTCGAATTCCTTATAATCCTAACCCAGTAAATATGACAATGGTTTTATGCTAGAATATAGTTAAAGGTCTTTAATTTGAGATAATATGGTTTGTTTTCAAAGTCAGCAAATAGTAATTCAACTGTACCAGCAGAAATGAAACCATTAGGTAAAATAGGATTATTTGGTATTATCCTTTGAACTGAAAGGTGATTTTTGGATACGAAAATATTAAAAACGTAAATAATGAAGACGTATCATCAAGGGTGCCTTTTACAATATGTAGTAAACTTAACCACTAGTTAGGTGCCGTTAATAAAGGCCACTAATTATATCTGATCTGTGTCTGCTAAACTTCTCAATAACTCATTGGCTTAAGTGCAATTTGACAAACTTTAATGACCAAAGGGTTCTGGTTAGTAATCATGAACATAGTTTAAAATTAAGCAGTTGAATAATTTAAACCACAGCGATAGGTTGTGAAATTGTGCCTTAACATGGAAAATTCCAGGTCTGTATCGATGAAAATCCTGATGATGTTATTAGTCCTGATCAAAACGTCGAAAACCATAATCAAGTAATACATAGTTGTAAAGGGTATGAAGTATTCTTTCAAAAAATGCAGCAAAAAATCCAGGTCCGTATTTGAAAAAAACAAGTTATTATCAGTAACTCAGTTAAAACAAATGGTATAAACAAAACAATAACGTTACTTTAGAGAAAGTAAAAAATCGTGTGATTTTTGTAAAAACGACTTTTTTCTAACTATAATAGTTTTCGAGATATTTAAGAATTAAATTTTTGACTATTTTTAAAAAATCCCCTGTAGATAAGAAACTATAGAGAATTTGGCAACTCCGTAAACGGAATATGAATAGGGACTAGAAATGGCACATTTTCTCTAATTTAACCGACCTCGTATCTTTTACCGTTTCGGCCATAGCAATAGTGGTATCACCTATTTTAGACACCCTGTATATATATATATATATATATATATATATATATATATATATATATATATATATATATATATATATATATACAGTGACCGGCAAAAAGTTCGCAACATATGGGAAAAATTTTTATTAGGTGAGTATTGGAAAAACTTTTCCGGGGGATCGGTTCTGCATGTCCGATAACGTAAAAATCGATTTTGACATACGTCACGTGACCACTGGTATAGCGTCAAATTAAAAAAAAAATTGTTAATTTACAAAAAGTGAGGTTAGTTGACGAGATATCAAAAAAAGTTATTTGAAAAAATTGCTTAGAATTAAATTCTAGGTGCTTGTGCAAAATTTTAAGATTTTATTTAAAAAAATTGGAAAACTCTATTTTTTTTAAATATTTTTTTATCGATTTACAAATTTCCAGTTTTTTTCGTTTAGATAGCTTGGCTAATGTAAAGCCCATGTATCTGGATGAAAATAAACGAATGTAGTAGTTTTTTCTACAATTGACAGGACAAAATTAAAAAAAAACAGGGTTTCGCCGGACGCTAGCTGTTGCAATGATTTGTATCTAGCAGCAGTGTCAAAATTTTAGAGACATTTCAATGAGATTACATTGAGAAAACCTTAATCGTCTTAAATATATCTGAAGTTCGACTTTTTGTAAAGTTAAGGGGAGTAAAATAGATAATAAACAAAAAATTACCTGTTTATTTAATCGAAATTTCATAAACGAAAACCAATGTAAGAAAAACTTAAAAGTAGTCAAATTCTGTACTAACAACATAAAAAATCATTGTTTTTCCTTGGGTGCACAAAATTTAAAACTCAGTATGACCACCATTTCTCTCCATACATACTATTGTTCTCGAGCGCAACTCTCGATTAACATTTCGGAGCATTTTACGATTTATTTGCAATACACAATTTCTAATGACATTCTCTAAATTTTGTATATTCCTAAAGGGTCGATGTTTGTACACAGAGTTCTTTAGGTATCCCCACATAAAGAAATCTAACGGAGTCAGATCTGGTGATCTCGCAGGCCACGGATTTTCAGAAAACCGTCCTATCCACTGGTTTCCAAATTCTTGATCCAGCCATCTCTTCACCTCATTTGTGGAATGAATGCTAGCTCCGTCTTGTTGAAAGTATAAATTTCTTCTTTCGGCTAATGACAAATTGTCTAAAAAGTCAGATATCTCAGTTTGTAGAAATTCTAAATATCGTTCTGAATTTAAATTGTCTCTAAAGAAAAAAGGTCCCACTATTCTGAGGTTGAAAATTCCGCACCACACATTAACCTTAAAACTATATTGGTCTTTACTCTGAATTACAAAGTCTGGGTTTTCGGTGGCCCACCATCTACAGTTTTGTGAACTGACGGTTCCGTTAGAGGTAAATGTAGCTTCATCCGAGAAAAGAACGTTCTTTGGGAAATTAAAATCTTCCTCAATCATACCCTGGAACCAGGCACAAAAATCGAAGCGGGCGTCATAATCCATATCTTTTAATACTTGTACAAATTTAGGTTTGTACGGATGAAATTTGTTTCTTTTTAATATCCTCCGCACAGATCTTTCGTGAATGTTAGTGATCTCCGATATTTGACTAACTGCTAATTGGGGTGTTTCTGTGATCGACAAACACACATCCAGAGAACCTTCGTCACCTGTTACCGGTTTTTCATGGGAAACTTTATACTGATTTTCTACCGATCCCGTTTCTTTAAATTTATTGACTAGACGAGATACTGTGGAATAATGGAGGGATTTATCGGGGTGCCTCTCATTAAAAATTGCTGCTGTTTCTCTATGGCTTTTGTAATTATCTCCAGAAATTAAAATAATTTCTATCTTTTCCTGAAGAAGTAGTGTGGGTGCCATTTTAAGGAATAAAATATTAATAAACTTATGTAAAATATCAAACTTAGTAAGATGCGAGACATAAACCAATGACATAGGTTGAAATCAAACAAATTATAATTTGTTTGACATTTTTCTGTTGTTTTTAACCTACTAGATTATTTGGTTGTTTTAATTTCAGAGCCTGCTTTGGTAGTTTTAAGTACAACTAAATAGACCTGGTTGTTAAATTTATGTGCGAAAAATCTTAATAAAATCTTGATACAGTCATTTCATTAGATTCAAACCATTGCAACAGCGAGCGTCCGGCGAACACCTATTTTTTCGATTTTGTCCTGTCAATTGTAGAATTGTAGATCTGACTCCGTTAGATTTTTTTATGTGGGGATACCTAAAGAACCCTGTGTACAAACATGGACCCTTTAGGAATATACAAAATTTAGAGAATGTCATTATAAATTGTGTATTGCAAATAAATCGTAAAATGCTCCGAAATGTTAATCGAGAGTTGCGCTCGAGAACAACAGTATGTATGGAGAGAAATGGTGGTCATACTGAGTTTTAAATTTTGTGCACCCAAGGAAAAACAATGATTTTTTGTGTTGTTAGTACAGAATTTGACTACTTTTAAGTTTTTCTTACATTGGTTTTCGTTTATAAAATTTCGATTAAATAAACAGGTAATTTTTTGTTTATTATCTATTTTAATCCCTTTAACTTTACAAAAAGTCGAACTTCAGATATATTTAAGACGACTAAGGTTTTCTCAATGTAATCTCATTGAAATGTCTCTAAAATTTTGACACTGCTGCTAGATACAAATCATTGCAACAGCTAGCGTCCGGCGAAACCCTGTTTTTTTAAATTTTGTCCTGTCAATTGTAGAAAAAACTACTACATTCGTTTATTTTCATCCAGATACATGGGCTTTACATTAGCCAAGCTATCTAAACGAAAAAAACCGGAAATTTGTAAATCGATAAAAAAATATTTAAAAAAAATTGAGTTTTCCAATTTTTTTAAATAAAATCTTAAAATTTTGCACAAGGACCTAGAATTTAATTCTAAGCAATTTTTTCAAATAACTTTTTTTGATATCTCGTCAACTAACCTCACTTTTTGTAAATTAACAATTTTTTTTTTAATTTGACGCTATACCAGTGGTCACGTGACGTATGTCAAAATCGATTTTTAGGTTATCGGACATGCAGAACCGATCCCCTGGGAAAGTTTTTCCGATACTCTCCTAATAAAAATTTTTCCCATATGTTGCGAACTTTTTGCCGGTCACTGTATATATATATTGGTTGGAAGAATATATTAGTTGAAATATTAGTTGGAAGAAATTAAATAGGAAAAGATACAGTGATTCAAATGTAGAGATCTCATGAAAAAAAATCGTAAAAAATCTAAATTTAATTATCGATTGCTCCTTTCCTATTAAGAATGGAGGAACCAAAAAATATGTAAATTAAGTATTTCGGCGAGCTCTTTCGGATAAGGCACATGGGATTTCGATTTGAATCCATTTTCACCCCGAAAAAAAATAAAAACCGTCAAAAATTTGCATGAAAAATCGTAATTTCCAGTTTTTCCCAAATTTTGCCAATTTCCAGTCATTTTAGGTATAGGTAAATGTATTGCAAAAAGAAAGTACTTGAGATTCTCTAGTTTTATGTTCCAATACGTTTTTCTGTACGACGTTCCGGCTTCGACTTATTCAGTGCCAAAGTGGTGTCTGCAAACGGCATTTTTCGCCATAAAAAATTCAAAAGAATTACTTCCCATTTTCCGAATACCGCCAGTTTCAATAGGGTTCTGCAGCTCCCGGTCTTCCACAACCTCCGAAAATTTAAATCGATTTAATTAAGTTTTGTGACCTGTAATCGATCCCATAGGAAATCGCTGAAATTTCGAATTTAACGTTTAATAACTCCGAAACGGAACACCCTGTATAACTGAATTTTTTACCGAACCTAGTCGCACTGTCCCTCTATTAACCCAGAAAATTTGGTTGCTCCCCCTCTAACTGTTTTCGAGAAAAAAAATTGAAAAGGTGAAAATGTCAACATACGGCCATACATACGCACATACATACACACATTTTTCTGACCAAGCAGGGTTTATATAGACCGCTCGGCGAGCGGTCTATAACTAGATTGGACAGACCGCCTAATCGCCCCCCGAGGGGGCTCTATAAGGTCGGTAATATCATCATTGTCACGCCCTGAAAATTTCGTGTTTCTAGGCCATGTATTAAGGAAGATATCACACTCCTTCGGACTGATGATGCAGAACAGACCGCCCTTCGGAAACGTATAGCTACATACATACAAACACCTACACGTAGAAACTATTTTTGCCAACAAAAAGACTTTTCGGATACCCTGTATACATACATACCAACATAAAGACATATTAATACAAATATATTGGATTTGCGTGAAGCGTGAAATCCGACCTAATAAAGTTTATCTAAGTAATAATAGGAGTATTTGCCCATACCAAGACGTTTTGGACACCCTGTATACATTCAAACTAACACCCACACGTTTAAATAGGAATATAGTCGATTTACTTAAAATCCGAATTAATTAGGTTTATCTCGGTACTAGTAGAAGAATTTGCCCATACCAAGACTTTTCTGACACCCTGTATACATACATACAAACATAAACACATATTAATACAAATATATTCGATTTGCGTGAAATCCGACCTAATAAAGTTTATCTAAGTAATAATAGGAGTATTTGCCCATACCAAGACTTTTTGGACACCCTGTATACATTCAAACTAACACCTACAAGTTTAAATAGGAATATAGTCGATTTACTTAAAATCCGCATTAATTAGGTTTATCTCGGTACTACTAGAAGTATTTGCCCATACCAAGACTTTTCGGACACCCTGTATACATACATACAAACATAAACACATATTAATACAAATATATTCGATTTGCGTGAAATCCGACCTAATAAAGTTTATCTAAGTACTAATACGAGTATTTGCCCATTCCAAGACTTTTTGGACACCCTGTACACATTCACACTAACACCCACACGTTTAAATAGGAATATAGTCGATTTACTTAAAATCCGCAGTAATTAGGTTTATCTCGGTACTAGTAGAAGTATTTGTCCATACGTATATACAACACATTTAAAAACAAATATAATCGATTTGCATGAAATCCGGTTTAATTACATTTATCCTGGTACTACTAGGAGTATTTGCTCCAATCAAGACTTTTTGGACAGCCTGTATACAGACATATTTCTCCGTATACATAGAAATGCAAATATATACGATTTGCTTTAAATCCGACCATTAAGTTTATATTTGTACAAATAGCAAAGGCATTTGTCCATACAAAGACTTTTCGGACACCCTGTACTATACATACATACAAACACAACAAACACGACATAACCTTTCTTTGATGCTTTGCCGCGTCATCGAAAAATTGTTAAAATTTGTATTTAATTACTAATTCTTCAAATTATATCTTCCGGAATCCACACGGGAAGGTCTATAGAGGTGTTGCCACTGATATCTCAATGAAAAAAATTGTGCATACATATTATGAACGTAGCTTCTTTCAATCTAAGAAGCCGTTCGCGAGTTGTAAGTTGTTAACTTTATCCCTAATCGTTGCTATGGCTATCATCAAAATTGAAAATTGCAAAAATATTTTTCCATGCTTGACCGAATTCTACTTAGATGCGAAATTTCTACTCTGCAACTCAATAAATAACGGAGAAATCAAATTGATCGTCGTCATGACTACCAAAAATCGAAATTATTTTCAAATAAAAACGTAGTGTACTTACATCCCTTTCGATAGCCACCTCACTCGTTCCAATTGTCAGCTTTATCCTTGATCGTAGCTATGCCAACAATGGGAATCGATTTTTCCAGATATATTTTTGAATGATTTATCTAATTCTTTCCAGTATCAAATTTCAGCTCTCCAACTCAATAAATACCGGGAATAGCATATTGTTCGTCGTCACGGCAACGAAATGTCAAAATTATTTTCACATAAAAAAGGACCTTACATCCTTGCCTTTCGATTGCCACCTCACTCGTTTCAATCAGATAAGCCGTTCGCGAGTTAAAAATGATCAACTTTATACTCAATCGTTGCTATGGTAATCATCGGAATCAAAATTCATAAAAAATATTTTTGAATGATTGACCGAATTCTACCGAGATATCAAATTTCAACTCTCCAACTCAATAAAAATAATGGAAATAGCAAACTGTTCGTCGTCATGGCAATTAAATGTTAAAATTATTTTCACATACAAAGCAGCTTACTTCGTTCCCTTTCGATTGCCACCTCATTCGTTTCAATCAGATAAGTCGTGCATGAGTTAGAAATTGTCAACTTTATCCTTAATCGTTACTACAGAAACCACGCGAATCAAAATTTTACGTATAAAATTTTGAATGATTGACCGAAATCTTCCCATATATCAAATTTCAACTCTCCAACTCAATAAATATCGGAAATAGCAAATTTTTCGTCGTCATGCCAACGAAATGTGAAATTATTTTCAAATAAGAAAATTGCTTACCTCCTCCCCTTTCGATTGCCACATCAATCGTTTCAATCGAATAAGCCGTTCTCAATTAATAACAAATCTAAGCAAAATTTAAATCAGACCCGTCATTGTGATATACCCCGTATGGTACCTAATGGAATAAAACCTTTATATGATGCTTTGTGGCGTCATCGAAAAATTGTTAAAATTGGTATTTAATGTGTAATTCTTCAAATTACATATTCCGGAATTCACACGGGAAGGTCTATAGAGGCCTTGCCCTGTATTTTTCAAGCCGAAAACGGTTCAGAAACCCGAAAATCTCCCAAGAAAAACTGGCATTTTGGCGACATTTAGACCCTTCATATTATAATACATTTCTCCGTATAAACTGATTTTTAAATCCATTTGCAGAGTCTCAGAAAGATAAAAAAATTGGTATTTAGTGCTTAAATCGCCCAATGAAATGCACCATAATTGAAAATATAAAGCCCATTCTGTCTTTTCCATGTATATTCCAAGCCGAAATGGGCCCAGGATCTCTCCAAAATCACTAAAAATACCGACATTTTTGCATAATTCTGACAGGTCATATTTTTTAATTTCGACGTAAAGATAGGCTGCTTCAACTGATTTTCCAAGGTAGACTATTAATATATGCATTTTTTAAAATTTTTCTTGCAGCGAAGCAAAAAATCTTTTTATTTATAACTTTTAACGAAAAAATATGTAATTTTAATTAGTGTGGAGTATTCTCAGATGATGGGGGAAGGAAATAATCCAAAAAAGAACTGTTAAATAAAGGAAATAATATATAATAATGCCATTTAAAGATGAATTTTGGTTGAAAAAAATAGAAAAAATGAGTTTTTACCTCCTAGATCCGGTCCTGGATCACCCGTTCGGGATTTATTTTAAAGCCTGATTATATCCCCAAGGGATGGTGTTGAAAAAGTTGGAAGAAATTATATAGGAAAAGATACAGAGTGTTTCGAATGTAGCGATGTCATGAAAAAAAATCGTAAAAAATCTAAATTTAATTATCGATTGCTCCTTTCCTATTAAGAATGAAGGAACCAAAAAATACGTTTATAACGTAGTTCGGCGAGGTCTTTCCGATAAGGTACATGGGATTTCGATTTGAATCCATTTTGACAGCCAAAAAAATTGACAACCGTCAAAAATTTGCATGAAAATTCGTAATTTCCAGTTTTTCCCAAATTTTTCCAATTTCCAGTCGCTTTAGGTATAGGTAAATGTATTGCAAAAAGAAAGTATTTGAGATTCTTTAGTTTTATATTCAAATCCGTTTTTCTGTCCGACGTTCCGGCGACCGAGTTATTTGGTGAAAAAGAGGGGTCTGCAAACTGCATTTTTCGACCTAAAAAAATTCAAAAGAATTACTTCCCATTTTCCGAATACCGCCAGTTTCAATAGGGTTCTGAAGCTCCCGGTCCTCTACAACCTCCGAAAATTTAAATCGATTTAATTAAGTTTTGCGACCTGTAATCGATTCCATACGAATTCGCGAATTTGACGTTTAATAACTCCGAAACGGAACACCTTGTATAGCTGAATTTTTTATCGAAGCTAGATGCACCATCCCTCTATTAACCCAGAAAATTTGAACTTTCCACCTATAATCATCTCGGAGAAAAAAAAATTGAGATTGTCGAAAAACAGAATCTGACAACCGGCGAACATTTTCCTCACGGACAGCTAGGTATATAGACCGGCCTGAAAGGCGGTCTATAACTAGATTGCGTAGACCGCCTAATCGCCCCACCCGAGGGGGCTCTATAAGGTCGGTAATATCATTGTCATGCCCTGAAAATTTCGTGTTGCTAGAGCATGTATTAAGGAAGATATCACACTCCTACGGACGGATGATGCAGAATAGACCGCCCTTCGTAACCATGTCGCTACACACATACAAACACCACATAGAATCTACTTTTGCCAAAAAAAACTTTTCGGACACCCTGTATACATACATACAAACATAAACACATATTAATACAAATGTATTCGATTTCCGTGAAATCCGACCTAATAAAGTTTATCTAAGTAATAATAGGAGTATTTGCCCATACCAAGACTTTTTGGACACCCTGTATACATTCAAACTAACACCCACACGTTTAAATAGGAATATAGTCGATTTACTTAAAATCCGGATTAAGTAGGTTTATCTCGCTACTAGTACAAGGATTTGCCCATACCAAGACTTTTCGGACACCCTGTATACACACATACAAACATAAACACATATTAATACAAATATATTCCATTGGCGTGAAATCCGACCTAATAAAGTTCATCTAAGTAATAATAGGAGTATTTGCCCATACCAAGACTTTTTGGACACCCTGTATACATTCAAACTAACACCCAAACGTTTAAATAGGAATATAGTCGATTTACTTAAAATCTGAATTAAGTAGGTTTATCTCGGTTGTAGTAGAAGTATTTGCCCATACCAAGACTTTTCGGACACCCCGTATACGTATATACAACACATATAAAAACAAATATGATCGATTTGCATGAAATCCGGTTTAATTACATTTATCCTGGTACTACTAGGAGTATTTGCTCAAACCTACACTTATTGGACAGCCTGTATACAGACATATATTTCCGTACACATAGAAATGCAAATATATACGATTTGCTTTAAATCCGACAATTAAGTTTATAGTTGTACAAATAGCAAAGGAATTTGTCCATACAAAGACTTTTCGGACATCCTGTACTGTACATACATACAAACACAACAAACACGACACAGTAATTTAAATATTTTATATTTTTGCGATTGAAAACCGGCTCAATTACGTTTATATTCGTACTAATTGCAAAGATGTTTGTGCATTCAAAGACATTTTGGACATTCTGTATACATACCAACATATAAACAGCCACACAAAGGAATAAAAAATTTACGTTTTCCTTGAAATAAGACTCATTTAAGTTTTTCTTCGTTCTAATGACAAAGATATTTGCGCATACAAAGACTTTTTGGACATTCAGTATACATACAAACATAAACAACCACACAAAGGAATAAAAAATTTACGATTTCCTTGAAATAAGGCTCAATTATTCTTCTCTTCTTGCTAATGACAAAGATATTTGCGCATACAAATACTTTTCGGACACCCTGTAGACATATGTACAACCATTCACATGCCCGAAAGGTATAAAATGTGTTTTCGAATCGTTCTGGTTACTTTAAAACGATCCGAATCAAGTCATTTCCCTAAAATTAAATTTAAATGATTCAATAATAATTAATATATTGTCCCAAAGGTATACACGCTCATGGTTAGAAAATAAAATGCATATTTCTGGATTTTTCGAAGCCACTGAGCTCCATATTAGAATCTTCAATGATGCTTTGTAGCGTCATAGGAAAATCGATTAAAATGGTATTTAATCGGTATATTATGAAATGAAATGTGTTTCTACTGAAACATAAACACATATTAATACAAATGTATTCGATTTGCGTCAAATCCGACCTAATAAAGTTTATCTAAGTAATAATAGGAGTATTTGCCCATACCAAGACTTTTTGGACACCCTGTATACATTAAAACTAACACCCACACGTTTAAATAGGAACATAGTCGATTTACTTAAAATCCGAATTAAGTAGGTTTATCTCGGTACTAGTAGAAGTATTTGCCCATGCCAAGACGTTTCGGACACCCTGTATACATACATACAAACATAAACACATATTAATACAAATATATTCGATTTGCTTGAAATTCGACCTAATAAAGTTTATCTAAGTACTAATAGGAGGATTTGCCCATTCCAAGACTTTTTGGACACCCTGTATACATTCACACTAACACTAACACGTTTAAATAGGAATTTAGTCGATGTACTTAAAATCTTAATTAGTTAAGTTTATCTTGGTACTAGTAGAAGTATTTGCCCATACTAAGACTTTTAGGACACCCTGTATACAAACATATAAATCCGTACACATACGATTTGCTTTAAATCCGACAATTGAGTTACTATTTGTACAAAAGCCAAAGGTATTTGCCCATTCAAAGACTTTTCGGACACCCTGTATACATATATATAAACACAACAGAACACGACACAAGTAATTTAAATATTTTCGATTTTCTTGAAAACCGGCTCAATTAATTTTATCTTCGTACTAATGGCAAAGATATTTCCGTATACAAAGACTTTTTGGACACCCTGTAGATATATATACAATCATGCACATGCGGCAAGGTATAATAGCTATTTGTGTATTAAGAGCGCAAAGTGATATATTGCCGCTCTGAGCGAGAAGTTAGACGCGCGACGCGTAGCGGAGCGCGGCTATCTCGCGAAAGCGGCAATGTCACTTTGCGCTCGAATTACACACATGACTTTTTCTACAACCGGTGTTTTTATAAAAATGTTTGGTAAAAATTGATCAACTTTGATAATCTCAAACTTGACACTTCATATTTCAAAAAGTGAGCATTACTTTACGTTACATATGTGTCTAGATAAAAATGTTTACTACTGCCGGTATTTTTATAAAAATATTTTGTAATGTAATTAATAATTATAATTATTGATATCAAATTTGACAGTTTATATTTTGTGTCAAAAGTCGCAGATACGCTGGACGTTTCTTTATTATTATTAAGGTGTCCATGGTAACTAAGCGAGCGACAAAGTAACTTTGTCGCTCGGCGAGCGACAAAGTAAAACAAACGCTTGTTCCTCGAAAATGTCCAACTTTGCGCTTTCTTTTGAAAGCGCAAATTTGTACTTTTCGCTCGGTTGTAGAAAAAATGTTTTTCGAATCTTCTGGTTACTTTAAAACGATCCGAATCAAGTCATTTCCCTAAAATTAAATTAAAATTATTCAATAATAACACAACCCCACGAAAAAAAAACAAAGTCATGTCCACTGGACTAGATACCCATGTCTATATGTTTTCGAGGTCGCTGAATCCGAATCCGACATCCGTTTCACCCCATCAGGTCATTGGACACCGTAAACCACCCCCTTAATTTCTAGGGTTGCTCAGCATCTGGCTCGGGTGTCCTCTGCTCTTCTTCTTTGTTTATTCCAAAGTGAGAGGTGGGGAGGGTAGAGGGTTAACATCCGATCCGGAACGCACCCCCTGAGGGGGTGGAACCACCCTTTCAGGGGGTGAAACCAGTTTTTTTCTGTTTTCGAAGGATTTTTGTCAGAAGCACGACGGAGGAGGGGTTTGTATATAGCGTGTCCAGAAAAGTTCTAGACATATGGGAATTTTCTTTATTGTTGATTTTACGAATAAAAGTTATTCTTTATAAAAAGTTCTGCTTGATTCGCAAATAATATTGACATATCAAAGCTTAAGATATCTTGTACAGGGCGACAAAAAAATGCAGAAACACAGAATTGCGATAAGAGAGAAGTACCCTCAATTTTTATTTTAGAGCAAATTGTTATAAGAAAACTTTACTAAGGACTACAAAACGAGGTCAGATACAATTTTTCGTTGAACTATTTTAATTTACAGGGTACCATAAAAAATACATTGAGCATTTTTATTACCTCTTGTTTGAAAGTAATTAAGTAAACATGTCAATTTTCGTTACAACAGTATTGCACACATGTTCTGCTTGATGCGCAAATAATATTGACATATCAAAACTTAAGATATCATGTACAGGGCGACAAAAAACTATAGAAACACAGAATTGCGTTAAGAGGGACAATTTTTATTTTACAGTAAATTGTTATAAGAAACATCAAAAACATCTAAACATCAGTGATCTAAAAACAGATAGTTTAAAATAAAAGATTATGTCTCCACATGCCCTCCTTCTTTTTCCATGCACACTACAGTACGTCTTGTTACTTCTGATACTGTCGCCCGTATCATATTGGGAGTGATTTCTTGGACACAGTTTGTTATTACTGCTTCAAGATGGTCAATACCCTGAAAAGGTCTATGCTTATACACCATTTCTTTTAATCGGCCCCATAAAAAGAAGTCCAGGGGTGTGATGTCAGGCGATCTGGCTGGCCAAGGAATATTTGAACGTCTACCTATCCAACGTTGCGGAAATACTTCATTCAAATACCCAGTTACTGTGTTAGTACTATGGCATGGGGCTCCATCATGTTGATACCAAATTATACGTCTTATATTTAGTGGCAGTTCGTCAAGAAATTGAGACAACTGGTTCCTTAAGAAGTCCAGGTAAATGGCAGCATTTATATTTTGTCGAAAAAAGTATGGTCCAACGATCGGATCATTAAAAATGCCACACCAAACATTGGTTTTAAATGAATATTGACTACGGCACCGACAATTTTGGGTGCATACCACGCCGTTGGAAGTAAACATGGCCTCGTCCGTAAATAATATTTTTCTTGCAAAAAAAGGATCATCTTCACACTCGCCTTGGAACCACGCGCAAAATAGGAAACGAGAATCAAAATCTCTGGGAAGAAGCGTGTGAACGTATTTCGGTTTATATGGATGAAATTTATTTATTTTTAAAATTTTACTAGCAGTAGACTTCTTGACGTCATTTGGAATAGTTTCTGACAGTTTTCTTAAAGAAATTTTCGGGTTCTCGATAACCGCTTGCATGACATTGAGTTGATTTTCTTCTGTTGTGGACCATTTGTTATGTTGTTTCTTAAATACATTTTCGACGGAACCAGTAGCCATAAATTTATTCATTATATTTGCTATAGTGGCGCTACATACCATTTTGGCAGGATGTCTATTATTAAATATGAGTGCGGCTTCCCTAATAGAGTTATAGTGATCTCCGACGATAAGTACAATTTCTATTTTCTCATGCAGCGTTAACTTTACAACCATGACGAAACTAACTAACAACTTTTGTTAATAAGTCGCAAAATAGTAAATGATTTTTGACTAACACGTCAATATTCGTTACTATAGTATTACACATAGTTGTTGCAAAATTGTTGCCGGTAAATGTTAAAGAAATAAAATAAAAAAATATTTTCCAAAGGCTTTTTTATGGTACCCTGTAAATTAAAATAGTTCAACGAAAAATTGTATCTGACCTCGTTTTGTAGTCCTTAGTAAAGTTTTCTTATAACAATTTGCTCTAAAATAAAAATTGAGGGTACTTCTCTCTTATCGCAATTCTGTGTTTCTGCATTTTTTTGTCGCCCTGTACAAGATATCTTAAGCTTTGATATGTCAATATTATTTGCGAATCAAGCAGAACTTTTTATAAAGAATAACTTTTTTTCGTAAAATCAACAATAAAGAAAATTCCCATATGTCTAGAACTTTTCTGGACACGCTGTATACATATACATGTACAAATATGAATTTATATATACATTATATATACACATATATACAGGGTGTTGGAAAAAGGCCGGTACTCCCAAAACATTCCCAGGGGGGATGTTTATTTAAGGCCGTCTCACTCGTATAGCATAGGAAATTTTCCGGGGAATCGAATAACGTTGTCAGATTTGGTCCCGATAAGGGCCTGGGCCCTGTGAGGCGTAAGTTTGAGTTTTCATATGGGGACCCCCGCTTTTTGCAGATTCGGATTCAGCCGAAAGTTTTGGGAGCTGTAACCATACTTATTGCTGATTGTAGCCACAAACAGCCAATCGCTATAGATAAGGATGAATTGCCACGCACTGCTCACCTCCATTCTCAAATTCTTTCCATCTGATGGTCCCATGATGATGTCACAGGCCTACCAAAATGGCTCTCTAAAGGCGATGGCTTGTATTGGGCCCGATATGGCCCATAAAAATTTGAGATCTACGTATCTGAACGCAAAATTTTCGGCTGAATCCGAATCTGCAAAAAACGGGGGTCACCATATGAAAACTCAAACTTAGGCCTCACAGGGCCCAGGCCCTTATCGGGACCAAATCTGGAAACGTTATTCGATTCCCCGGAAAATTTCCCATGCTATACGAGTGAGACGGCCTTAAATAAACATCCCCCCTGGGAAATTTTTGGGAGTACCGGCGTTTCTCCAACACCCTGTATATATGTGTATATATAATGTATATTATAAATTCATATTTGTACATGTACATGTATATAAAAACCCCTCCTCCGTCATGATTCTGACAAAAATCCTTCGAAAACAGAAAAAAACTGGTTTCACCCCCTGAAAGGGTGGTTTCACCCCCTCAGGGGTGCGTTCCGGATCGGATGTTAACCCTCTACCCTCCCCACCTCTCACTTTGGAATAAACAAAGAAGAAGAGCAGAGGACACCCGAGCCAGATGCTGACCAACCCTAGAAATTAAGGGGGTGGTTTACGGTGTCCAATGACCTGATGGGGTGAAACGGATGTCGGATTCGGATTCAGCGACCTCGAAAACATATAGACATGGGGATCTAGTCCAGTGGACATGACTTTGTTTTCTTTTCGTGGGGTAGTGTAATTAATATATTGCCGCAAAGGTATACACGCTCATGGTTAGAAAATAAAATGCATATTTTTGGATTTTTTCGATGCCACTGAGAGCAATATTAGAATCTTCAATGATGTCTTGTAGCGCCATCGGAAAGTCGATAAAATTGGTTTTTAAAGCCAAATTTATCAAATGAAATGTCTTTCTACCGAAAGTATAAGGTCCCTAAATCCCTTGCCCGGTAAATTTGAAGCCAAAGTTGGTCCAGAGTCGTTCCTATTTTGCATCAAAATGCTGACATCTTAGCCAAATTGTGACATTTCATACATTATAATTAAATTAATACATTTTCCCGTATAGAAATTGATTTTTATAATGCAATGTAGGGTCAACAAAAATTTCAAAAAAAATGATATTTAATGCCCATCTCGTGCTGCGAAATGGTCAGGAATAGATAAAAAAACGTCCATTCTATCAATTCCATGTATATTCCAAGCCGAAACTGGATCAGGATCTTTAAAATATCGCTAGGAAAACTCGATATTTTGACAGCTCATATTTAACTTCGATCTAAAGCGTCACCAGTTCAATTGTTTTTTTTTCATGGCATGGTTTAACATTCGCAGTTTTTAAAATTTTTCCTGCGCCGAAGGAAGAAAACCTATTTATTTATATCTTTAACGCAAAAATATGGAGTTTTAATTAGTTAGCAGTGTTCTCAGATGATGACGGAAGAAAATAAACCAAAGAGCTGTTAAATAAGAGAAATAATACATAATAATGCCATTTAAAGATGAATTTTGATGGAAAAAAACAGAAAAAATGTGTTTTTACCCCCTAAATCCGGCCCAGGATCACCCATTCGGGATTCATTTTAAAGCCTGATTATATCCCCAAGGGATAACGTTGAAAAAGTTGGAAGAAATTGGATAGGAAAAGATACAGAGTGATTCGAATGTAGAGATGTCATGAAAAAAAATGGTTAAAAACCGAAATTTAATTATCGATTGCTCCTTTCCTATTAAGAATTAAGGAACCAAAAAATATGGAAACACGTATTTCGGCGAGCTCTTTCCGATAAGGCACATGAGATTTCAATTTGAATCCATTTTGACCCCCCAAAAATTCAAAACCGTCAAATATTTGCATGAAAATTCGTAATTTCCAGTTTTTCCCAAAATTTTTCCAATTTCCAGTCGTTTTAGGTATAGGTAAATGTATTGCAAAAAGAAAGTATTTGAGATTCTTTAGTTTTATGTTCAAATACGTTTTTCTGTCCGATGTTCCGGCTTCGACTTATTAAGCGCCAAAAATGGCTCTGCAAAGGGCATTTTTCGACATAAAAAAATTCAAAAGAATTACTTCCCATTTTCCGAATACCGCCAGTTTCAATAGGGTTCTGAAGCTCCCGGTCCTCTACAACCTCCAAAAATTTAAATCGATTTAATTAAGTTTTGCGACCTGTAATCGATCCCATAGGAAATCGCTGAAATATCGACTTTGACGTTTAATAACTCCGAAACGGAACACCCTGTATAACTGATTTTTTTTATCGAAGCTAGATGCACTATCCCTCTATTAACCCAGAAAATTTGGTTGATCCACCTCTAACCGTTTTCGAGAAAAAAAATTGAAAAAGTGAAAATGTCGAAACGGACAACATACGGCCGCACATACATACATACACACATTTTTGTGACCAACGGCTCGGTATATAGACCGAGCCTGAAAGGCGGTCTATAACTAGCACGCGTAGAGCGCCTAATCGCCTCCCGAGGGGGCTCTATAAGGTCGGTAATATCATCATTGTCATGCCCTGAAAGTTTCGTGTTTCTAGGCCATGTATTAAGGAAGATATCACACTCCTACGGACTGATGATGCAAAATAGAGCGCCCTTCGTAACCGTGTCGCTACACACATACAAACACACGTAGAAAATATTTTTGCCAACAAAAAACTTTTCGGACACCCTGTATACATACATACAAACATAAACACATATTAACACAAACGTATTCGATTTGCGTGAAATCCGACCAAATAAAGTTTATCTAAGTAATAATAGGAGTATTTGCCCACACCAAGACTTTTTGGACACCCTGTATACGTTCAAACTAACAGCGACACGTTTAAATAGGAATATAGTCGATTTACTTAAAATTCCAATTAAGTAATTTTATCTCGGTATTAATAGAATTATTTGCCCATACCAAGACTTTTCGGACACCCTGTATACATACATACAAACATAAACACATATTAATACAAATATATTCGATTTGCGTGAAATCCGACCTAATAAAGTTTATCTAAGTAATAATAGGAGTCCCATACCAAGACTTTTCGGACTCCCTGTATACATTCAAACTAACACCCACACGTTTAAATAGGAATATAGTCGATTTAATTAGATTTATCTCGGTACTAGTAGAAGTATTTGCCCATACCAAGACTTTTCGGACACCCTGTATACATATATATATATATATATATATATATATATATATATATATATATATATATATATATATATATAACACATATAAAAACAAATATAATCGCTTTGCATGAAATCCGGTTTAATTACATTTATCCTGGTACTACTAGGAGTATTTGCTCCAACCAAGACTTTTTGGACAGCCTGTATACAAACATAATATATCTCCGTACACATAGAAATGCAAATATATACGATTTGCTTTAAATCCGACAATTAAGTTTATCTTTGTACAAATAGCAAAGGTATTTGTCCATACAAAGACTTTTAGGACACCCTGTACTATACATACATACAAACACAACAAACGCGACACATAGTAATTTAAATATTTTCGATTTTCTTGAAAACCTGCTCAATAAGTTTATATTCGTACTAATGGCAACGATATTTCCGCATACAAAGACTTTTTGGACATTCTGTGTACATGCCAACATAAAAACAACAACACAAAGTTTAAAATGTATTTTCGAATCGTTCTGGTTACTTTAAAACGATCCGAATCAAGTCATTTCCCTAACATTAAATTCAAATTATCCAATAATAACTAATATATTGCCCCAAAGGTATACACGCTCATAGTTAGAAAATAAAATGCATATTTTTGGATTCTTTCGATGCCACTGAGCTCCATATTAGAATCTTCAATGATGCTTTGTAGCGTCATAGGAAAATCGATTAAAATGGTATTTAATCGGTAAATTATGAAATGAAATGTCTTTCTACTGAAAGTATAAGGTCCCTAAATCCCTTGCCGGTAAATTTCAAGCCGAAGTTGGTCCAGAGTCATTCCTATTTCGCATCAAAATGCTGACATTTTAGCCAAATTGTGACATTTCATACACTATAATTAAATTAATACATTTTCCCGTATAGAAATTGATTTTTATAATGCAATGTAGGGTCGACAAAAATTTCAAAAAAATGATATTTAATGCCCATCTCGTGCTACGAAATGGTCAGTAATAGATAAAAAAACGTCCATTCTATCAATTCCATGTATATTCCAAGCCGAAACTGGCTCAGGATCATTAAAATATCGCTAGAAAAACTGGATATTTTGACAGCTCATATTTAACTTCGATGTAAAGCGTCACCTGTTCAATTGTTTTTTTTTCATGGCATGGTTTAATATTTGCAGTTTTTAAACTTTTTCCTGCACCGAAGGAAAAAAACCTATTTATTTATAACTTTAACGCAAAAATATGGAGTTTTAATTAGTTAGCAGTGTTCTCAGATGATGAGGGAATAAAATAAACCAAAAAAGAGCTGTTAAAAAAGATAAATAATATATAATAATGCCATTTAAAGATGAATTTTGATGAAAAAAAAAAACAGAAAAAATGAGTTTTTACCCCCTAAATCCGGTCCTGGATCACCCATTCGGGAATCATTTTAAAGCCTGATTTTATCCCCAAGAGATAGCGTTGAAAAAGTTGGAAGAAATTAGATAGGAAAAGATACAGAGTGATTTCAATGTAGAGATGTCATGAAAAAAAATGGTTAAAAACCAAATTTTAATTATCGATAGCTCCTTTCCTATTAAGAATAAAGGAACCAAAAAATATGTTTGTAACGTAGTTCGGCGAGGTCTTTCCGATAAGGTACATGAGATTTCGATTTGGATTCATTTTGACCCCTGAAAAAATTGACAACCGTCAAAAATTTGCTTGAAAAATCGAAACTTCCAGTTTTTCCCAAATTTTTCCAATTTCCAGTCGTTTTAGGTATAGGTAAATGTATTGCAAAAAGAAAGTATTTGAGATTCTTTAGATTTATGTTCAAATCCGTTTTTCTGTTCGACGTTCCGGCGACCGAGTTATTTAGAGCCAAAAAGGGGTCTGCAAACGGCATTTTTCGACATAAAAAAATTCAAAAGAATTACTTCCCATTTTCCGAATACCGCCAGTTTCAATAGGGTTCTGAAGCTCCCGGTCCTCCACAACCTCCGAAAATTTAAATCGATTTAATTAAGTTTTGCGACCTGTAATCGATCCCATAGGAAATCGCTGAAATTTCGACTTTGGCGTTTAATAACTCCGAAACGGAACACCCTGTATAACTGAATTTTTTACCGAAGCTAGATGCTCTATCCCTCTATTAACCCAGAAAATTTGAAGGTTCCACCTGCAACCATCTCGGAGAAAAAAAATTGAGATTGTCGAAAAACCCCCAACGAACATCTTCCCGAGTGACGGGGCGGTATATAGAGCGGCCTGAAAGGCGCTCTATAACTAGTACGGGTAGACCGCCCTATCGCCCCCTCCGAGGGGGCTCTATAATGTCGGTAATACCATCATTGTCGTGCACTGAAATGGGGCTCCATAATGTCGGTAATATCATCATTGTCATGCCCTGAAAGTTTCGTGTTTCTACAGCATGTATTAAGGACTGACTAAGGATGTATTCGGACTGATGATGCAGAATAGACCGCCCTTCGTAACCGTGTCACACATACAAACACCACACGTAGAAACTATTTTTGCCAACAAAAAACTTTTCGGACACCCTGTATACATACATACAAACAAACACACATATTAATACAAATGTATTCGATTTGTGTGAAATCCGACCTAATAAAGTTTATCTAAGTAATAATAGGAGAATTTGCCCATACCAAGACTTTTCGGACACCCTGTTTACATTCAAACTAACACCCACACGTTTAAATAGGAATATAGTCGATTTACTTAAAATCCGAATTAGGTAGGTTTATCTCGGTACTACTAGAAGTATTTGCCCATACCAAGACTTTTCGGACACCCTGTATACATACATACAAAGATAAACACATATTAATACAAATATATTCGATTTGCGTGAAATCCGACCTAATAAAGTTTATCTAAGTAATAATAGGAGTATTTGTCAATACCAAGACTTTTTGGACACCCTGTATACATTCAAACTAACACCCACACGTTTAAATAGGAATATAGTCGATTTACTTAAAATCCGAATTAAGTAGGTTTATCTCGGTACTAGTAGAAGTATTTGCCCATACCAAGTCTTTTCGGACACCCTGTATACATACATACAAACATAAACACATATTAATACAAATATAATATTCGATTTGCGTCAAATCCGACCTAATAAAGTTTATCTAAGTAATAATAGGAGTATTTGCCCATACCAAGACTTTTCGGACACCCTGTATACATTCAAACTAACACCCACACGTTTAAATAGGAATATAGTCGATTTACTTAAAATCCGAATTAAGTAGGTTTACCTCGGTACTACTAGAAGTATTTGCCCATACCAAGACTTTTCGGACACCCTGTATACATACATACAAAGATAAACACATATTAATACAAATATATTCGATTTGCGTGAAATCCGACCTAATAAAGTTTATCTAAGTAATAATAGGAGTATTTGTCAATACCAAGAATTTTTGGGACACCCTGTATACATTCAAACTAACACCCACACGTTTAAATAGGAATATAGTCGATATACTTAAAATCCGAATTAAGTAGGTTTATCTCGGTACTAGTAGAAGTATTTGCCCATACCAAGTCTTTTCGGACACCCTGTATACATACATACAAACATACACATATTAATACAAATATATTCGATTTGCGTGAAATCCGACCTAATAAAGTTTTTCTAAGTACTAATAGGAGTATTTGGCCATACCAAGATTTTTGGACACCCTGTATACATTCACACTAAGACCCACAGGTTTAAATAGGACTATAGTCGATTTACGTAAAATCCCACCTAATTAAATTTATCTTGGTACCTACTAGTAGAAGTATTTGCCCATACTAAGACTTTTCGGACACCCTGTATACGTATATACAACACAAATAAAAACAAATATAATCGATTTGCCTGAACCAAGACTTTTTGGACATCCTGTATACAGACATACATATGTAAATCCGTACACATGGAAATGGAAATATATACATACGATTTGCTTTAAATCCGACAATTAAGTTTATATTTGTACAAATAGCAAAGGTATTTGCCCATACAAACTTTTGTACTTTTCGGACACCCTGTAGACATATATACAATCACGCACATGCTGGAAGATATAAAATGTATTTTCGAATTGTTCTGGTTACTTTAAAACGATCCGAATCAATTCATTTCCCTAAAATTAAATTAAAATGATTTAATAATAATTAATATATTGCCCCAAAGGTATACCCGCTCATGCTTAGGAATTATTTTATATATTATAACTTTATAACAAATATTTGGATGCCACTGAGCGCAATATTAGAATCTTCAATGATGTCTTGTAGCGTCATCGGAAAATCGATAAAATTTGTGTTTAAAGCCAAATTTATCCAATGAAATGTCTTTCTACTGAAAGTATAAGGTCCCTAATTCCCTTGCCCGATAAATTTCAAGCCGAAGTTGGTCCAGACTGTTTCCAATCTCCCAAGAAAAACTGGCATTTTTGCGACATTTAGACACATATTTTAATACGTTTTTCCGTATAAAACTGATTTAGACATGCATTTGCATGGTCTGAGAAAAACTTAAAAAATTCGTATTTAATGCTTAAATCGTCCAATGAAATGTATTGTAAATAAAAATATAAACTCCGTTTTACCTTTGCCATGTATATTTCAAGCCGAAATCGGTCTAGGAAGCTTCCAATATCGCTACAAAAACTGTTATTTTCATGACATTTTGACAGGTCATATTTTAATTTCGATGTAAAGAGGGTCCGTTCAATTGTTTTGTCAAGGCACGGCTTTTATATATGCACTTTTTAAAATTTTTCCTGCAGCGATGCAAAAAAAGGTATTTTTTATAACTTTAACGAAAAAATATGGAGTTTTAATTAGTTAGGAGTGTTCTTAGATGATCAGGGAAGAAAATAAACCAAAAAAGAATCGTTAAATAATAAAAATAATATATAATAATGCCTTTTAAATACGAATTTTGATGGAAAAAAACAGAAAAAATGAGTTTTTACCCCCTAAATCAGGCCCTGGATCACCCATTCGGGATTCATTTTAAAGCCTGATTATATCCCCACGGGATAGCGTTGAAAAAGTTGGAAGAAATTAGATAGGAAAAGATACAGAGTGATTCGAATGTAGAGATGTCATGAAAAAAAATCGTAAAAAATCTAAATTTAATTATCGATTGCTCCTTTCCTATTAAGAATGAAGGAACTAAAAAATTTGTTTCTAACGTATTTCGGCGAGCTCTTTCCGATAGGGCACATGGAATTTCGATTTGAATCCATTTGACCCCCAAAAAATTAAATTCCGTCAAAAAATTTCATGAAAAAACGTAATTTCCAGTTTTTCCCAAATTTTTCCAATTTCCAGTCGTTTTAGGTATAGGTAAATGTATTGCAAAAAGAAAGTATTTGAGATTCTTTAGTTTTATGTTCAAATACGTTTTTCTGTCCGAGGCTCCGGCTTCGACTTATTCAGTGCCAAAGTGGGGTCTACAAAGGGCATTTTTCGACATAAAAAAATTCAAAACAATTACTTCCCATTTTCGGAATACCGCCAGTTTCAATAGGGTTCTGAAGCTCCCTGACCTCTACAACCTAAAAAAATTTAAATCGATTTAATTAAGTTTTGCGACCTGTAATCGATCCCATAGGAAATCGCTGAAATTTCGACTTTGGCGTTTAATAACTCCGAAACGGAACACCCGGTATAACTGAATTTTTTACCGAAGCTAGTCGCACTATCCCACTATTAACCCAGAAAATTTGGTTGCTGCCCCTCTAACCATTTTCGAGAAAAAAAATTGAAAAGGTGAAAATGTCGAAACGGACAACCGACATACATACATACACACATTTTTCTGACCGAGCCTGAAAGGCGGTCTCTAACTAGCATGCGTAGACCGCCTAATCGCCCCCGAGGGGGCTCTATAAGGTCGGTAATATCATCATTGTCACGCCCTGAAAATTTCGTGTTGCTAGGCCATGTCATTGTATTAAGGAAGATATCACACTCCTTCGGACTGATGATGCAGAATAGACCGCCCTTCGTAACCGTATCGCTACAAACATACAAACACCTACACGTAGAAACCATTTTTGCCAACAAAAAGACTTTTCGGACACCCTGTATACATGCATACAAACATAAACACATATTAATACAAATAAGTAATAATAGGAGTCCCATACCAAGACTTTTCGGACACCCTGTATACATTCAAACTAACACCCACACGTTTAAATAGGAATACAGTCGATTTAATTAAAATCCGAGTTAATTAGGTTTATCTCGATACTAGTAGAACTGTTTGCACATACCAAGACTTTTCGGACACCCTGTATACATATATACAACACATATAAAAACAAATATAATCGATTTGCATGAAATCCGATTTAGTTACATTTATCCTGGTACTACTAGGAGTATTTGCTCCAACCAAGACTTTTAGGACAGCCTGTATACAAACATATATCTCCGTACACATAGAAATGCAAATATATACGATTTGCTTTAAATCCGATAATTAAGTTTACCTTTGTACAAATAGCAAAGGTATTTGTCCATACAAAGACTTTTCGGACACCCTGTACTATACATACAAACATATAATCAACCACACAAAGGAATATAAACTTTACGATTTCCTTGATATCAGACTCAGTTAAGTTTATCTTCGTGCTAATGACAAAGATATTTGCGCATACAAAGACTTTTCGGACACCCTGTAGGCATATACACAATCACCCACATGCCGAAAGGTCTAAAATGTACTTTCGAATCGTTCTGGATACATTAAAACGATCCGAGTCAATTCATTTCCCTAAAATTAAATTAAAAAGATCAGCCGTGCGTGAGTTAGAAATTGTCAACTTTATTCTTAATCGTTACTATAGAAATCATGCGAATCAAAATTTACACATATAATTTTGAATGATTGACCGAATTCTTCTCATATATCAAATTTCAACTCTCCAACTCAATAAATATCGGAAATAGCTAATTTTTCGTCGTCATGCCAACGAAATGTCGAAATTATTTTCAAATAAGAAAATAGCTTACTTCCTCCCCTTTCGATTGCCACATCACTCCTTTCAATCGAATAAGCCGTTCTCAATTAATAACAAATCTAAGCAAAATTTAAATCATCAGTCATTGTGATTTACCCCGTATAGTACCTAATGGAATAACCTTTCTCTGATGCTTCGCCGCGTCATCGAAAAATTGTTAAAATTGGTATTTAATGACTAATTCTTCAAATTATATCGATGGTTGAAAGGCAAAACGGCTTAAGCGACACATTTCGTGAAATTGATATTTAAACGTCACTAAAGTTAATTTTTTTTTCTGCGTCGAATGAGCGCAGTTTTAGCTTCCTACTATGATTTTTTTGTCGCTTGAGTCAACCGAAAAATAATGAATTGCAAGCCATTTTTTTCTACCAAGCGACAAAATAAAGGATAATTTGAAGCGATTGTCATTTAGATTATTTGAGAAAACATTTAAATCTTATTTGCACCAATTTGCTATTCCATTTATTTTTTAATATTGGTTGTTATCCTCTTTTGCTACAAAACAAGTAACACAAGTATTGTCGCTTGAGCTCATTTACCCTGCAGATTCATCTGTGATCGTGGCGTTTAGCTAGTTTTTCCTGGGTAGAAAATGTATTAACTTGTTACTTTTATACAAATTTGTTTAATTTTATTATCCCTACGCTAAAATAATAATAATAATAATAATCGCACGTCACAAGTAATTGTCAATTCAACATAAAAACAAGCAGCTATATAATTGGTTGGACGAGCATGTTAAAACATTAAACCTATTAGCTTATATTTACTAATCAGGTGGTCAAAACGTTTTACCTAATCATTTATATTTAAAAGTAAGGTGGTTGAAACGTTTAACCTAATCATTTATATTTAAAAGTAAGGTGGTTGAAACCTTTTACCTAATCATTTATATTTAAAACTAAGGTGGTTAAAACGTTTCACCTAATTTCTAACATTTAATGTAAGGTTTGTTAAGACCTTTTACCCAAATGTTTTTTGATCACTAAATTGCTTAAGCGACAGCAACTTTGTTATGAAAGGATATGTTTTTGTATATTAATAGTTATTACAACAAACACGTCTTAGGTTTTACTCTACTAGTTTTTAAATTAAAAAAATGCGTTTGAAAAAAATAAGAGAAATAATTTAAAATAAAAAAATAATTTAAATCGTCCTACTGCGAAATAATTAAACTGTTGCTTATGACCTTTTGCCTTTGAACCATCGATATGTTCCGGAATCCACACGGGAAGGTCTATAGAGGCGTTGCCCGGTATTTTTCAAGTCGGAAACGGTTCAGAAACCCTAAAATCTCGCAAGAAAAACTGGCATTTTTTCGACATTTTGACACTTCATATTTGAATACATTTCTCCATATAAAACTGATTTTCAAATGCATTTGCATGACCTCAGCAAAATGAAAAAAATTGGTATTTAATGCTTAAATCGTCCAATGAAATGTACCGGAATTAAAAATATAAAGTCCATTCTGTCTTTTCCATGTATATTGCAAGCCGAAATCTGTCCAGGAACCTTCCAATATTGCTACAAAAACTGGTATTTTCATGACATTTTGACAGGTCATATTTTTTAATTTCGATGTAAAGAGAGTCCGTTCAATTGTTTTTTCAAGGCAAGGCTTTTAATATATGTACTTTTTAAAATTTTTCCTGCAGCGATGCAAAAAAAGGTATTTATTTGTAGCTTTAACGAAAAAATATGGAATTTTAATTAGTTACAAGTGTTCTCAGATGATAAGGGATGAAAATAAACCAAAAAAGAATCGTTAAATAAGATAAACAATATATAATAATGCCTTTTAAAGATGAATTTTGATGAAAAAAACAGAAAAAATGAGTTTTTACTCCCTAAATCCGGCCATGGATCACCCATTCGGGATTCATTTTAAAGCCTGATTATATCCCCACGGGATAGCGTTGGAAAAGTCTTGAAAAAATCGACTGGAAAAGATACAGAGTGATCGAATGTAGATATGTCATGAAAAAAAAACGGTTAAAAATCCAAATTTAATTATCGATTGCTCCTTTCCTATTAAGAAGGAAGCAACCAAAAAATACGTTTATCACGTATTTCGGCGAGCTCTTTCCGATAAGGCACATGGGATTTCGATTTGAATCGATTTTGACCCCGATAAAAATTAAAAACCGTCAAAAATTTGCATGAAAATTCGTAATTTCCGGTTTTTCCCAAATTTTTCCAATTTCCAGTCGTTTTAGGTATAGGTAAATGTATTGCAAAAATGAAGTATTTGAGATTGTTTAGTTTTGGTTCTTAATACGTTTTTCTGTCCGACATTCCGGCTTCGACTTATTGAGCGCCAAAGCGGAGTCTGCAAGCGTCATTTTTCTACATAAAAAAATTCAAAAGAATTACTTCCCATTTTCCGAATACCGCCAGTTTCAATAGGGTTCTGAAGCTCCCGGTCCTCTACAACCTCCGAAAATTTAAATCGATTTAATTAAGTTTTGCGACCTGTAATCGATCCCATACGAATTCGCTGAAATTTCGACTTTGACGTTTAATAACTCCGAAACGGAACACCCTGTATAACTGATTTTTTTTATCGAAGCTAGATGCACTATCCCTCCATTAACCCAGAAAATTTGATTGCTCCCTCTCTAACTGTTTTCGAGAAAAAAAATTGAGAAGGTGAAAATGTCAAAAATGACGGCAACCGACGCACATTTCTCACTGACGGGGCGGTATATAGAGCGACTGAAAGGCGCTCTATAACTAGATTGGACAGACCGCCTAATCGCCCCCCGAGGGGGCTCTATAAGGTCGGTAATATCATCATTGTCACGCCCCGAAAATTTCGTGTTTCTAGGCCATGTATTAAGAAAGATATCACACTCCTTCGGACTGATGATGCAGAACAGACCACCCTTCGTAACCGTATCGCTACATACATATAAACACCTACACATAAAAACATTTATTCAAGGTCGCCCGCTCCCCAGACACGTATTTTTTGGAAGGTCGTCCGCTCCCCAGACGCGAAATTTTTTCAAGGTCTTCCGCTCCCCAGACGGATATTTGCCAACACAAAGACTTTTCGGACACCCTGTATACCATATATACAAATAACCACACATATAAATACAAATATTTTTCTTGAAATTCGACTTAATTAAGCTGATTTTGGTACTAATAAAAGGATTTGCAAATACTAAGACTTTTCGGACACCCTGTATACACACGTACAATCATAAACATATATTAATACAAATATATTCGATTTGCGTGAAATCTGACTTAATTAAGTTTATCTAAGTACTAATAGGAGTATTTGCCCAGACCCAGACTTTTTGGACACCCTGTGTACATACACACTAACTCCCACACGAATATAGTCGATTTACTTAAAATCCCACTTCTGTAAGTTTATCTTGGTACTATTAGAAGTATTTGCCCGTACTAAGACTTTTCGGACACCCTGTATACACATGTTCAAGCATAAACACATATTAATACAAATACATTCGATTTGCTTGAAAACTGACTTAATTAAGTTTATCTAAGTACTAATAGGAGTATTTGCCCATACCCAGACTTTTTGGACACCCTGTATACATACACACTAACTCCCACACGTTTCAATAGGAATATAGTCGATTTACTCAAAATCCCACTTAATTAAGTTTATCTTGGTACTATTAGAAGTATTTGCCCATACTAAGACTTTTCGGACACCCTGTATACACATGTACAAGCATACACATATTAATACAAATATATTCGATTTGCTTGAAAACTGACTTAATTAAGTTTATCTAAGTACTAATAGGAGTATTTGCCCATACCCTGTATACATACACACTAACTCCCACACGTTTAAATAGAAATATAGTCGATTTACTTAAAATCCCACTTAATTAAATTTATCTTGGTACTATTAGAAGTTTTTGCCCATACTAAGACATTTCGGACACCCTGTATACATGTATACAACACATATAAAAAGGAGTATTTGCTCAAACCAGGACTTTTTGGACAGCCTGTCGCTGGCACGGGCACGTCCAGCAATTTTTTACTTGGGTAGCTGTGACTACCCAAAACTGAAATTTTGCACGGATAAATTATTTTCTTTATTGTCTGATGTTTGTCAGGTTTGACTTTAAATTTCAGGGTTAAGTCTCAGTCATTGTTTGTAACGTCCCGCGTCCCCCTTAAACTACCTACGGGTAACAAACTAAAATTTTCCTACGCCGGATATAATATTAATATCTAATCCCGTTTTCATAGCTAAGGGGCCTTACAATTCTAAGTTGTTTTCTTATGGCCGTTACAATAGCCGCTGCTTTCTAGCACTTTCCTAATTAAGTATATTACACTATATGGCTAACACTTTATGGTTAGTCCCTTTTCGTGAATTCCACTAATGAGCGTCTATATTCACCTTCACGCTATTTTACTGATACGTCCGGTAAACGCCGCGCCGCTTGCCTAGGGTTTGCCCGTCTATCAGGAGGCTGCGCCTCTCTCACGGCTTTGTTTACAAGGCAAGTACGCGTGTGGCTACCGAACCGCGACCAGTCACTCCTAGCACTACTTGAATATCCTATTTTCTAATAAATCGCGGTTTTTATATTTATTTTACAAAAGAGCCGATTTTGTTTCAAAGCTTGGGTTCTTCTGCTACTAAAAATAATTCTGATTTCAAAATTGTTCTTAACAATAGTTTTAAGATACCTTCAATCGAATTTGGTAAAAATCTTGGCGTAATTTTTGATCAGCATCTTAATTTTAATGAACATATAAAACATATAATTAAAAAAGCATACTACAAACTAAGAATTTTATATAACTTTAAGGACTACTTAAATACCGATACTAAACTTAGACTGGTTGATTCAATTATTCTAAGTGGATTAGATTACTGTGATATCATTTATCACAAAAATATCAGTAACGAAGATAAACAGAAATTACAAATTCTTGAAAATATCTGTGTTCGTTTTTCAATAGGGCTAAAAAATATGATCACGTATTACCTAGTTTTGACCAACATAATTTAATTAAATTAGAAAAAAGACGCGAAATCCACATATCCTGTTTTATATATAAAATATTTTTAACTCAGAAACCAAGATATTTATTTGAAAAAATTGAATTCAGGAATAATATTCATAATGTTAATACTAGAAATCAGAACGCAATAGAAATACCTAAACATCATACTGAAAAATATAAGTCTTAGTTTAAATATACCTCTTCTGTAATTTATAATAATATTCCTTCTAATCTAAGGGGCTTAAGCTACTCTATAAGGTCGGTAATATCATCATTGTCACGCCCTGAAAATTTCGTGTTGCTAGAGCATGTATTAAGCAAAATATCACACTCCTTCGGACTGATGATGCAGAATAGACCGCCCTTCGTAACCGTATCGCTACATCTTTACAAACACCTACACGTAGAAACTATGTTTGCCAACGGAAAGAATTTTCGGACACCCTGTATATATACATACAAACATAAACACATTTTAATACAAATATATTCGATTTGCGTGAAATCCGACCTAATAAAGTTTATCTAAGTACTAATAGGAGTATTTGCCCATACCAAGACCTTTTGGACACCCGTATACATTCACATTAACACCTGAAAATTTCGTGTTGCTAGAGCATGTATTAAGGAAGATATCACACTCCTTCTGACTGATGATGCAGAATAGACCGCCCTTCGTAACCGTATCGCTACATACATACAAACACCTATTACATATAAATACAATATATACGATTTCGCTGACACCCTACTAAATTAAGCTTGTCGTCTTTCGATCGGCTTGGAACCATACATTTGATAACATCATCTTCCTGAAATGGTCAAGCAGGATGAAGATTTCAATCAGATAAGCGTTCGCGAGTTAAAAATGATCAACTTTATACTCAATCGTTGCTATGGTAATCATCGGAATCAAAATTTATAAAAATATTTTCGAATGATTGACAGAATTCTACCCAGATATCATATTTCAATTCTCCAACTCAATAAATAATGGAAATAGCAAACTGTTCGTCGTCATGGCAACGAAATTATTTTCACATAAAAAAGTAGCTTACTTCGTTCCCTTTCGATTGCCACCTCACTCGTTTCAATCAGGTCAGCCGTGCGTGAGTTAGAAATTGTCAACTTTATCCTTAATCGTTGCTATAGAAACCACGCGAATCAAAATTTTACAGATATAATTTTGAATGATTGACCGAATTCTTCTCATATATCAAATTTCAACTCTCCAACTCAATAAATATCGGAAATAGCAAATTTTTCGTCGTCATGCCAACGAAATATCGAAATTATTTTCGAATAAGAAAATAGCTTACTTCCTCCCCTTTCGATTGCCACATCACTCTTTTCAATCGAATACGCCGTTCTCAATTAATATCAAATCTAAGCAAAATTTAAATCAGACCCGGAATTGTGATTTACCCCGTATACTACCTAATGGAATAATACATTTCTATGATGCTTTGCAGCGTCATCGAAAAATCGTTAAAAATGCTACTGAATGCCCAATTTTTCAAGTTATATGTTCCGGAATCCACACGGGAAGGTCTATAGAGGCGTTGCCCGGTATTTTTCAAGCACAAAACGGTTCAGAAGCCCTAACATCTCGCAAGAAAAACTGGAATTTTTGCGACATTTCGACACTTCATATTTTAATAAATTTTTCCGTATAAAACTGATTTTGAAATGCTTTTGCAGGGTCTCTGAAAGATCAAAAAAATTCGTCAAACATATGAATGAAGTCTACTTGTCAGGGGTACATATAAATATGCAAAAATTGAGAATAAATCCTCTAACCACCTGAAAACTCCTTATACAATAAGGATTTCAACAAATAATGGTAAAATAGCTATTCTCCGGGCTATATGCCCCTCCGAGCGCTGAATTACATACCAAAATTTGCCGTATTTCCTTCTAACACAGTTAGATAAGAAAATACTAATGTTTCGAATGCAAGGCAAATTTTGGTATGTAATTCAGCGCTCGGAGGGGCATATAGCCCGGAGAATAGCCTTTTTACCATTATTTGTTGAAATCCTTATTGTATAAGGAGTTTTCAGGTGGTTAGAGAATTTATTCTCAATTTTTGCATATTTATATGTACCCCTGACAAGTAGACTTCATTAATATGTTTGAAAAATTTTACGTTACGGTAAACTCTACTCTGAATGCTTGAAACTGCTAATGGATGGCGCTGCCTGTGTCTCACTGCTTATGCAGTACGACAGTTGTAGCTTTAAGGGATTACTTTTTCGGAAGGCTGGTATGTTCGTCTATCCTGTACTGCTGAGAACCAACGAGTTCGAAACCGGTCTGCAGGTGACGACATTCTAACTAAAGAAAAAGCTTCCTTCTTCCTGGTAGTTTCTTGCATTCGAAACATTAGTATTTTCTTATCTAACTGTGTTAGAAGGAAATACGGCAAATTTTGGTATGTAATTCAGCGCTCGGAGGGGCATATAGCCCGGAGAATAGCTGTTTTACCATTATTTGTTGAAATCCTTATTGTATAAGGAGTTTTCAGGTGGTTAGAGAATTTATTTCGGTGAGCTCTTTCCGATAAGGCGCATGGGATTTCGATTTGAATCCATTTTCACCCCGATAAAAATTAAAAGCCGTCAAAAATTTGCATCAAAAATCGTAATTTCCAGTTTTTCCCAAATTTTTCCAATTTCCAGTCGTTTTAGGTATAGGTAAATGTATTGCAAAAAGAAAGTATTTGAGATTCTTTAGTTTTATGTTCAAATCCGTTTTTCTGTCCGGCGTTCCGGCTTCAAGTTATTAGGTGCCAAAGAGGGGTCTGCTAACAGCATTTTTCGACATAAAAAAATTCAAAAGAATTACTTCCCATTTTCCGAATACCGCCAGTTTCAATAGGGTTCTGAAGCTCCCGGTCCTCTACAACCTCCGAAAATTTAAATCCATTTAATTAAGTTTTGCGACCTGTAATCGATCCCATACGAATTCGCGGAAATTTCGACTTTGACGTTTAATAACTCCGAAACGATACGCCCTGTGTAACTGAATTTTTTATCGAAGCTAGATACACTATCCCTCTATTCACCCAGAAAATTTGAACGTTTCACTAGCAACCATCTCGGAGAAAAAACATGGAGATTGTCGAAAAACACGATTTGTCAACGGACATACATTTTCCTCAGTGAAGGGGCGTTATATAGAGCAACTGAAAGGCGCTCTATAAGTAGGGTGCATAGACCGCCTAATCGCAGCCGAGGGGGCTCTATAAGGTCGGTAATATCATCATTGTCATGCCCTGAAAATTTCGTGTTGCTAGGCCATGTATTAAGGAAGATATCACACTCCTTCGGACTGATGATGCAGAATAGAGCGCTCTTCGTAACCGTATCGCTACATACATACAAACACCTATTACATATAAATACAATATATACGATTTCGCTGAAACCCTACTAAATTAAGCTTGTCATCTTTCGATCGGCTTGGGACCATACATTTGATAACATCATCTTCCTGAAATGGTCGAGCTGGATGAAGATTGGTGGCGAGCACTTCTGGCACGCCACTGATGTCTCAATGGAAAAAAATTGTGCATACATATTATGAACGTCGCTTCTTTCAATCTAAGAAGCCGTTCGCGGGTTGTAAGTTGTTAACTCCACCCCTAATCGTTGCTATGGCAATCATCAAAATTGAAAATTGCAAAAATATTTTTCAATGATTGACCGAATTCTACTTAGATGCGAAATTTCTACTCTGCAACTCAATAAATAACGGAGAAATCAAATTGATCGTCGTCATGACTACCAAAAATCGAAATTATTTTCAAATTAAAAAGTAGTTTACTTCCATCCTTTTCGATAGCCACCTCACTCGTTCCAATCGCAGAAGGCGTCCGCGAGTTATAAATTGTCAACTTTATCCTTAATCGTTGCTATGCCAACCATGGGAATCGATTTTTCCAGATATACTTTTGAATGATTGACCGAATTCTTCCCAGATATCAGTTTTCAACTTTCCAACTCAATAAATAACGAAAATAGCAAATTGTTCATCGTCACGGCAACGAAATGTCAAAATAATTTTCACATAAAAAAGTAGTGTACTTTCTAACATTTTGATCGTCACTTTACTCGTTTCAATCAGATAAGCCGTTCGCGAGTTAAAAATGAGCAACTTTATACTCAATCGTTGCTATGGTAATCATCAGAATCAAAATTTATAAAAATATTTTTGAATGATTGACCGAATTCTACCCAGATATCAAATTTCAACTCTCCAACTCAAGAAATAATGGAAATAGCAAACTGTTCGTCGTCATGGCAACGAAATTTCAAAATTATTTTCACATAAAAAAGTAGCTTACTTCTTTCCCTTTCGATTGCCACCTCACTCGTTTCAATAAGATCAGCCGTGCGTGAGTTAGAAATTGTCAACTTTATTCTTAATCGTTGCTATAGAAACCATGCGAATCAAAATTTACAAATATAATTTTGAACGATTGACCGAATTCTTCCAATATATCAAATTTCAACTCTCCAATTCAATAAATATCGGAAATAGAAAATTTTTCGTCGTCATGCCAACGAAATGTCGAAATTAATTTCAAATAAGAAAATAGCTTACTTCCTCCCCTTCCGATTGCCACATCACTCTTTTCAATCGAATAATCCGTTCTCAATTAATAACAAATCTAAGCAAAATTTAAATCAGACCCGTCATTGTGATTTACCCCGTATACTACCTAATGGAATAGCCTTTCTATGATGCTTCGCCGCGTCATCGAAAAATTGTTAAAATTGGTATTTAATGACTAATTCTTCAAATTATATGTTCCGGAATCCACACGGGAAGGTCTGTAGTGGCCTTGCCCTGTATTTTTCAAGCCGAAAACGGTTCAGGAACCCTAAAATCTCGCAAGAAAAACTGACATTTTTGCGACATTTTGACACTATATTTTAATACATTTTCCCGTACAAAACTGATTTTGAAATGCATTTGCATGGCCTCAGCAAAATCAGTTAAATTGGTTTTTAATGCTTAAATCGTCCAATGAAATGTACCGTAATTAAAAATATAAAGTCCGTTTTACCTTTGCCATGTATATTTCAAGCCGAAATCGGTTCAGGAAGCTTCCAATATCGCTACAAAAACTGGTATTTTCATGACATTTTGACAGGTCATATTTTAATTTCGATGTAAAGAGAGTCCGTTTCATTTGTTTCTCCAAGGCAAGGCATTTAAAATATGTACTTTTTAAAATTTTTCCTGCAGCGATGCGAAAAAAGGTATTTATTATACTTTAACGAAAAAATATGGAATTTTAATCCGTTAGAAGTGTTCTCAGATGATAAGGGATGAAAATAAACCAAAAAAGAATCGTTAAATAAGAGAAATAATATATAATAATGCCTTTTAAAGGTGAATTTTGGTTGAAAAAAATAGAAAAAATGAGTTTTTACCCCATACATCCGGTCCTGGATCACCCGTTCGGGATTTATTTTAAAGCCTGATTATATCCTCAAGGGACAGCGTTGAAAAAGTTGGAAGAAATTAGATAGGAAAAGATACAGAGTGATTCAAATGCAGAGATGTCATAAAAAAATGGTAAAAAAACGAAATTTAATAATCGATTGCTCCTTTCCTATTAAGAATGAAGGAACCAAAAAATATTAAAATTACGTATTTTGGCGAGCTCTTTCCGATAAGGCACATGGGATTTCGATTTGAATCCATTCTGAAGCCGAAATAAATTAAAAACCGTCAAAGATTTGCATCAAAAATCGTAATTTTCAGTTTTTCCCAAATTTTTCCAATTTCCAGTCGTTTTAGGTATAGGTAAATGTATTGCAAAAAGAAAGTATTTGAGATTCTTTAGTTTTATGTTCAAGTCCGTTTTTCTGTCCGACGCTTCGTTTTTGAGCAATGTAGAATTGAATATGGGTCTGCAAGTGCAATTTTTCGACCTAAAAAAATTCAAAAGAATTACTTCCCATTTTCTGAATACCGCCAATTTCAATAGGGTTCGGAAGACCCCGGTCCTCTACAACCTCCGAAAATTTAAATCGATCTAATTAACTTTTGCGACCTGTATCGTGTATCATACGAAATCGCGGAAATTTCGAATTTGACGTTTAATAACTCCGAAACGCGACACCCTGTATAACTGAATTTTTTATCGAAGCTAGATGCACTATCCCTCTAGTAACCCAGAAACTTTGGTTACTCCACCTCTAACCGTTTTCGAGAAAAAAAATTGAGAATGGGAAAAAACCGAATCTGACGACAACCAACGCACATTTCTCACTCACGGGGCGTTATATAGAGCGGCCTGAAAGGCGCTCTATAACTAGCATGCGTAGAGCGCCTAATCGCCCCCCGAGGGGGCTCCATAAGGTCGGTAATATCATCATTGTCAGGCCCTGAAAGTTTCGTGTCTCTAGGCCATGTATTAAGGAAGATATCACACTCCTACGGACTGATGATGCAGAATAGAGCGCCCTTCGTAACCGTATCGCTACATACATACAAACACCACACGTAGAAACTATTTTTGCCAACAAAAAACTTTTCGGACACCCTGTATACATACATACAAACATAAACACATTAATACAAAGTTATTCGATTTGCGTGAAATCCGACCTAGTAAAGTTTATCTAAGTAATAATAGGAGTATTTGCCCATACCAAGAATTTTTGTACACCCTGTATACATTCACACTAACACCCACACGTTTAAATAGGAATATAGTCGATTTACTGAAAATCCGAACTAAGTAGGTTTATCTCGGTACTAGTAGAAGTATTTGCCCATACCAAGACTTTTCGGACACCTTGTATATATACATACAAACATAAACACATATTAATACAAATATAATATTCGATTTGCGTGAAATCCGACCTAATAAAGTTTATCTAAGTAATAATAGGAGTATTTACCCATACCAAGACTTTTCGGACACCCTGTATACATTCAAACTAACACCCACACGTTTAAATAGGAATATAGTCGATTTACTTAAAATCCGAATTAAGTAGGTTTATCTCGATACTAGTAGAATTATTTGCCAATACCAAGTCTTTTCGGACACCCTGTATACATGCAAACAAACATAAACACATATTAATACAAATATATTCGATTTGCGTGAAATCCGACCTAATAAAGTTTATCTAAGTACTAATAGGAGTATTTGCCCATACCAAGATTTTTGGACACCCTGTATACATTCACACTAAGACCCACACGTTTAGATAGGAATATAGTCGATTTACTTAAAATCCGAATTAAGTAGGTTTATCTCGGTACTAGTAGAAGTATTTGCCCATACCAAGACTTTTCAGACACCCTGTATAAATACATACAAACAAACACATATTAATACAAATATATTCGATTTGCTTGAAATTCGACCTAATAAAGTTTATCTAAGTACTAATAGGAGTATTTGCCCATTCCAAGACTTTTTGGACACCCTGTATACATTCACACTAACACTAACACTTTTAAATAGGAATATAGTCGATGTACTTAAAATCTTAATTGGTTAAGTTTATCTTGGTACTAGTAGAAGTATTTGCCCATACTAAGACTTTTAGGACACCCTGTATACAAACATATAAATCCGTACACATAGAAATGCAAATACATACCTACGATTTGCTTTAAATCCGACAATTGAGTTACTATTTGTACAAGTTACGTATTTGCCCATTCAAAGACTTTTCGGACACCCTGTATACATATATAAAACACAACACAACACGACACATAGTAATTTAAATATTTTCGATTTTCTTGAAAACCGGCTCAATTAATTTTATCTTCGTACTAATGGCAAAGATATTTCCGCATACAAAGAATTTTTGGACACCCTGTAGACATATATACAATCATGCACATGCCGCAAGGTATAAAATCGTTCTGGTTACTTTAAAACGATCCGAATCAAGTCATTTCCCTAAAATTAAATTAAAATTATTCAATAATAATTAATATATTGCCCCAAAGGTATACACGCTCATGGTTAGAAAATAAAATGCATATTTTTGGATTTTTTCGATGCCACTGAGCGCAATATTAGAATCTTCAATGATGTCTTGTAGCGTCATCGGAAAGTCGATAAAATTGGTTCTTAAAGCCTAATTTATCAAATGAAATGTCTTTCTATCGAAAGTATAAGGTCCCTAAATCCCTTGCCCGGTAAATTTGAAGCCGAAGTTGGTCCAGAGTCCTTCCTATTTCGCATCAAAATGCTGACATTTGAGCCAAATTGTGACATTTCATACATTATAATTAAATTAATACATTTTCCCGTATAGAAATTGATTTTTATAATGCAATGTAGGGTCAACAAAAATTTCAAAAAAATGATATTTAATGCCCATCTCGTGCTACGAAATGGTCAGGAATAGATAAAAAACGTCCATTCTATCAATTCCATGTATATTCCAAGCCGAAACTGGCTCAGGATCTTTAAAATATCACTAGAAAAACTGGATATTTTGACAGCTCATATTTAACTTCGATGTAAAGCGTCACCAGTTCAATTGTTTTTTTCCATGGCATGGTTTAAAATTCGCAGTTCTTAAAATTTTTCCTGCACCGAAGGAAGAAAACCTATTTATTTATAACTTTAACGCAAAAATATGGAGTTTTAATTAGTTAGCAGTGTTCTCAGATGATGACGGAAGAAAATTATCCAAAAAGAGCTGTTAAATAAGAGAAATAATACATAATAATGCCATTTAAAGATGAATTTTGATGATAAAAAAAACAGAAAAAATGTGTTTTTACCCCCTAAATCCGGCCCGGGATCACCCATTCGGGATACATTTTAAAGCCTGATTATATCCCCAAGGGATAGCGTTGAAAAAGTTGGAAGAAATTAGATAGGAAAATATACAGAGTGAATCGAATGTAGAGATGTCATGAAAAAAAATGGTTAAAAACCGAAATTTAATTATCGATTGCTCCTTTCCTATTAAGAACTAAGGAACCAAAAAATATGAAAACTACGTATTTTGGCGAGCTCTTTCCGATAAAGCACATGGGATTTCGATTTGAATCCATTTTGACCCCGAAAACATTTAAAAACCGTCAAAGATTTGCATCAAAAATCGTAATTTTCAGTTTTTCCCAAATTTTTCCAATGTCCAGTCGTTTTAGGTATAGGTAAATGTATTGCAAAAAGAAAGTATTTGAGATTCTTTAGTTTTATGTTCAAATACGTTTTTCTGTCCGACGCTCCGTTTTCGAGCAATGTAGAATTGAATATGGGTCTGCAAGTGCCATTTTTCGACATAAAAAAATTCAAAAGAATTACTTCCCATTTTCTGAATACCGCCAATTTCAATAGGGTTCGGAAGACCCCGGTCCTCTACAACCTTAAAAAAATTAAATCGATTTAGTTAACTTTTGCGACCTGTATCGTGTATCATACGAAATCGCGGAAATTTCGACTTTGACGTTTAATAACTCCGAAACGCGACACCCTGTATAACTGAATTTTTTATCGAAGCTAGATGCACTATCCCTCTATTAACCCAGAAAATTCGATTCCTCCCCCTCTAACCGTTTTCGAGAAAAAAAATTGAGAATGGGAAAAAACCGAATCCGACAACAACCAACGAACATTTCTCACTAACGTTATATAGAGCGGCCTGAAAGGCGCTCTATAACTAGCATGCGTAGAGCGCCTAATCGCCCCTTGAGGGGGCTCTGTAATGTCGGTAATATCATCATTGTCATGCCCTGAGAGTTTCGTGTTTCTAGGCCATGTATTAAGGAAGATATCACACTCCTACGGACAGATGATGCAGAATAGAGCGCCCTTCGTAACCGTATCGCTACATACAAACACCTACACGTAGAAACTATTTTTCCAACGAAAAGACTTTTCGGACACCCTGTATACATACATACAAACATAAACACACATTAATACAAATATATTCGATTTGCGTGAAATCCGACCTAATAAATTTTATTTAAGTACTAATAATATTTGCCCATACCAACACTTTTTGGGCACCCTGTATACATTCGCACTAACACCCACCCCTTTAAATAGGAATATAGTCGATTTACTTAAAATTCGAATTAATTAGGTTTATCTCGGTACTAGTAGAAGTATTTGCCGATACCAAGACTTTTCGGACACCCTGTATACGAATATACAACACATATAAAAACAAATATAATCGATTTGCATGATATCCGGTTTAATTACATTTATCCTGGTATTACTAGGAGTATTTGCTCCAACCAAGACTTTTTGGACAACCTGTATACAGACATACATCTCCGTACACATAGAAATGCAAATATATACGATCTGCTTTAAATCCGACAATTAAGTTTATATTTGTACAAATAGCAAAGGTATTTGTCCGTATAAAGACTTTTCGGACACCCTATACTATACATAGATACAAACACAACAAACACGACACAGTAATTTAAATATTTTCTTGAAAAACCGGCTCAACTAAGTTTATCTTCGTACTAATGGCAAAGATATTTCCGCATACAAAGACTTTTTGGACATTCTGTATACATACCAATATATAAACAATCACACAAAGTAATAAAAAATTTACGATTTCCTTGAAATAAGACTCTTTTAAGTTTTTCTTCGTGCTAATGACAAAGATATTTGCGCATACAAAGACTTTTCGGACACCCTGCAGACATATAATATACAATCACGCACATATCTGAAGGTATAAAATGTATTTCGAATCGTTCTGGTTACTTTAAAACGATCCGAATCAAGTCATTTCTCTACAATTCCATTAAAATTATGCAATAATAATTAATATATTGGCCCAAAGGTATACACGCTCATGCTTAGGAAATAAAATGCATATTTTTGGCTATTATAACAAATATTTCGATGCCACTGAGCGCAATATTAGAATCTTCAATGATGTCTTGTAGCGACATCGGAAAATCGATAAAATTGGTGTTTAAAGCCAAATTTATCAAATGAAATGTCTTTCTACCGAAAGTATAAGGTCCCTAATTCCCTTGCCCGGTAAATTTCAAGCCGAAGAAGAAGAAGAAAAACTGGCATTTCTGCGACATTTAGACCCTTCATATTTTAATACATTTTTCCGTATAAAACTCATTTTGAAATGCATTTGCATGGTCTCAGAAAAATAAAAAAAAAATTGGTATTTAATGCTTAAATCGTCCAATGAAATGTACCGTAATTAAAAATATAAAGTCCGTTTTACCTTTGCCATGTATATTTCAAGCCGAAATCGGTTCAGGAAGCTTCCAATATCGCTACAAAAACTGGTATTTTCATGACATTTTGACAGGTCATATTTTAATTTCGATATAAAGAGAGTCCGTTTCATTTGTTTCTCCAAGGCAAGGCATTTAAAATATGTACTTATTAAAATTTTTCCTGCAGCGATGCGAAAAAACCTTTTTATTTATAACTTTAACGCTAAAATATGCAATTTTAATTAGTGTGGAGTGTTCTCAGATGATAAGGGATTAAAATAAACCAAAAAAGAATCGTTAAATAAGAGAAATAATATATAATAATGCCTTTTAAAGATGAATTTTGATGGAAAAAACAGAAAAAATGAGTTTTTACCTCCTAAATCCGGTCCTGGATCACCCGTTCGGGATTTATTTTAAAGCCTGATTATATCCCCAAGGGATAGCGTTGAAAAAGTTGGAAGAAATTAGATAGGAAAAGATACAGAGTGATTTAAATGTAGAGATGTCATGAGAAAAAAAATTTTAAAACCAAAATTTAATTATCGATTGCTCCTTTACTATTAAGAATAAAGGAATCAAAAAATACGTCTACAACGTAGTTCGGCGAGCTCTTTCCGATAAAGTACATGGGATTTCGATTTGGATTGATTTTGACCCGAAAAAAATTAACAACTGTCAAAAATTTGCATGAAAAGGCGTAATTTCCAGTTTTTCCCAAATTTTTACAATTTCCAGTCGTTTTAGGTATGGGTAAACGTATTGTAAAAAGAAAGTATTTGAGATTCTTTAGTTTTATGTTCAAATACGTTTTTCTGTCCGACGCTGCGTTTTCGAGCAATGTAGAATTGAATATGGGTCTGCAAGTGGCATTTTTCGACATAAAAAAATTCAAAAGAATTACTTCCCATTTTCCGAATACCGCCAATTTCAATATGGTTCTGAAGCTCCCGGTCCTCTACAACCTTCGAAAATTTAAATCGATTTAATTAAGTTTTGCGACCTGTAATCGGTCCCATACGAAATCGCGGAAATTTCGACTTTGGCGTTTAATAACGCCGAAACGGAACACCCTGTATAACTGAATTTTTTACTGAAGCTAGATGCACTATCCCTCTATTAACCCAGAAAATTTGATTGCCTCACCTCTAGCCGTTTTCGAGAAAAAAAATTTAAAATGTCTAAGTGTCAAAAGCTACGACAACATCGACCATTTTTCACTGACGGGGCGTTATATAGAGCGGCCTGAAAGGCGCTCTATAATGACCGAACTCTTTCGGGTTCACTTCCTGGCCCTAAAATCATGAAGGAATCACCTGAAGCCTGGAGATTTGGAGGACCTAATGAAGCTCCCAACAGAACTCACAGGGACAACTGGCAGGCTGCTAAGAAGGTGATATCCCCTGAAAAAATAAAATGGGCCGTAAACTCATTTGAACCCTACAAATCTCCGGGTCCCGACGGAGTTTGTCCAGCGATGCTACAGCAGGGATCAGACCTGCTTATCAGCAAGCTTTGTCACATGCTAAGGGCCAGTCTGGCCCTAGGTCATATACCGAGGATCTGGAGACTGACCAAAGTGGCATTCATACCAAAACATGGGCGTCCCAACTACTCGGTCGCCAAGGCATTCAGACCCATCAGTCTAATGTCCTTTATTGTAAAAACACTAGAAAAACTGTTTGATAGGCATATAAGGGATGCAATAATGGGGGACGGACCATTTCATCAAGACTAGCATGCCTACAGAACAGGAAGATCGACCGAATCAGCACTCCACCAGCTAGTTAGCAGAGTGGAGAACGCGTTAGGTAACGGAGAAGTGCTTCTCGGGGCATTTCTGGACATTGAAGGAGCGTTTGACAACACATCCTTCACATCTATAACCAGAGCAATCAGGGACATCGGGCTAGATGATACCTGTTGCAGATGGGGTAGAAAGCATGCTCAAAGGCCGGGTAATCTATACAGACCTGCTCGGTGAAACTTTGGCAGTCCGGGTGGCCGGGGGATGCCCTCAGGGGGGGGTCTTTCCCCCCTCCCCTGGAACCTGGTAATGGACGGGCTTCTAAAAGAAGTAAGTCAAAGGGGCTATTCGATCCTGGGCTACGCAGACGACCTGGTCATAACGACTCAAGGAAAATTCAACACAACTGTGAGGGACTGCATGAGGAGCGCCCTCGCCGTAGTGGAAAAATGGGTAGGACAGGAAGGGCTCAATGTAAGCCCACACAAGACTGTCATAGTCCCGTTCACTAACCGCAGGAAAAAGGAGGGGCTCGGTCCTCTAACCCTGCGAGGAGCTACAATCCCACTGCAGGAAGAGGTAAAATATTTGGGGTAACACTGGACTCAAAACTTACCTGGAACAAGCATGTGGACAAAACCATACGAAAAGCGGAAATCACCCTTGCGGTGGTCAGACGAACGTATGGAAAAACATGGGGTCTCTCACCACTCTGGTGCACTGGCTGTACACCAGAGTGGTGAATCCCGCAATAACATATGCAGCCTTGGTCTGGGGGACCAAGGCAACGCAGAAATCCATAATGCTCAGGCTCAGCAGTCTGCAAAGACTAGCCTGTCTGGGCATTACGGGGGCGATGAAATCGACCCCCACCTCAGCGATGGAGAATCTCCTAGACCTTCCTCCCTTGCACCGGGTCATCCAGGGAGAGGCGAGGATGGGTCTCTATCGACTGCAAAACACTCTGCCCTGTTCATTACGGAAAAGGGAGGGAAATGAACTCATAAGAGAGAAGATTGGAGGGCCCGATTTAGAAATGAGATCGGACTACATGACTCCAAAATTCCAATACAACATCCCCTACGAGGTAATAATAACGGATCGTAGGGAATGGACTGCTTCGACAAACCCAGAGTTTCCTCTGGGGGCAATCATATGGTACACCGACGGATCAAAAACCGAGGCGGGAACCGGAGCAGGAGTACATGGGGCCGGGTCAAGGAGGGACATGTCTTTTTCCTTGGGGAAGTATCCCACGGTATTCCAAGCAGAAACTTACGCCATCTTACAATGTGCGCTGGAAAACAATAGGAGGGCTTATTCAAATAAGCGGATCTATATCTGTTCAGACAGTCAAGCCGCTTTGAGGGCACTCTCATGCCACAGAGTCACTTCGGGACTGGTATGGGAGTGCATAAACGATCTTGGTGCGCTTGCTGCCAGAAACTCAATCAAGCTCATGTGGGTACCGGAACACAAGGGCATCACTGGTAACGAAAAAGCCGACGAACTTGCTAGACAGGGATCGGCTACACCATACATTGGCCCAGAACCGTCTCTCGGGGTGCCAAAGTGCACGGAACGAGAGGAGGTAAACAGATGGATCAAACACCAACACAAAGTCCACTGGAACGGAGTACAGGGATTGAACCACAGCAAGGCCGCTATAGGAAATCCCAATCCTAGACTCACCAGGCAACTGCTAAATCTAAGCAGGATCCAGTTGAGGACAATCGTAGGGGTACTAACAGGACACATGGCTGTAAAAGACCTCCTCAACAAAATGAAACTGTACCAGGGAGACCTCAGCTGCAGACTATGCGGTAGGGACAGGGAAACAGTTCAGCACATAATCTATAATTGCGAGTCACTAGATCGCAAGCGCCACCAACTATTCGGGCAACCAAAGTTAGAACCGGATGAATTGATCACCCACTCCCTTGTGGACCTGTACAGGCTTGTGCAGGAAACTGGGATAACAGAGTGGGTGTAACAAAAGTTATTGGGTAGGCACAATAGGCCTCTAGTGGCCGCAGTGCTTCCGGTCTCGGACGGAGCCCAAGGGAGGAAAAAAAGATAAGGTGGGATTTTAAGGAAATCGACTATATTCCTATTTAAACGTGTGGGAGGTAGTGAGTATGTATACAGGGTGTGCAAAAAGTCTGAGTCTGGGCAAATACTCCTATTAGTACTTAGATAAACTTAATTAAGTCAGATTTCAAGCAGATCGAATATATTTGTATTATATATATTGTATACAGGGTGTCCGAAAAGTCTTAGTATTTGCAAATCCTTTTATTAGTACCAAAATAAGCTTAATTAAGTCGGATTTCAAGAAAATCGTCTATATTTGTATTTATATGTGTGGTTATTTGTATGTATGGTATACAGGGTGTCCGAAAAGTCTATTTGTTGGCAAATATCCTTGAAAAAGACCTTGAAAAAATTTTACGTTTGGGGAGCGGACGACCTTGGGGAAACTACGTGTCTGGGGAGCGGACGACCTTGAAAAATAGTTTTTACGTGTAGGTGTTTGTATGTATGTGGCGATACGGTTACGAAGGGCGGTCTATTCTACATCATCAGTCCGAAGGAGTGTGATATCTTCCGTAATACACGGCCTAGAAAGACGAAATTTTCAGGGCATGATAATGATGATATTACCGACCTTAGAGAGCCCCCTCGGGGGCGATTAGGCGGTCTACGCATACTAGTTTCTTATCTCGCTCTTGCTCGCTGGCTTTGTCCGTTTCTTTCTGTTGTTGGGAAGCTGAAATTCTTCAAATCAGCTGGGTGGTAGGCACGCTATTAGGGCGATTTTGCAAGAAGAAATTGCGGATACGCTAATCCATGAAATATAAAATTTAGCGTGGTATTTTTTAAATCACAGTTTTCACCTTATTTGCTAAATGAACCTATAAGCCTACCAGAGATTGTTGAATTTTTAATTTTTATTATTTTTTTATAAATCATGTAATAGCAACACCACATTAAATTTTATCGTTTATGGGTTAACGTTGCTAGCTGACTATCAAGTGTTTTGGCTTGGCAGTTTGGCCATTCAAACTGAGAACATAGCGTCCTCTTCAGGCGATTTGCAAGGGGAATGTTTTACTTTCGTCTTTGTCTTCATTATCACATTATTTGGCATCTTTGCCAATTTCGTCCTCAAGAAGTAGTGCTGGGACATTGATTCGATACATCGATGTTTGGCATCGATGTTAACATCGAAAGCAGGCACTGATGTCGATAAAACATCGTTGTTAAAAATGTTAAGTTAACATCGATGTTAAGGTAACATCGATGTATATTACTTTTGAAAGGAATTTTCATGAATTAAGATTGGAAAGTAAAATAAATAACAGATCAGATATAAATATTATAATTTATTTAATAAAAAATTAAATATACTTAACCAACAGAAACAAATCCCAAATCAAATAATAACTCTAAAGAAATAACATCCATTTTTGTATTAAAAAATAAAAACAAACAAAACAAAAGAATTGTATACCCTTCAAAAATTAAAGAACTTGAAACTAAATAAATAATGTTTATTAATTTAGCTCCCAAAATCTTTTGTCAATAGATTCGGAACGGAAGGTCGTTGGTCGAGCATCGAAAGAATCATCGATATTGACATCGATGTTTGTGACCCCTAACATCGCCCAGCACTATCAAGAAGTAGTGAGCCCTTCTTCAAGGTTAAAAATCAGCTGATTGCAGCTGGCTTCCTTAATTTGAGTTGTCAATATTTTTCGTTTTCTTTTTTAATTAGTTGTCAGTTTTTCATAACGAGACTTTTATTTTTCTGTGGTTTTTTTGACAGTGCTGATAGTAAAAAATACCGTGAATTCTTTTAAGCATTGTGTTTTTATTAGTTAGTGGACCACTTTTTACATTTAATACCTACCGTTTCGTTGGTGTGTATATAAAATTTAACCCTGGGATTCACTAAAGATGTTTAAGACTGTTTTAAATTTAGTTCTAGTTAATCACGTTTAAACCAAGAAAAAAACAGAATTGATTTTTTCTCACTAAAAGATTAGAATAAGCCTTTTAGTAAAACTGAATAAGAAAACTAGAGCAAAAGTCAGTTGCGAAATTCTTTGGCGTCTATATAGATTCTACGCTCTCTTGGTTAAATCAAATTGGCCATATTTTAAAGAAAATATCTGCTCGTTTCTTTGCCATTTGGCAATTGCGATGGATGATTGAAATGAGACTTTTAAAGCTTTATTACTTGTCTTACGTTCAATATTGCTTAACATATAAAATTGTGTACAAGAGTACTTAGATAGCAACATGTAAGCATTAATATATTAATGATTGTTGACTGGGTGCTGATTACTCTCCTCGTTCGTCTTAAATAAATGTGTATTTGTATATTTGTTTTGTCAGTGTTTTTATATGACTTGTGTTACCTATCTGACAATATCCCATACTTACTTAACACTATAAGTCTATACGAAATATATATTTTTTTATTGTTATTTATTTCATTTATTTATAACCATGGAAACAAGCGAAGTGATACTCGGAATTTCACTGGTCAGAAATATCAGACAGGTAAGTGATAATTTCCTTTTGGAAATCATTGTCAATCATGATTTTATTGGTTAAAAATATTAAAATATTGTTCTGCCATAAGTGAAATAATCTATATAATAGATATAATTAGTATACTTACTTAAATTTATAGTTAGTTAAAGTCTCAATACCAGGCAAACTTTCTAAGACCCTGACAATAGCTGGTTCAGTCAATCCAAAGAGATCTTCTCCTGAAATATATTTGGGGAACATTTGAAGACAGGTATTTTCACGGCGGATGTCAGCTATTTTTTCTAGAATAGGTATCCATACTCCCTTGGATGTGTTATCTTTGAATTCCACATCTTCCTCGGCATATTCTTGAACAAGTACTTTAAATTCAGGTTGACCACAAGAATCATGAATGGAGCAAATGTAACGGCATCTTTTGTTGAGATATCGCATACTCCAGTAGAACCTTATTATCTTGTAGCCTAAAACATTGATGTGCAATATATGTCTTATAGAAGTTATATAAGAAATTTATGGGAAAAGACGGAAGGACTTCATATTAAACTGTAATGCATATATTCCTGGATGCGCCAAGTTCGCATAAAATATTATTGTTCTAACATTTCTGGTTGTCATAGAAATAAATTAAATAATTTTAAATAGAACACTCTGTATATTTTTCCAAATTAGATCCCTTATTAAAAAATAAAATTTTATAATACCATCGTTTAGGTGTATCCATTCTCAATCTTTATAGTGTCGCGACCCCCTAAAAAGCCAAAAAATAAAGTAAAACACCTTATGACCCCCTCACTATATATTTTAACGTTTATCAGTTTTACATTACTAACGTGACAAAGCATGTGTTTACACTTGCCACGAATATCGACAAGTTCAAACCACAAGGCAGGTACAACCCTTTGTTTTCATATTACTTTTACCAGTTCGAACTTGTAACTACTTACCACGCTTGCACTTACTTCGTAAGAGGTGCGCGGGGGCGGAACAGGCGGCGGCGTGCGCGCATTCATCCCGCGCGCTTTGATACGCTAAGACAGGTTTGTGTAAGTTATCTCGCCTAAGTTATAAAAGCACAGGAACGAGAAGAAGAGTTTCATTGTTAATTACATGTTTTCGGAAACAAGTAGAACGATTTCTTCTTTCATACACTGTTAAATAACAGTGTGGTGTAACAGCAAATTGGGCAATAATATTTCACAAAAATCAAAATGGACAAAGGACCCCGCACAAACCTTACAGAAAATGGATCCCAGTCGAATGGGCTGAAATTTTAATACGACGTAGTTTATGACTTCCTAATCAAAAGTCCTTATGGGCCCAAAATCCTGCTATGACTAGTTTTTGAGACATGGAAGGACGAAGTGTGGGATATTAGAGCGCATTTTTAATGGAAAAATCTGTATTCGACCACATATTCCACAAGATAAAATAAAATGTCGGTACATATAAGTGCATACAGCACCCAAAAGTGATCCTTAAACCCCAAACCCTAGAATGTTAATGCGGTCTTAGAGTGCGTGACGCGAATCATCGCCATGTAGCCAATATCCCACATTTTGTCCGGTCATATCTCAAAAACTAGCCATAGCAGGGTTTTGGGCACATGAGGACTTTTGATTAGGAAGTCGTAAACTAGGTCATATTAAAATTTCAGCCCATTCGACTGGGATCCATTTCCCGTAAGGTTTGTGCGAGTTTGTAGAAAAATGAAATGCGCCGTCTACATCTGCTACATTTTATAAAGTTCTGTCCGCGGAAAATATAATGCTTTCAAAATTACTCCGGCATCTGGAAACAAAACCCCCGTATTTACAAAGCAAACCATTAGAATGCTTCGAGCGTAAACGACTTATATTGAAAAATCAACAAACTTCTAACAAATCTAGCCGTAGTGAGACCGCAACACTTCAAGCATCCTATTTAGTAGCATTAAGAGTGGCCAGGGAGTCTAAGCCCCACACGATTGCAGAAAATCTCATTCTGCCCGCTGCTATTGATATGGTCAACGACTGATGATGGGCTCGGAAGAAGCAAAAAAATTGAAAACTATACTACTTTCAAAAGCACAATATCGTTAAGTATTAATGAAATGGCCATCGATATCCACAATCAAATAATTGAAATGGTAAAACCAAGTGAATTTTTTGCCATTCAGTTCGACGAGTTAACGGACGTGTCGAACTTGGCTTAATTTTTTATGTTTCGTCCGATACGAATGCGATGGGTCAATTAATGAAAATATGCTATTTTGCAATCAATACTTGATCATGCAACTGGCGAAGGACTTTTTGAAGTTTTTACTTATGCAACAAGAAATGAAAATTTGGACGGAATAAATGTATTGCAGCGTATACTGATGGCGCGAAAGCGATAACGGGCAATAACAGTGGCCTGACAGTAAAATTAAAAGACACTAGGCCACATATGCAATTTACACACTGCTTTCTTCACAGACATGCGCTTGCCACAAAAAAGATGCCAGATAATTTGAAAAATGTTCTGTCCGAAGTTGTAAAATTAGTTAATTTTGTTAAAAGTCAACAGTCACTAGATTGCACCGTTAGACTAGATTGCTTTCCGCACTGTGTGAAGACATGGGCACCAAGAACAAGTAGCTGTTTTTCCATACCGAAGTCCTGATTCTATCCAAAAGAGAGCCACTCGACTCATCAATGACCCAACCCTCACAAGAACACTCCCTCCTCTCGCTCATCGCCGCGCTGTTGGGGATGTATCCCTTTTCTACCGGTGCTTCCATGGATTTTGCTCTGAAGAACAAGCCGGTATTAAAATTATCTTTAAACAAAAAAATCCTAACACTTAAGCATGTCCATTTGCCTATTTTTAATCATATTTAACAGAAGATTTATCTCTTATTAACAGGTTTATTTATATCGTCCTTAGTTTTTAAGCGAAATTCCTCACAACTTTAATTATAAACTTGACCTTTATAACCTCTTCCAGTGTTGAAACAGTCATTCGACTTGTTTCATCTGTCCAATAATTTTAAATTACGCCAGTCTTTCACAGTCTATGCTAGTACCAGGCAGAGCTGGGACGATTACAGCAAAAAGTAATTGATTACTGATTACAATTACTTGGTCGAAAGGCTGTTGGTCACTTGCGCGCGTGGTCAGTTTTTTACCTGCCAATAGGGATGAAAGCATTAAAGGACAAAGGATTATAATTACTTGCCCGTTTCTTGTAAAAACGCCAGCTATAAGAAAATCATGATTCTAATTAGTTTATATAAAAATAATTCTATTCTAAAAACATATATTAGGAGTGACATTTTTACGTATCTTGCAAAATTTGGTCCAGTTGTCCTCTTCTAAACCTATATATATATATATATATATATATATATATATATATATATATATATATATATATATATATATATATATATAGCGTGTCCCTGGATGGGGTTACCTATACCACAAATGGACCTAATTTTTAATATTTCGACAAAAAGTTATTCTTGATAAAAATTTTTGCTTATAAAAAAAATTAGTTTTTGTTTACAGGGAGGTCAAAAACTTAAAAATATGAATTTTACTTAAGAGTAAACTACCGTTATTTTTCGTTTTTAAGGAAAATTTCATTAGAAAATGTTGTGTAGAATTGCTTTCTAGTCATGATTCAAGGTTTAAAAAAGTATTGTTTAAATCAATTTTTTAAGCCCCAGTTTTTTTCGAATGTCGTAAGGAATACTATAACCAAAATACCTGTCTGGTACTTAAAGTGAAGTGTCATATCAGTGTCATTTGCAATAAATATTACTGTCTGTTAATTCTGAAATTGCAATAATGCTTACTTTACAGCAACGTATTTATTTAGTTAAATGCTATGGTATAGGAAACATTTCCTACCGACACGCAATTGAATTGTTCAATGAAAAATATCCCGCTGTAGAAATTAGTCGACAGAGTTAAAAAAAAATAATCAGAAAGTTTGATCATACAGGAGATGTAAAAAACCTTAAGAAACCTAAGAAAACATACAATAGGGATGATGTGTGTGGATGATGCTAGTTTTGGACTCAGTAGCCGAAAATCCGAAAACGTCGTTAAGAAACAGATCCTTGCAAATTAACATAAGCAAGTCTGAAATCCAAAGAGTTTTAAAAGAAAATATGTTTAAAGCTTTCAAACCTAAACAAATTCATACTCTAGAAGAAGGTGATGATGCGCACCGTTTAGACTTTTGTTTAGATATTGGGGAAAGAATTGTGGAAGACAGACACTTTTACAAAAGTATTTTCTTTTCAGACGAGTGTACTTTTAACGCAAATGGCATATTATCATCCCAAAATTGTGGCAAGACCATCCGATGTTTACACTCACTACAGGCAGTCAAAAAGCCAAAAAAGTAAATGTATGGTGCGCTATTACAATAAATAGAATTATTGGGCCTTACTTCTTTGAGGTAAATCTTAATCAAAATTCTTACTTAGAGATGTTGAATACTTATTTTTGGACAGAGTTTGAAGAAGAAAATTTAGAATACAGACGCAAAGCCTATTTTCAGCAAGACGGATGTCCAGCGCATTCGACACTGCAAATTCAAAATTCGCTTAATGGATATTTTCCACAAAAATGGCTGGGTAGATATGGTCCCATACGCTGGCCGACTCGATCCCCTGATCTAACGGCATGCGATTATTTTCTTTGGGGATTTTTTAAAAGAAAAGGTTTATAAATATAATTTAAATCATGATGTTGAAATTTTGAAATACAGAATACGTGAAGCTATCGCCGAAATAACTCAACAGATGATTAATTCTACTTATAACGAGTTTAAAAGACGACTACAAAAGTGTGTAGAAGTTGGCGGCTTTCACGTTGAATAATAACTTTGTAAATAAAACGTTTAGTTTAATTAACATTTCAATAAAAAATTTTGTTTTACAAAAATAAAAAGATTTTTCTGAAGTTTTGGATTATCACTAAAAATGTAATTCTAACCAACTTTTTCAAATGGCATTTTTCTTTACAATGAAAAATAACAGTAGTCTACCCTAAGGTAAAATTTATATTTTTGAAGTTTTTGACCTCCCTGTATATAATAACTAAATTTTCTTACCACAAATCGTATTTTTTTTACAAGCATAAATTTTTATTAAGAATATCTTTTTGTCGAAAAATTAAAAATTAGGTCCATTTGTGGTATAGGTAACCCCATCCAGGGACACCCGATATATATATATATATATATATATATATATATATATATATATATATATATATATATATATATATATATATATACAGGGTGTTATGGAAATCATTTAATATATTGGAATGGGTGACTCCTGGGGTAGTCTACAGACATATCCAATACTTTTTTTTTCTTAAATCGAACATTTTTAAAATTTTCAAAAATACCCTAAAATCCGTCAATATTCGACGCACCTGGCTGAACGTACACAAGGCGCTTGACGGAAATTTGCGCTCGAAAAACTTTAAACAATTGAATTTTTTGAAACGTTGCAAGACATTTCTGTTTTTAAGCGTAATTTAAGACAAGTTAAAAAAAATTTTAACCTTTCCTAAGAAAAAACAAAAAAAAATAGTAAAAAGGCACTGTGAAATCAGTCCTTTTTGTCAGTAGCCTTAGTTTTAAGTAATATTTAAGACACCCTATATTACATTATTAATGATATAAGTTATTCCTACTAGCTTAAACTTTCTGCCAAGGAAAAGTTAAAAATCAAAACGAAAATACTAATTGGGCACAACTACATAGTACTTACTTCAAAAGTATAACCAGATCCGCTAAATTAGTTTTGCTCCGGCAAACGTTACCATAATACGTAAATATTATTAGTGTTTTAAATTAAATTTAGTTTTCAACCCTATTACGCTACTCACTCAAAGAAACTAGATAAAACTGATCAAAATATTGGTTAACAACGGATCGACGAAGACCATTTTCTAGGTAGTGAAAAGAAATTACATTATTTAAAACTTTAAACGAAAAAAAATTTAAAACATTCATTGTGTGGCTTGTGTGCTGTTGAAAAATTTAAATAAATATGGCGCACGGGCACGGCTCTTTGATGACATTAAGAAATCCTTCTGTTTCGATCTCCCTTCCCTTCATCATGCAACATGATCATGTCTCTTTGTCACTTCCAGTACTTGATAAAGTAGGTGGCCCTGATTTGGCGCGAAAATTTAAAATAGAACGCGTGTTTGTATTATTGCCTTTGAAACACTAGAGTTAAATGCTAAGCCCATATATCGAAAAAGAGGAAAAAGGCGTCATCGATTTTAAGAAAGGAAGAAGAATTAACCATTAACCATACTTTTTCGTTTGATTCCGATTGTCGTGTTTATTTTCTAAACAGTTATAGATTATTACCATGATATACGAGGATTATTAGTATTATTACTAAAAATTATGCAGTGAATATCCAAAACAGAAGGTGTGTTAATTTCGTGGAAGGGGAAGTTGAGGCACTCGTGGAGTTTGTCGAAAAATACAAAGAAATTTTAGAGAACAAGAGAGCTGATGCTGTTACGGCCAAAGAAAAAGATAAGATGTGGGAGCAGATAGCTGCCGAATGGGTAGCTGAGGGCTATGTGGAACGCACAAGTAAGCAGCTACGGGAAAAATGGAAAAACTACAAGGAAGTTAAAAAAAAATTCTTAAGAAAAGCAAGAGACATATAGGACTTGCGGTGGATATTGACTTTCAGTTATTTTTTTCCTACTCATTAGTGCCATTATAAGTCATTTTTATAGTGCGTTTATTATAAGAGTGGTCTTCATAAAAGTACACATCTAATATAAAATAGTTACAATTTTACATTTAATTTTAGAAACACCTACACCTATCATTTCATGCTTCTTATTAAACTAGATCACCATACACTGGCAACAGTATGCTACATATGACGTCACTTCGAGGGAAAATCCTAAATTGACTAGACGCTTGCACCCCTTGTACCTACATAAGTACAGGTCAGTTTCTGGTCGGGTAGTGTATTGGGTTGACGTTTATTAAAATATTACAGGTCATTTTATTGTCGGGTAGTATGTTGAGTTGACGTTTATTAAAATATTATTGTCATATTTCATTTGCCCAGGTAAGCCCTAGTCAATTTAAAATTTTCCCTCGAAGTGACGTCATAACGTAGCATACCGTTGTAAGTGTATTGTGAACTAGATATAATGGCTAGTAAAACCTAGGTCACGACCAGTGGCGTATGGTGAAATTTCAAAGTTGTATATCTCTGTTCCTAATTCCTAGAGGTTTTAATAGTGTGCCCACTGGGAAGGTTCTGGTAAACTCAAGCAAAAATTCAACTTTTTTTTTTCTTTACAAAAACATTCCCAGTGGGCTCACTATTAAAACCAATAAAAATTGGGACCGGTCCTGAACGTAGGAAGAGAGATATACAACTTTGAAATTTCACCATATGCCACTGGTCACTACCATCACTATAGTTGTGCCCTTAAACAAATTTATATACGGGGTGCCCATTTTAAGTTTTAACCACTAGTGTATAGTTGGAAGCTCTCCACTTTTCATTTTGCCCCCCCCCCCCTCTTTGATGGCGCCCCTTGTTTGCATTATTTTATATATTTTTAGCATTTTTGCAACAATTCTTCCAAAATTTTCATCTGCGGCGCATATTTCTGTAATCTTATTTTTCTGCTTTCAATTTATAATTTTTTTTATCAATACGATCACTTTTTGCTGCCCCCATTATAGCCTGCCCCCCCCCCCCTAGAAGATGGCCACGCTACTGAAAAATATACCTACTCCATAATGATATCAGTTCAAATAAACACCCTGGCCCGGTATATATGTATCTTATTTTATATAGGTACCTACTATTATTTTTTAATTTGTTTACTGTCCTTAATAATAATCTACTTATACATATAATAAAAACTGTCTTATGTAAATAAATACTGTATATTTTTTTCTGTGTACCTGCCTGTAGCTTCAGTCTTAGGAAAGTAAATTCAAATTGGATATACTGTGTACGTGGTAATATATACAGGGATATCCAAATAAATGTGAACAGGCCTTATAACTTTTTTATTTTTAAAAATGAGAAAAAATGTTAAATATGAAAGCTTTGGGGATTTTTATGGATCAATCATTCATATATCTTATCAGCAAAACAATTGAGTATCGAATAAAAGAAATATAGTATAAAACATCGATTTTCTCGCTTATTTTAAATTGGATGGTATGATTTTTATCATATTTTTGGATTTTTTTATTCGATGCTCGATTATTTTGCTGATAAGATATATGTATAAAGCTAAAAATCCCCAAAGCTTTCATATTTGACATTTTTTTCCATCTTTAAAAATAAAAAAGTTATAAGGCCTGTTCACTTTTATTTGGATATCTCTATACAATCGTGGTTTAAAACAGTTTAATTTTCTATTCAAATTCAAATTCATTTATTCATGCTATTACAAATAAATTGTTTACACACGTCAATTACAGATAAAATAATTTTCATATTTAGACAATAATAAAAACATTCCTGACAATACAATGCATTCAAATTTATAATTCGAAATGAACACAATAATACAAACACATTAAAAAATCTAAATAAAAATATTAAAATATATTAAAACTATAATCTAAGTACTGTTTTGTGATGTAAAAAGCATGTTTTATCAGGAACTGTTTCACCTTCATTTTAAACTGCTGAGTAGAGAGCTCTTTAACATTTTGGGGTAACTTATTAAACAGTTTTATTGCATAATATTCTGGTCGAGCCTGACATCTACCCAACCTGCAGTGTTGTGGAACGTAGTTGGTCTTATTCCTAGTGTCATGGTCATGTATGTCTTGGTAAGACAGTAGGTCGTCCTTGTCTTTGATGTAGAGCAAACTTTGCAGGATGTAAGTCGAAGGAAGGGTAAGAACTCCCAACTGAACAAAGGCATTCCCACAATCCTCTCTGTACCCTAGGCCAGCCATGATTCTGACTGCCTTTCGCTGGAGACCAAAGACTCTTGTGCATGAGGTGACCGTCCCCATGCGATAATGTCATATGTCATAACACTATGGAAAATTCCATGATATGCTGTTCTCAGGGTATTTATTGAAACACAGTCACTCAAATTTTGTAAAACAAATACACTACTTCCAAGTCTTTTACAAACATTAGCTACATGAACATCCCATTTCAGCTTCCTATTTAGATATATAGCCCTAGAAACTTGACAGATGCAGCTATTCCACCACCACGTGACTGACTTCGTGATGTAGATGCGCTGACAACATAATCCAGCAGGCTCAGCCTATCTATTTCTTCCTGTTCCAGCCAATGTTCTGTTAAACATAAGACTCCCAGGTCACAATCAGCAGTGGCAGCCTCGAGCTCGTGAAGCTTGTTTCTCACAGAGCGGACATTGTAATGTAGCAGTTTTATACATGACGATTTGCTACCACCAGGCTTCGCCCCTGTTGAGGTCCTAACTTTATTAGGTTTAAACAACTGTTTACTTGAATACCAACTGGTTAAACATTTTCGTCAAGAATGACAGACTTTTTATCCTTGGGCACACCAATTTTAAAAGAACTATATTTCTACTTCCACTTTGTTTTTATCCGTTCGCATTCACAGTCGATGTTATAATTTAATTTTAGGTATTTTCCAATGTCCTCAGGTTTTGTGTCATTAGACAGTCGTGATACAAATAACCAAGAATAGCTACCTGATGAAGCGGCTTTCAAAGTGGTTGCATCCTTTTTTTTGCCTTCGATTGAGTTTGGTCTCAGTTTTGGATCCACTTGTTTCTTTTATTTTTTACTGTAAGCTTCTGTTTGTTTTGAAAGCATAGAAAAATATTGAAGGAGTTGAAAGTAGGGTTAGTCACTGTCATTTTCTTCTTTTTTCTTGGGATGGCTTGCAGTCACGCTAGACTGTTGTTGTGGTCCTACTGTGCCAAGTCGTTTTGTTCGATGCCAATTTCTGCTTCTTTTGTTTCTTTCGCAGCTAATCTCACGGAATTTTTGGTTTTACGGCTTTTTTTATTAGGTTAGAAATTTACGAAATTTTCTATATTCTTTTCCAAGTAAGCATTTTTTTCTTTAAGAAGTTTATTGTTTTCTTGAAGAATTTCATTTTTACTCTTTAGTTCGTCCACTAAAGCCTTTAAATACATAATTTCGATATACTTCTCTGGTTTGGGAATGTCATCACTTTGTTTACATTCCTTACACATTAATCGAGTTTTGTAACTTATTATTATAAGTATATTAAGTATATTAACTTTATTATCTAGTGAAAAAGAATGTTTCCAGTGCTATAAGGATAACACTGGACATTTGGGGCTGTTATTTAGTGAAGAAGAAAGTTTCCACTTCCAGTGCTAATAAGTACGTTTAGTTGAAGATTATTATTTTACACTTCATTTGAAGAGCAGTTCTCTGTATTGTTTTGTGTTGTAATATTTTAGCTTTTTGAAATTAGTGTTACTAGGAGTTCTTTCTTTAAAGGTAACAAAAATATTAGGTTTTCAAACTTGATTCATAGAAATATGGTAAAAAAATTTGGCAACGCCCGACTTCGAAACAAAAAAATTTTTTTCTGTAACTGACATTTCTTGCTGTTTTTTATATGGCCATGTATTTATGACAGTGGCGCGCAGGTACTAAAAATTTTTTTTTCGAGGGCCGATATTTACCTTTTTTTATAGTGAAACACCATTTATGAATATTTTTATTCAATCTGAATTCATATCAGGAGTTACCCATTCCAATATATTAAATGATTTCCATAACACCCTGTATATATATATATATATATATATATATATATATATATATATATATATATATATATATATATATATATATATATATATATATATATATATATAGAAAAATGGAAGATTTCTTGGCCTATAGGTAATATAATAAATGTAAATGCGAAGATTTACTTCTTCGCTAGTGCAGCGAAAAGGCCGTGAATGAAAAATAAAAATAATGAGGACTATCTTTGATTCTGGTCTGGGTGACCTCCTGCTATCGATTTCTGGGCCCTTACCCATCAGCGGGCAGGCTTACACCCAGGGTGGCTGAAGAACAGACCACGATTTGACCAGAATCAAAGAGAGTCCCTATATCCAAAATGTTCGGAAAGGATTGGTAAGATGTAGTGGCTCGCGCCAACTAGTTCACCCAGTGTTGCTCCAAAAATGTTTGGCTGCTAACACAATAATACTCGAAAGTATGTCGAATGTCGATTTTCTCGACGTCGACGGTACAAATGCACCATTGTACAACAATAGTAGAAAAATGGAAGATTTCTTGGCCTATAGGTAATATAATAAATGTAAATGCGAAGATTTACTTCTTCGCTAGTGCAGCGAAAAGGCCGTGAATGAAAAATAAAAATAATGAGGACTATCTTTGATTCTGGTCTGGGTGACCTCCTGCTATCGATTTCTGGGCCCTTACCCATCAGCGGGCAGGCTTACACCCAGGGTGGCTGAAGAACAGACCACGATTTGACCAGAATCAAAGAGAGTCCCTATATCCAAAATGTTCGGAAAGGATTGGTAAGATGTAGTGGCTCGCGCCAACTAGTTCACCCAGTGTTGCTCCAAAAATGTTTGGCTGCTAACACAATAATACTCGAAAGTATGTCGAATGTCGATTTTCTCGACGTCGACGGTACAAATGCACCATTGTACAACAATAGTAGAAAAATGGAAGATTTCTTGGCCTATAGGTAATATAATAAATGTAAATGCGAAGATTTACTTCTTCGCTAGTGCAGCGAAAAGGCCGTGAATGAAAAATAAAAATAATGAGGACTATCTTTGATTCTGGTCTGGGTGACCTCCTGCTATCGATTTCTGGGCCCTTACCCATCAGCGGGCAGGCTTACACCCAGGGTGGCTGAAGAACAGACCACGATTTGACCAGAATCAAAGAGAGTCCCTATATCCAAAATGTTCGGAAAGGATTGGTAAGATGTAGTGGCTCGCGCCAACTAGTTCACCCAGTGTTGCTCCAAAAATGTTTGGCTGCTAACACAATAATACTCGAAAGTATGTCGAATGTCGATTTTCTCGACGTCGACGGTACAAATGCACCATTGTACAACAATAGTAGAAAAATGGAAGATTTCTTGGCCTATAGGTAATATAATAAATGTAAATGCGAAGATTTACTTCTTCGCTAGTGCAGCGAAAAGGCCGTGAATGAAAAATAAAAATAATGAGGACTATCTTTGATTCTGGTCTGGGTGACCTCCTGCTATCGATTTCTGGGCCCTTACCCATCAGCGGGCAGGCTTACACCCAGGGTGGCTGAAGAACAGACCACGATTTGACCAGAATCAAAGAGAGTCCCTATATCCAAAATGTTCGGAAAGGATTGGTAAGATGTAGTGGCTCGCGCCAACTAGTTCACCCAGTGTTGCTCCAAAAATGTTTGGCTGCTAACACAATAATACTCGAAAGTATGTCGAATGTCGATTTTCTCGACGTCGACGGTACAAATGCACCATTGTACAACAATAGTAGAAAAATGGAAGATCTCTTGGCCTATAGGTAATATAATAAATGTAAATGCGAAGATTTACTTCTTCGCTAGTGCAGCGAAAAGGCCGTGAATGAAAAATAAAAATAATGAGGACTATCTTTGATTCTGGTCTGGGTGACCTCCTGCTATCGATTTCTGGGCCCTTACCCATCAGCGGGCAGGCTTACACCCAGGGTGGCTGAAGAACAGACCACGATTTGACCAGAATCAAAGAGAGTCCCTATATCCAAAATGTTCGGAAAGGATTGGTAAGATGTAGTGGCTCGCGCCAACTAGTTCACCCAGTGTTGCTCCAAAAATGTTTGGCTGCTAACACAATAATACTCGAAAGTATGTCGAATGTCGATTTTCTCGACGTCGACGGTACAAATGCACCATTGTACAACAATAGTAGAAAAATGGAAGATTTCTTGGCCTATAGGTAATATAATAAATGTAAATGCGAAGATTTACTTCTTCGCTAGTGCAGCGAAAAGGCCGTGAATGAAAAATAAAAATAATGAGGACTATCTTTGATTCTGGTCTGGGTGACCTCCTGCTATCGATTTCTGGGCCCTTACCCATCAGCGGGCAGGCTTACACCCAGGGTGGCTGAAGAACAGACCACGATTTGACCAGAATCAAAGAGAGTCCCTATATCCAAAATGTTCGGAAAGGATTGGTAAGATGTAGTGGCTCGCGCCAACTAGTTCACCCAGTGTTGCTCCAAAAATGTTTGGCTGCTAACACAATAATACTCGAAAGTATGTCGAATGTCGATTTTCTCGACGTCGACGGTACAAATGCACCATTGTACAACAATAGTAGAAAAATGGAAGATTTCTTGGCCTATAGGTAATATAATAAATGTAAATGCGAAGATTTACTTCTTCGCTAGTGCAGCGAAAGGCCGTGAATGAAAAATAAAAATAATGAGGACTATCTTTGATTCTGGTCTGGGTGACCTCCTGCTATCGATTTCTGGGCCCTTACCCATCAGCGGGCAGGCTTACACCCAGGGTGGCTGAAGAACAGACCACGATTTGACCAGAATCAAAGAGAGTCCCTATATCCAAAATGTTCGGAAAGGATTGGTAAGATGTAGTGGCTCGCGCCAACTAGTTCACCCAGTGTTGCTCCAAAATGTTTGGCTGCTAACACAATAATACTCGAAAGTATGTCGAATGTCGATTTCTCGACGTCGACGGTACAAATGCACCATTGTACAACAATAGTAGAAAAATGGAAGATTTCTTGGCCTATAGGTAATATAATAAATGTAAATGCGAAGATTTACTTCTTCGCTAGTGCAGCGAAAAGGCCGTGAATGAAAAATAAAAATAATCAGAATCAAAGATAGTCCTCATTATTTTATTTTTCATTCACGGCCTTTTCGCTGCACTAGCGAAGAAGTAAATCTTCGCATTTACATTTATTATATTACCTATAGGCCAAGAAATCTTCCATTTTTCTACTATTGTTGTACAATGGTGCATTTGTACCGTCGACGTCGAGAAAATCGACATTCGACATACTTTCGAGTATTATTGTGTTAGCAGCCAAACATTTTTGGAGAAACACTGGGTGAACTAGTTGGCGCGAGCCACTACATCTTACCAATCGTTTTCCGAACATTTTGGATATAGGGACTCTCTTTGATTCTGGTCAAATCGTGGTCTGTTCTTCAGCCACCCTGGGTGTAAGCCTGCCCGCTGATGGGTAAGGGCCCAGAAATCGATAGCAGGAGGTCACCCAGACCAGATCAAAGATAGTCCTCATTATTTTTATTTTTCATTCACGGCCTTTTCGCTGCACTAGCGAAGAAGTAAATCTTCGCATTTACATTTATTATATTACCTATAGGCCAAGAAATCTTCCATTTTTCTACTATTGTTGTACAATGGTGCATTTGTACCGTCGACGTCGAGAAAATCGACATTCGACATACTTTCGAGTATTATTGTGTTAGCAGCCAAACATTTTTGGAGCAACACTGGGTGAACTAGTTGGCGCGAGCCACTACATCTTACCAATCCTTTCCGAACATTTTGGATATAGGGACTCTCTTTGATTCTGGTCAAATCGTGGTCTGTTCTTCAGCCACCCTGGGTGTAAGCCTGCCCGCTGATGGGTAAGGGCCCAGAAATCGATAGCAGGAGGTCACCCAGACCAGAATCAAAGATAGTCCTCATTATTTTTATTTTTCATTCACGGCCTTTTCGCTGCACTAGCGAAGAAGTAAATCTTCGCATTTACATTTATATATTACCTATAGGCCAAGAAATCTTCCATTTTTCTACTATTGTTGTACAATGGTGCATTTGTACCGTCGACGTCGAGAAAATCGACATTCGACATACTTTCGAGTATTATTGTGTTAGCAGCCAAACATTTTTGGAGCAACACTGGGTGAACTAGTTGGCGCGAGCCACTACATCTTACCAATCCTCTCCGAACATTTTGGATATAGGGACTCTCTTTGATTCTGGTCAAATCGTGGTCTGTTCTTCAGCCACCCTGGGTGTAAGCCTGCCCGCTGATGGGTAAGGGCCCAGAAATCGATAGCAGGAGGTCACCCAGACCAGAATCAAAGATAGTCCTCATTATTTTTATTTTTCATTCACGGCCTTTTCGCTGCACTAGCGAAGAAGTAAATCTTCGCATTTACATTTATTATATTACCTATAGGCCAAGAAATCTTCCATTTTTCTACTATTGTTGTACAATGGTGCATTTGTACCGTCGACGTCGAGAAAATCGACATTCGACATACTTTCGAGTATTATTGTGTTAGCAGCCAAACATTTTTGGAGCAACACTGGGTGAACTAGTTGGCGCGAGCCACTACATCTTACCAATCCTTTCCGAACATTTTGGATATAGGGACTCTCTTTGATTCTGGTCAAATCGTGGTCTGTTCTTCAGCCACCCTGGGTGTAAGCCTGCCCGCTGATGGGTAAGGGCCCAGAAATCGATAGCAGGAGGTCACCCAGACCAGAATCAAAGATAGTCCTCATTATTTTTATTTTTCATTCACGGCCTTTTCGCTGCACTAGCGAAGAAGTAAATCTTCGCATTTACATTTATTATATTACCTATAGGCCAAGAAATCTTCCATTTTTCTACTATTGTTGTACAATGGTGCATTTGTACCGTCGACGTCGAGAAATCGACATTCGACATACTTTCGAGTATTATTGTGTTAGCAGCCAAACATTTTTGGAGCAACACTGGGTGAACTAGTTGGCGCGAGCCACTACATCTTACCAATCCTTTCCGAACATTTTGGATATAGGGACTCTCTTTGATTCTGGTCAAATCGTGGTCTGTTCTTCAGCCACCCTGGGTGTAAGCCTGCCCGCTGATGGGTAAGGGCCCAGAAATCGATAGCAGGAGGTCACCCAGACCAGAATCAAAGATAGTCCTCATTATTTTTATTTTTCATTCACGGCCTTTTCGCTGCACTAGCGAAGAAGTAAATCTTCGCATTTACATTTATATATATATATATATATATATTATATATATATATATATATATATATATATATATATATATATATATATATATATATATATATATATATATATATAAAGTAGAAGTTTCTTGTCCGTACCACGTACCATGTATATGAGCGAAAGAAGAATATCGGCTTGTGGACTGTGGAAGTGTGTTCCTCTTTTGCATCAAAGTACGGGGAGTCCAAGAAATGGACAACCCCGGGCCGGGGTAGACTATGACAGCTGTTTCGTCCTTGTTAGGACTCATTCAGACAGCCATAACCCAGTCGCACCGTGGCAAACGGTGTTACTGTATCTTAAATCCGTTTTGCAAAACACAAGCAGGAAAAAACATACCATAACGCCACCTAGCGGGTGCTGCTCTGATGCAAAAGCAGAACACACCGAATAGGTAAAATCTAAGGGCGAACACGGCATCTCTAGCTTATGAGAAACGCATTTCGCAAATTTCGCCCAACTCGTCCGCACATTCGCGCAGTACGAGGAGGGAGTCACGACGTCCTCACCAGAAAGACATGTAAATCCTTAACAAAAGGCCAAGTATATAAAAATAAAAAGTAGAAGTTTCTTGTCCGTACCATGTATAAGAGCGAAAGAAGAATATCGGCTTGCGGACTGTGGAAGTGTGTTCCTCTTTTGCATCAAAGTACAGGGAGTCCAAGAAAATGGACAACCCCGGGCCGGGTAGACTATGACAGCTGTTTCGTCCTTGTTAGGACTCATTCAGACAGCCATAGTCCACAAGCCGATACCACAGTCCGCAAGCCGATATTCTTCTTTCGCTCTTATACATGGTACGGACAAGAAACTTCTACTTTTTATTTTTATATACTTGGCCTTTTGTTAAGGGTTTACATGTCTTTCTGGTGAGGACGTCGTGACTCCCTCCTCGTACTGCGCGAATGTGCGGACGAGTTGGGCGAAATTACGAAAATGCGTTTCTCATAAGCTAGAGATGCCGTGTTCGCCCTTAGATTTTACCTATTCGGTGTGTTCTGCTTTTGCATCAGATATATATATATATATATATATATATATATATATATATATATATATATATATATATATATATATATATATATATATATATATATATATATTATATATATATATTTGTTGTACAAATAACGGCCGTGTAATAAATTAAATGAAATAAAGATTACGGGGATTCGGCCAGAAAGTCTTTATTATATTTTTCTTATAATGTGCCTAGCTTTCGAAATGTTTCATTTCTTCCTCAGGGCACTAAAAAATTAAATTAATTTATAATTTATTATTTAAAATTATAGGAAATTAGTAAAACTTACATTATATTTAAATATAAAGACAGTTAATTTTCGAAATTTTATGAAAAAATTGGTTGAAAAATATTCTACTTGGAATTTTTTCTTATAAAAAACTTAATAATGACAGTACTACAACAATCGAAAAGAATTCTAATGATCTAATAAATAAACTAAAAAATTTAAATATGATTTCTGAAGAAGAAAGTAAAAAATTAAAAAGTTATAATAGCGTCTGTCCTAAATTTTATGGTCTACCTAAAATTCATAAGCCCAATTTAGCTTTAAGACCTATTGTTTCTTCAATAAATTCCCCAAATAGTAAAATTACTAACTTTATTTGTAATATTTTAACAGAATCATACAACACTGATAACATATACTACACAAAAGACTCATTTGAGTTCTCCAACTTTATTAACGAAAAAATCATTCCTGAAAATCACTTACTTATAAGCTTAGATGTAATTTCATTGTTCAGTAAAATACCTTTAGATTTAGTGAAAAGTAGCATTACTAAAAGATGGGAAAGGATTCAAAACAAATGTACTATTTCACAACAAATATTTTTAAATATAATAGAATTTATTTTTAACAGTAACATTTTTTCTTTTAATCAAAAATTTTTCAAACAAACTCTAGGGACTCCTATGGGATCCACAATATCACCAATACTTGCACAATATGTCATGGATGATTTACTTGACTCTTGTATTCCATTACTTTCTTTTGAAATTCCTTTTATAAAAAAATATGTTGATGATATTTTTTGTTGTATTCCTGATAATAAATGTAATGAAATTCTTTCAACCTTTAATAACTATAACCCATTTTTACAATTTACTTTAGAAATTGAAAATAACAACCAACTTGCTTTCCTTGACACTAATATAATAAAATTAAATAACAATTCTCTTATTGCAGATTGGTACATTAAACCAACTAGTTCCGGTAGATACTTAAACTACATGTCTTATCACAGTAACAAAATGAAAATTAATTTAATTTTAGCTTTAAAAAGCAGAATAGAAAAACTTGTTCACCCTACACTTAAACAAAAAAACTTTAAAATTTTGGAAAATATTCTTTTAGAAAACTCATATCCAATACAACTTATCAGACGTATATTATATAATACTAGAAATGACAACATTAACACTCCCCAACATAATAATATTATTACAAACAATTCACAATTTTATGGTTCTATCCCATATATAAGAAATTTAAGTCCTAAAATAATTCAAGTATTTAAAAATGAAAATATTAAAATTTCACAACGTAATATAAAATCAATTAATCAACTTTATAGCAATTTAAAGGATAAAGATCCTATTTTTAATAAATCTAACTGCGTTTATAGTATTCCTTGCTCTAACTGTAACAAAAAATATATAGGACAGACTTCACAGAAAATCTCTAAAAGAATTAGTTTACATAAAAGTGACTCAAGATTAAACAAAAAATCAACTACACTATCCGAACATTTAATTGACACTGGACATACCTGTAACTTTAACGACACAAGAATTTTACACATTGAAAATAATCTAAATAAAAGACTTTTTCTAGAAATGGTTGAAATTAATAAAGAAAGTTGTCCTATGAATAAAAAAACTGACTTACAAAATTTAAGTTCCATATATTCCTTTATTTTACATATAGACAATAATATAAATAATATAAACCAAAATTTACCATAAATATTTTTAGAAAATTAAAAAATTTTTTAATTTCATGAATAACGTCACATTTTTGACAGATGTTAGAAAATCATGAATACCTTCCCATATATTTTTTTGTCAAATGTCTGATTTCTACCTCTTGCATCAAGTTAACATATTTTTTTCCAATTTTTTATTTACTGTCAACTTCAAAAAATATTGTCAAAATTCCAAGTAGAATATTTTTCAACCAATTTTTTCATAAAATTTCGAAAATTAACTGTCTTTATATTTAAATATAATGTAAGTTTTACTAATTTCCTATAATTTTAAATAATAAATTATAAATTAATTTAATTTTTTAGTGCCCTGAGGAAGAAATGAAACATTTCGAAAGCTAGGCACATTATAAGAAAAATATAATAAAGACTTTCTGGCCGAATCCCCGTAATCTTTATTTCATTTATATATATATATATATATATATATATATATATATATATATATATATATATATATATATATATATATATATATATATATATATATATATATATATATATATATATATATATATATATATATACAGGGTGTCCCACGACGAACTGCCGCGATCGATTATGGAAAAAGTATAAATAGCAAGGATCTGAAAATTTGGTAACATACTAATGTCAATGGGGGCAATTCGGCTAAAATATTTTCAAAATGGTGGCACTTCCGGTTGTACCGGAAGTAGATATCAACTTGCTTATTTTAAATGGAACACCCTATATATTATTTCATTTTCGGATTTTACGTAAAATTCTAATCGCATTTCATGTATAATCTCCTATACCTAACTCTAACCGATTTTGACATATTTCAAATTTTATGCCAAAAATGACGTTTGCAGGCCGAAAAATAATTATCGATTTTTCCTACATGAATGCCTTTATGATTTAATTGGGGTTGGTTTCCTTGTGGAAGGGGATCTACTTTAGTAGACTGTGTTGATAATTTGGTAATAAATAAATACAGGGTGATCAAAAACTAACATTAAAAATTAAATTGAAAAAATCGTTAAAAGTCATTTTTTTCAAATGGAAGCCCCCTATTTTTATAATTTTACCCTACTCAGCATTAAAAATAAGGGTAACTTTGTATAAGGTTGTCTATTCCGAAAATCGATAGTTTTAGAAAAAATGGCAGTTTAACATTTTTCTATTGTAAAAATCATATACGGTTTTCAAGTTTTCTTATTAGTTGGCCATGACCGCGAGGCGCGGCCAAAAACAACACTCGAGCACTACAGAAATGTCATTATTTCGTGCCATTTGACAATTATTGATAATAATCATGCCAGGGCGATTAAATTATACAAACGAAGATTATTTAAATTTGTTTATTATCTATGGGGAATGTAACAAAGTTTTATCAGGAACATGCGAGACATTTGCTGACAGATATCCAGATAAACAGAAACCGTCACGGAACAGTGTTAAACGAATAATGGAATATTTCAAAAATTCAGGGAAACAACTTATTTTAATAAATGTTCAAAATTTCCACCATGAGCTTTCAACAGAATTCTATGGATTGAGCTCTTTGAGATTCCTGTTTGTAGAGCCACTTGTCTTAATGCTGTCATAGGATATGCCGCAAAATATCCCAAAATTGCAATTTCGATATTTTCATCATTGAGAATGGGTTTTCTTTTATGCATTTTTGCCTTAACAGTGCCAAAATTTTTGAAATTTTCCATTATTCGTTTAACACTGTTCCGTGACGGTTTCTGTTTATCTGGATATCTGTCAGCAAACGTCTCGCATGTTCTTGATAAAACTTTGTTACATTCCCCATAGATAATAAACAAATTTAAATAATCTTCGTTTGTATAATTTAATCGCCCTGGCATGATTATTATCAATAATTGTCAAATGGCAAGAAATAATGACATTTCTGTAGTGCTCGAGTGTTTTTTTTTGTCCGCGCCTCGCGGTCATGGCCAACTAATAACAAAACTTGAAAACCGTATATGATTTGTACAATAGAAAAATGCTAAACTGCCATTTTTTCTAAAACTATCGATTTTCGGAATAGACAACCTTATACAAAGTTACCCTTATTTTTAATGCTGAGTAGGGTAAAATTATAAAAATAGGGGGCTTCCATTTGAAAAAAATGACTTTTAACGATTTTTTCAATTTCATTTTTAATGTTAGGTTTTGATCACCCTGTATTTATTTATTACCAAATTATCAACACAGTCTACTAAAGTAGATCCCCTTCCACAAGGAAACCAACCCCAATTAAATCATAAAGGCATTCATGTAGGAAAAATCGATAATTATTTTTCGGCCTGCAAACGTCATTTTTGGCATAAAATTTGAAATATGTCAAAACCGGTTAGAGTTAGGTATAGGAGATTATACATGAAATGCGATTAGAATTTTACGTAAAATCCGAAAATGAAATAATATATAGGGTGTTCCATTTAAAATAAGCAAGTTGATATCTACTTCCGGTACAACCGGAAGTGCCACCATTTTGAAAATATTTTAGCCGAATTGCCCCCATTGACATTAGTATGTTACCAAATTTTCAGATCTTTGCTATTTATACTTTTTCCATAATCGATCGCGGCAGTTCGTCGTGGGACACCCTGTATATATATATATATATATATATATATATATATATATATATATATATATATATATATATATATATATATATATATATATATATATATATATATATATATACATGTATGTGAATTGCCGGGTTCCGGGACTTTGGTAAGTGCTATGTACATAGCGTTGGATGCAACATATATAAGGTCAACTATGTGAAAAACTTGGGATTTTAAAATTCATGCTCAAATTTTTGATATATGCTACTTTAAGTATGTTATGTCGTGTTCCAAGACATTTTCGTATATAAAAAGTATGTATATATTTTAGGTTGTGTACATAGCGTTGGATTCAACATACATAAGGTCAACTATGTGAAAAACTTCAGATTTTTAAATTCATGCTCAAATTTTTGAGATATGCTACTTTCAGTATGTTACGTCGTGTTCCAAGACATTTTTGCATATAAATATTATGGGTATATGTTATGTTTTGTGTTTATAAGAGTATTATTGTACATCGTATTTGCTATTTAAAAAAAGAAGAAAATTTTAGTTACATGATATTTTGTAAGACTCGTTTATTTCCAGGACAATTTTAAACAGTCTTGAATCCAGACATTTTTGCCCGGGAGGGCATTTGATAATTTCGGGGGGGCACAAATTTCATATATGCATATACCCCATAATGCATAAGTATACATAATCTTCGGGGGGGCACTGTGGATCTCCGGGGGGCTCAGCCCCCCCCCCCCCCCCCCGGAGAGATACCTGGATTCAACACTGATTTTAAAAGTTAGAAATGGAAACTGTATATATAGGTTTCATCTTATGAATTACTGCACCTCTGTAAATAACTTATAATTAGTAAATTTTTTAATTTTTTTTCAAATAGTACCTATATTATGCATCTAAAACTGCGAGATGCTTCATCTAGCTTTAGCTTTTAGATACTCAGAGTGCCCCATTATTGTTCAATAGATCAGTCTCCATTACTTATTACAAAGTAAACGTCCTAATGAAAAGCTGTGGAATCAGAAAACCTAGTGTTAAAAATATTTATACAGAACGATCCAAAAAATGATGACAATAAAATAATACTTAACACCCTATACGTATTTTTTTAAATCTGCAATAAATTTAGGTATATTGTGTCACAAGTCTTACTTTACTCTAAGTGGCACTTGGAAGATAGTGGAGCTGCTAAAGTTTAAAATGGTTTGTGTAACCTCTTATTTAATATAGAATTTTGTGTAAATTTTAAAAACAAACATAAAATACAAGGCATTTCATAAAAAATATATTTTTTTATTATGATGATAATCAAATAGATTTTACGGACTCTAAAACTTCTGTTAGGTATTTTTTTTCTGTAGACATAGTAAAAACAGAACTACGGGACATATTATTATGTAACTTAAAGGCTCGGACGGATTCGAGGGCTATTCCTGAAAAAAAAAACATGTCAAGGTTGTCGTACCGATTTGTATACCTACCGACTATTTTGGAAACTTGGATAAATGTATGTACGTGTGAAAATTAGAGATTAACATATAGTAACCCAAATAAATGCAAGTACTCTCTTGGAAACCTATAGTTTAAAGGCTGCCGGTAAGGAACTACACGTTGCAGTCATGTTCAATTTTATTGTAAACTACTGTTTTTGAAAAATATTATTGTCTAAAAAATTGACTTAAGTTACAGAAATAATCATTTAATGTGTAACTTTGCATCTGATTTTAAGTTAATTTGGAAAACAAAAAGTTCGTTTTGTAACTCACAATATTTTTCAGAGCCAGAAACTCTGAGTCAAATTGAACTAGGAAGTATTTTACCTCATTGCGACCAAGAAAGCAAGGTTCCTTTTACAGAAATGTTTTTTTTTCTATTATAGTTAATTTTAAAGGTATATTTTTTATTTTTTTTGGTTGTGTTTTGATTCCTCGCCTTAAGCTTTAACCGCATAGCCCTTTTGTGGTACCCTACTTTTCTTGATCGACTTTCACTTCCCTATCTGGAGGAAGTATTGTATTCTTAAAAAATCCTCCTCTCGAGATTTTTTCACATCGTCACGTTTTGGGATCCCTAAATCACGAGCAAATATAGTTTCCCATTTCCGTCGATGTGCCTGTCTGTCTGTTGGTGCGAAGACTTGAAAACTCGAATAGAGAAAAATTAAATTTTGCATATGAATCGGTTTCATGTTGACTCTAAACCTATGAAATATATACACGGTGAGCACCTTAAAAATGAATTTCTATTTTTTTGCTGTACCTCAAAAACAATTGTTTTTTTTTTTAAATTATATTTTGTATGCTATAGCTAAGGCTTCTGTCGCTAATGTAAATAAAGGTACTTTTAATTTCCCAGATATAGGACGAACAATTAAAAAATTAGATATTGTCTATTAATTAAAGTACTATTTATCTGAGACTCAATATTATTGTTTACATATTACATATTTTACGTTAGTACGTTTCTATTTTTTTATGAAATTAGTTGCGCTGTCATACAGGGTGCGCCGTTTTAAATAGCATTTTCTTATTGCTGTTTTAGTTCAAAAACTTAGGATTGAAAAAGGTATTTGGATGAACTCAAAGCTTTCAGTTACAACTTAGATTTTTGATACAATAAGGGGTAAAAAATTTTAAAAAAGATATGTTTAGTTTTGCAATAACTCTAGAACACTGAATCAAAATAAATAACATTTTATACAAAGAGATTTTACGTAAAAAATTATCTTACAATTTATATACAGGGCGTGAAATTAAAAAAAAATCTGTTTATTTTTCCTATGGATGTGATTGGTCAATGGAATTTTTCATAAGTAGCTTTTTCATTTTCAAAAGACATTGCACATTTTTTGATCTGATATACGGAATAAACAAACATTGTTTATTCACGCTTCTCGCTAGCGGAAAGTAGGGTACTATAGCTATTAGAGGAAGTAAGTATTGTATTAGCGAAAAATCACTTTTAGAGTTTTTTTCAGATCTTCAGGTTTTGGGGTATCTAGACCACGTAGTCTGTTGTTTTAGAAACTTTAAAACTACTTAATCAAAAAGAAAAAGGTATAATTTTATCTTAAAATTATTTTGTGTATATACAACTAAAAGGTTTTTACCGTTGCGATATAAATTTTGTTGGTTTTGTTCTAACTAGGTACCATACAAATATTACTCATACAGGGTGTGAAATTTTATTATTTTGTTTTTGTACTCAGTGTATGTAACATTTCGCAGAACATAGTTCAAAATGAACATTTTCAAGTATTTTGGAAATCCTATGTACCTTAGTGGAAACTACCCACACGAAACCAACTAAGGTATACATTGCCAAAAGTCAGAAATTGGTTTTCCTTGTTTTTATTTTTACTCGGTCTCGCTGCCCCAGTTGCTCCGCCTAACGACTTTTAAGTTGTAGTAGCATCTATTACTCGACCAT